>OX381715.1:49374384-49746021 GCA_947462335.1 Harmothoe impar | reverse complement strand
GGATGAAGGGGGTGGTCGTGGGTAACATGAGAGTGATTATGATTTAGATTAGGATACAATGTACTATTTTGCATGGTAGACTCCTATGAAAGAACAACAACACGGTCGTGTTATTATACATCCTGTATTTCAAAAGGGAAATAAAGTGGTTGTCCTAGGCAGAGCGGTACAGAGCGATATCTGCTTGGAGAGGTCTCTGCTCTATGCCCAACCCCCTACAGGTAACCACAACTATGCTTGGAACGACGACCACAAGTCGGCAAGCCAGAACCCAGCGTCCCTCTCCAACGGTCACTGTTGGCCCATGGACATACCGCCTACCCCCGCGCCTACCGAACAGCTAGTACAACATAATCAAGAATATACCTTTTATATAAAACATCCCAGTCATAGGTAGATAGATACGTGCACTAGGGTACTCTATCATCGATAACCCTGCTAAGAAAATAGCGTCTTCCAAACGTTTGTAGGAAAACCTTTTTCATACCAACCTATAGATAAACATTTCACTCAAACGTTGTTTAAACGTTTGGAAAACGTTTTGTTAGCTGGGAACGCTATTAAGTTCAATGTTACCCACCCGGTACACTGGGTATTGCATCAGCCATTAATACCTTTAGCCACGACTCATGCCCAGTCATGGTGACGTAGCAGATACTTTTCTAACAAATGAAAGTTTAAATAATACCAATAATGATACCAATTATTATGATAATAATAATGGATTCGTGCTTACATATCTAACAATTGAAAGTTTAAACAATACCAACGATAATAATGGATTTGTGTTTACTTAATCGATATAAATTGTACAGTTGTACATGTAATAGCGTCTTGACGAAGCAGCAGTCGTAACACAACTTAATCATGCAATTAGTCCCATTTACACACCCAAAGGTGTCCATACCGTGGTATGATAGAACGCGTGCAGTTTGTGCGTAAACAACCTTTAAAGGCAGGCATACACTAGTCGAAACCCACTAGTTACTCCTGCAACTGGAACATCCTAGATACCACAACAATATACCCATGTCATAATCCTACATGTTAACCACCACACAAATCTGTCGAATTGCAACACTTTACCAGTGACCCATTGTCATTGCCATACATTTTAGAAAAGAAGGAAAAATGAAGGGAAAGGGGGGGGGGGGGGGGGGTAAAAAAGATATGACATTTCTCAAGATGTGCATCTTTATGGGTGTGTATTTTAGGCAAGTTGTGCAAAATTCAGCATGTTTCTGTACTATCTGTGCTTATGGAAAAAGGGCAACAGTGTATGGCGTCCTTTAGTAAACACTGTATCCTAACTGAGTTGTATGTGGGTCCTGAGACGGTTATCCCGAGTTGTTTACCAGACGGAAACAGCCGGTCGTCTGCTGCTGTCATAACGTGACGTAATCTATTTCACCTCTGGACGTGATGTGTCCACACATGACGTGCTGAACTGGCCGTGCAATAAAAATACTGTGTCTACTTGCATATTATATTATACAAAATATATATTATACAAATATACATGTATATCATACACACAGCCGTGACAAACCCAACTCCAATTCATGAATAGGGCCACAGACCCCTAAACTAGACAAGGTGACCCCTTTTAACCCTTGTGGCAGTGGACATAGAAATACCTGGGGGGGGGGGGGGGGTGACGAGGGACAAGCAAGACCCTCAAGTGACAAGATCCATTTCCTTAAAATATTTAAGGAACATATTAGCATTTCTTTGAATCAACAAATGACGCAGCAAATACTGTACAATGAGGAAAGACCCTGGGGAAAGAGGGAGAATTTCTTTTTACAAACACGTCTTGCCAAGTTGGTCTGGACCAGAAACCGGACCAGAAAGATTTGAGGTATAAGCAGCATGCCCTGGCGGAGAGCTATTTTGTAATAATTGGAACTTATTATAGAGGCGCCGGCAGAGGGTAAGAAAATGGCGGTAGAAAAAAAACCTGTCTAGACCTAAAGGACATTTGGGCTGGCGCAGTGCATGACGGTCTACATAACACGTCACATTCCAGACCGTCTGCTGCGTTCCTAGAACATCCAGTTCCAAGGCAGTATATCGTTTTTGTATATTTTATGTGTAGTGCTTATCAACGTTTTATGCGAAACACACTTATTCTATTCCATACTGGTGGAATATGGGTTTCTTTGTGTAATTAAGTGATCAACAGATGGACCTTGATTATTGTCTAGCTTAGTGGGTAGCGCTTTTGTTATAATGCTGCTTTCTTTTCTATAAAAAAAGACAATCTTCATCGCCTGGTGCCGTGAATCTTCCCAAAAAATGTATTAATGATGTAAAGTATACGTGACTGCAAGTTGTCACGGGACTGTGAGATAAAAAGCTTGTGCATCATGTGAATTGTGCACCTGAAGTGGGCCATATGGACTACTGCGGGTTTCACCTGAGCAGGTATTTGGTCATGTTGGGGAATAGTGTGAGGCTGGCCTGGGGACGAATTAGTCACTCCTGGCCAAAACATGAATTTCATCATATCATGTACTATATTTATACCAGGGCTTTAAAGTACTTTATACCATGTTTATACATACGATATGTTATCTTGCACCTCCTCGTGGTGGTTTCTGTAATGAAGCCCTTTCTCAGACAGACTATATTTGGAACAAATGGCGGTATACATGTACTTTATTTAGATCCACATATACACCATATATATATGATTATACATTATTTGGTAGGGTACCGCTATTAGATATAACGTGACACCAGTAAACAACTAATAACATGATCAGTTTGCTGAACCTTACCGAGCATGAGGACAATAACATAGAATATAGGGAGGGTAAGGGGGCATATTTTTAGCTTGCATTTCATTACAAAGTAAAAGTTATGATAGCTTGGCAAACTGTCAACATTAATACGTACAGTATACGGTTTTCTCAGAAAAATATGTGCATTTGCCCATGGAGTGTTTTCACCATGCTGGACCCCGTTAAGAATTGAGCAGTCGGTGGCGGGTCTGTCATAAACAGTGTCAGGCAGTGGCACACATAGTAATCATATTACCGTACATACCATCTGACTGACCTGTCTTGCTCTTTCAAAAGTGTTTAATATAATAAGCCATTCCATGAATTCACATATGAAGGAGGTGTTAACCTGCTTTTCTTTTCTCTTTGTCTGGGGAATGTGTTTTGCTCTCTGATTCTAAGCAAGGCATAGTAATGAAGTATGGCTTAGTATTTACACAGAAGGTATTTATAAATATTAAGGTGTTGTCTCTTTGACAGTGCCACATCTAAGTAAAGGTCGAACAAAAATACATCTGTATGGGTAACAAAAACAAATTTGGTGGTTTATTGAATGATTTAATGTGTGTGCAAAATATCCATGAAAAACGGCACATGAATACTGGGTAGATGTATTTTCTTGGACATACTACGACATTTCGATTAGAAAAAAAGAGGTAGAGGATAATTGTACATAATTGATTTTGGAACTGTAAAAAATAAAAAGGATCAAAAGGTTTTGACTAGGCTATATAAATACCAACCACAGGCAATATTATTTATATGTAACATCATGCACAACACCTGCATGTAATGAATATAAAAAAAACGTGAGCAGCAATGTTGTCAAAAGTCTTATTACTTTTTGCACACAGTATGTCTGCATGTGTTTGTGGATGCCCATGTTGCCTCAAAGTTGCCTCCCTCCTCAAAAACAAAGGGAGGGGAAATTACTGCCGTGTACTTTTCTATTTCGGGTGGGGCCGCCTAATGAGTGGAGATGGGCCTAGTTTAGGCCTCGGCCTATGTACACCAGTATTGTGTTTGTTCTGTCGGCAGAGGCGGTGTGGTGTTGGCCTGTCTCCAGGTACATACTGAGGGCGTGTTGATCCAAAACAAGCAGACCACGGAGAAACAAGGACAACAACACGCCCTACTATACACATGGTCCTGTCCGGGGGTTATAGAGACTTTTTTTTTTTTTTCAGGTTTGGGGTTATATAGACAGTATCATAGAGGGTAGCACCTAATTAACAAGATTATTCTAAGGACACTGCACTAATTGAAGATTGACTCAGGGGAGACTCAGTTATACCTAACAGCTGAACCACGTTTTAAGACGTTTTTGGGACATGGGAGAACTTGTCTCATTCAGTGTGTATGGGACACAGACATGAGATAACACAAGGGAGAGACAGGCAAGATCGGGGCACAAATGTTTCCTTCGAAAAGAAATGTAAAATGTCTTTCCTTCCATCTGATATTGAGCTGCGATCTTCACGTACTAAATTCTCTCTTTTGCATAAAAAAGTACTGTTAAATTGCTACCCTCTAAATGAAAGTCACATAGGGTTCAATGTTAAAGCAAAGATTGAAATCAGATTTTTGGCCACACTGCCTCATATCTCTCTTCACATGCAGGAATGCCATCTTGTACACTAGAAATACCCTCATACAGTAAAAAACCATCTAGCTACTTTAATTTTAATTTAATTTAATTTAGCTTTTTAGTTCTCTCTCCACCCGTAAAAGATATGGTGGCGCCACTAGCAGTTCTCGTACTCCACAAGAAGTCAACGAGACATCACGACAGTCCCACAGCAACAGTGACACCGTATCTCCGCCGTTTATCGTCCGATCAACTCACTTTTTGATAGGGACAAAAGGCGGTACATGCCTGCAGCCTGCAACTGTAGCCCACACCCACCTGCACACCCACACCCACCTGCTCTCCCACACCCACCTGCTCACCCACACCCACCCGCTGGCCTGGAATGGAATAACATACATGTATGACACATGACTGTAGGGTACTTTTTAACAAGGAATTCATTTGTGATGCCAGAATTGACCAATGAATGATTATAAGGGAGTACTATATCAAAGTATATGATAAGCTCCAGCTCCAGCTTACCCTGAGTCATCTGTGAGGCCACTCACACGCTCAATCTTTTATCATCGACCATTTTAGGGAATAGTGCAAAGAGGGAAGAGTGGATGCTGGAGGGGGGGGGGGGCTCCCAATATGGTAACCTTATCTTTGAAGCCTTGGTTTCGAAGTTTTGTCATAAGTCATAATGCCGGTATTATAAGGTATTAGTATATGTATACTATCACCAAGGTCTGAGAAATCTGACGAGGGAGGCTTTTTTAAATTTTTTTTTTTTTTTACTCGCAGGCCAAAATGCATAGGATAATTTACTGGTTTCTTTGGCCAAAATTCACATTTTGTTGGTTAAGAATTAATTGATCTTTAAAAGTGGGGAAAATGTAAGTTATTTCTATACCACTGCATTGCTGGCATTATTAGCTTTAATTTGAAACCAAAGATGACCAATTTTGTCCATTTTGATGAGGTTTTTCATTAAATTTTGGCAAAAAAAAAAGAAGAAAGTTTTCCCCAAAACCAGATTTTTATGATGCGCGCGGTGATGAGAAACCATTTTATTTTTTTGAGTGGCCTTAGGGATGGCTTGTTACCTCAAAGAAATATTTGTCGGAATGATGCACCAACGCAGTGCCAGTGATTAACTTGCCGAAACTCGGTTCGTCATGGTGACCGTTCAGATTGTATCATCCCACTGGCGATTCACTCGGTAGGGCTGCGTTCATGCATCATGACGACAAAGTACTCAGCACCTTTAAACAGTCAATCAAATGTGGACACACTAGTCCGACTAGACATTGCTCCAAAGTTTTCTGACTTCCCCAGAAAGGAACTATGGACATAAGTGTAAGAGCGATGTTGGTTACTAGGGCATTGGTCAAGAGTAACAGGTGATCCATATTAGACTTTAGAATCCCTGAGTCTTACTGTTGCCAGCCTGCTACCTGGCCAAAGTCCGGAGACCTTAGTGATCTATATCAGTACAATGTATCACTTAGTAACTGCTGACGTCCTATAGAGGCCCTGTATAGAGGACAACCCGGGGGGACAACCTCTAACATAAAGATTCCCACATTAATAATTTATAGTGTGTTAATAGGGGCAGGGAATAGGCGTCTAGAGGGAAGTACGCTGGTTACGACGACAAGCACTGAGTGATAAGACTGTTACAAGCATGTCCCCTGCTTATCCCCTATTTATACCCATAGCCGTATGCCCGGGGTGGTATGTCCTATCAGTGGGTTTAACCGCAACCAGCGAAATTTCAAATGGTGGACCTACTGGGTAAGACGAGTATAACTCGCGATTCCTATACTAGGTTTATAGTAAGATATTTGAATACACGTATATTGTAACCATCCCTTGTACTAAGGTGACCTTGTGTTTCTGCTTGTAGGGAAGGACCAGAAGCTGTCTAAGAGCCTGTCGTTACCCTTGTCGCACGTGGCACCCGACCCCTTCCCTGAGCTCTTCAACAGTCCGCTGGTGCCGGCAGTCTCCTACATCCGGTCAGCGGAGGGCAGTAAGTCGTCACCGTCGTCGCCCGCTAGTCGGCAGCACCGGTCGCCGCGCTCCTCGCCGCCCCTACAGCGTGGGGCCAGCATCTACGAGGTCCCTGAGCAGCCTGCCGCCGACAATGAGGTAGGCAATCATAGGCCATGTTATTGAGAAACCATGGATGGAATTTATACACAAGATAAACAGTCATTTAACTGAGACAGAACCCTCCAAAGTAAACTAAACAAAGATGCAATATCAATATGGGCTTGACACACGACTACCTGAGCCTCCTGGTGGTACATGCCTTTGGAACCAGCATAGGCTCACCCCTCCCAATTTGGATGATCTTTTAATGATATTTTCGGTCCAGCCTGAGAGCACTATCTGAAACTGTCAAGTAAGGTGGATGGATGCTAGCACATGTGTGGTATCAGTGTTCCCACACTTCATATACATATCAAGCTTGCTTTCATGGCACAAATCAGTCGTAAATAAGGGTTTCATTAGTGCCATACAATAACTTGCATTAAATCTCTTTCTGCAAAAAAAATAAATAAAAATATAATAAAAAAAAACAAAAAAACTCTTTCTGCAGATGGTTTTGTGGGCTCCCCAGCTGCGGACACTAACAAAGACCATGCTCAACTTCTACACTGATGACAAGAACCACCGGTCGGTGTTACTCCAGGACCCGATGAAGGCCAGCGACGTCTGCTGTTTACTAACGCTAAAGAACCACGCCGCAGAAGACAAGAGTTGGACAGTCGTAGAAACTATATCGAAATTCCATTTAGGTAAAGATCTAATTATTCATCCGCTGCTGAATAATTAAATGAAAGTCCTAGCTCCTAAGCGCTGAAGTACAGTCATGTCAATGTTAAGTTAACTTGTTAGCTATTCCAGATTGTTTCATTATTTTTCAACTGTAATAATACTAAGTTCTCTAGATCTATCTCAACGCCACTGGGGTGTGGTGGGGGGGATCCTAGACGAGTTAGTTAGTATTAACGGATGCCCATTATGCTTTCCTTCAAACAGAACGTAGTTTAGAAGATCACGAGTCAGTTCTCCAAGTATACAGAAGTTGGGGACACACAGAAGAAAACCGATTCTACTTCAAAAAGGACTTTAGGAAATATGAAGTGTTCAAAAACCCAATGGTATGTATAACCTGCTCTATCATAGTATAAGAAAATAGGTAATTTGTTAACATTGCGGGCGCCAACAATCCGTATGGAAAAAGTCCAAACACCCTGTGTACAAAGTTTTGCTATTAATTAAATTAAAATAGAGTAAACCGTTAAATGATAAATCATATCATGAACCAACTCGTGTATACATGGTGTTACTGATCATGATTGTCTTCTCATGTTGTGATTGCAGCAATTCTTCCCCAGCCATATGTTAGACACAAAAGGGATCCAGTTGGACGCACCGGGCATCTTAAGTCGACCCGACCGACAACAAACTCTCTTATTGCAAGTAAGTCTCAACACGATTTATTCAGTCTCTCACAATGCAGAGTCATTATTCTGAGAGCTCCATTTGTGTCTACGAAGCATTCCTTATGAACCGTGTAGTCTCAGACGATAGCGCAAAATAATATCTTTTGAATTATTACATCTCTAATATGCATACGTATAGACCCATAGGTTTAGATTACCGGCATGGATAGAATAACACATTACTATTGCAAACACTAATTTATATTTATATGTTTCAGAACCTATTCTCAACGTGTGAACAATTACCAGACGTTCAGGGAATGCTGCATCTCCGGACGGGGAAGAAGGCATGGAAAAAGCACTTCTTCGTTCTACGGAAGTCAGGCCTCTACTACTCAAATAAAGGTACCTCAAAGGTGAGAGAAATTCCAGGTCTACATCTGACTTATGTTCATTGTATATATGGGACATTTTTTATGGCAAGGCAGCTCTCTTGGTATGAGTATAGTACATATAAGCAGAACATCCAGAAATTTAATTTGATTATTCAAGTAGTGATATGTTCAAGTAGTATGTTCTCTCGTATTTCAAATGAGTAAGTGGAAAAGTTTAGTGTACTACATTCTCACTGTGTTGTATGTTGTAGGATCCCCGACACCTGGTGCTACTGAGCCATCTCAACGACGTCAACATCTACCAAGCCAATGAGGCCAGGAAGGTTCTCGGGGCTCCTAATCAGTTTGCCTTCTGTCTCAAGGTGAGTGTGAAACTATAGTATAGGATGTTCTCAACCATGTTTATCCTAGAAAGAAATAGTGCGCTGAAGTGTCCTAACCGACCCTATTTGTTGACCCTACCATCTCTTAATGTCCGTTTTATGGCCATTTATTTTATTTTCCTGAAATGGTGATACTGGTCAGCACTTAAATTAAAATTTGTCGCGTGTCTCTCAGGTTAAATGGTATTTTACGATTATTTGTTTAAATGATATAAACAGTTTCTGACCATGTTGATTTGTTTTTATTTACAGCCGACATACTCCGTTATTGACTTGCGACAAATGAAATGCTTGTGTGCAGAAGACGAGCAAGGGCGCAATTGTTGGCTCATGGGGCTTAGATTAATGAAGGTATGTAAAATGTATTTTCAAGTGGATTAATACTTCTTAACTCTTAATTCTTTTTTCTAATCATTTGCTACTCTATCTGTCTTCATGGACGTGCTTTTAGATATATGGTTTAGGCCTATGTAATAAAGATAGTCTGTCAAAATGTGATTTATGGTATAGCGGAATATGTTTTCTATCCGAATCATAATTGAGTGATCCTCTGATATTTGCAGTACGGTTCCCAATTACGGGAGAACTATGTAGCAGCAGTGAAGCGCGAGGACAAACTACAAAACATCCAGAACATTGAGGTGAATTACGCAGGTCAGGATAACCTCTATGTCAAACAGCGGGTACCCATGGACTTTACCGGCACCGGGGGCCGCGTCGTAGCAGACGCTAACGAGGCTATCGGGGTCGCCTACGAAGAGGCAAAACACTGGCGGGTAAGCAGTCCATTTCATACATAGACTAGTACATGTAGTAACACTTTCCAGGTTTTCCTATTGTGTGGAAAACTGTGAAATATACATATCAAATTCCAAAATGATTTAATGCTATCTTATGATAATGATATTATTGGTATGCTGCTTCTTGAGCACAATGTAATGTGAGAAGTTGGGGGCGCGTTAATGCAGACAGCGCTAAATGTACATTTAATTCTTTTGTTCCCATCCTATCTAATAGTGATGTTGTTCCTAGCCTACCCAATGGTCATGCCCACCCACTCCTTGGCACCTACCGGCTACATACAAAGGCGGGAAGATACTCTCCCATTTAGTTTTTGGGATAAAAATTTGCAATATTATTCTATTGTTCATTAGAAACTGTTGTTAATTTACAGAAAAAGGTGTGTTCACCACGGCTGACGAGCTCGCCACCTCCCCCACACATGGTTAACCCGGCCGGACAGACGTTCATCTCTAACTCGACGTCCCCGCGGCCCAGTCACAGCCTGCTTGCCGGGGTGCACGTCACACAACCATGGTTCCACAACGCCATCTCGCGGGAGGATGCCGTCACCATACTTGCTGAGCAGGGCCAAGTCGACGGGTGAGCAACGGTTAACTTTCTCATTGCTCTAAGTTCGCTACATGATCTCCTCCAAATTATAGCCGAACGAGAAGTACATGTAACATGTTTCTGAAAAATATAATTTCCAATATATATTCTTGCGTAGAAGCCGCGGCTTATACAAGGGTCTGAACCTTAGTGCGGCTTGTAGGATCCTCTCGAGGTGGGGGTGAGGCTTATAAGGTTTTTGCTAGTACATGTATAATACAGTACTAAATTTGCAATTTTCAGACCTCCTGTGTGTAGGGTGGCTGGAAGCTCTGGCCGACTGTGCATTCCGTATCTGATCCTATGTTAAATGACCCATGTATGATGTCTTGCCATTTTTGCTACACAGCAGGTAGAGACGTCTAGTAACTTGGTATCAGGAGGTATTGAGTGGGTCTATCAATCATGTGCTGGAGTAAGCATAATAAAGTGTATTACATAATGTAATCCAGGGATAATGTTAACATTCCTCCACATTTCGAGCCTCTTTTGAGCTCTATAAGTGAGTAATTCGCCATTCTGTCAAGTGGGAGAATTTACACTGAGCAGTGGCAAATTCATATATTAATGCAATTCTTTTTTTGTCATGATAGTATTGAATCCAGGTATCCCCCAGTAAGCTTTATATCATGTAGGTACAAATATTTCTAGGGTAGATAGAGGCCTAAAGATTTACATTTTGTAACTTAGAATTTCTACAGAACTTATGAATTGGCAATTTTTGGCAAGTTACCACAGAAAGATCTCAATTAACTAAATATGATCCATTTTGAATGGAAATGATAGGCCCTAGCGTCAGCTAGCGTCAGGTGACTTCTTAGGGGTCATAAGGGGCCCCAGGCCCCAGTTTTAGAGGTTTAGTTCATGCTACAACCACTATGGCAGCACTGTCTTGTGGTAATGGTTAGATTTCCGCAGGTGGGATTAGCATGCATAGTACAATATGAGTACAGTAGGTGGCAACTATGTGCCATAGAGAGGACATTCTGAAACCAAATGGCTCCATAGAGAAATCAAAACTTGTCAGAAGACTAACAGTGGTGAGGTATTTGTAATTAGTTATATTTGCTGTCCAGCCTATGGGATTAAGACAGTAATATAAGTTTATCTAATGTGAATATGAAGACTTTGAATGAATAGTAAGCATAGAACTGTCATGTTCTTTTTTAGAAATCGTCCGGCCACCCTACTGTGTGGCTTATATGATTCCCCTAAGTTAGGGGTGTGGCTTATATGAGGGTAAGGCTTCTACGCGAGTATTTACGGTACCACATGCTAAGCCTTTTCCTTGTACTTACCAGTTCTAGTACCATTGCTTATACCATGGTTTTGCTTGTCTTTCAGGGCGTTCCTGGTTCGGCAGAGTTATTCTGTACAGGACACCTTCGTTCTCTCACTATTCCACAACCAAAAAGTAAAACATTGCCAAATACACAAGGTACGTACATTAACTTGAGGGTGGTTAAGTTCAAAGGAAGAATATATTTATTTAATGTAAATAATTTAATTATAAAAAATCTCTGTAAATATATCATAATTGACTGCAGTGAAACTGAATTCATGCCCAGAATGGCTCATCTCTCTTTCACACCCTGCGTGGTTTACCAGGCTCGTAGCTTGGGTCCCCTCCCTATATTCTATATGCATAGAAGGGTGGCTAACCATAACACATACAATGTTTAAATAATTTACCATGAGAAATCACCGCCCATGCCAGATAGTAATAGTCCCCTGTGTGTCCATGTATTACAGGTCTATGTGGAGGACGAGCTGTACTACTCACTTGACGGCGGCCACACAAAGTTCTCGGATCTCCTTCAGTTAGTCGACTTCTACCAAGTAAACGCGGGCGGCCTCCCGACACACCTAACACATTACGTGTCGCGGCTTACGTGATGATCTCCGCTTGGTCTGGTTCTAACGTACGACCGGTGACCAAGAATACTTTCCAGGGGCTTATTTCAGTTGTCCTCGCCTCACCGTGTGATCTCAATCTGCGAGACAGTTGACCATAGCGCCGCCATGTGATATCGGGGACCAAACTTATGTGATCGGACTTGTTCGCGCTACTCAGTCGATGCCAAATAACCTAAAATGATGAGGGTCCTGACAGAGTTGATGACGGTGGGTGAGGAGGAGTCATGTGCCGCATGGCCGTATACTGAGACCCTGACTGCTGGCTCACAGGAGACCTCCATGGTGGTCTAACTACACAACATGGAGACTATCTGCTGTACTACCTTATAAAGGGAGCAGCAGGAAGGGTCAGGGCATATACTCAGCAGGCGGCATGGTGGCCCCCAGCACCTAACCCGTCATGTATATGGCTAGAGCTCTTACTTAAGGCCATTAAACTAGGAGAAGAATTACAAGACTTTTTCAAGATTGCCATTGTAGCGGATAAGCGACAAACGGTCATCTTTATAATTGATGCTCTTCGTTGTGTCTCGGCTACGGCAGATATTTCTTGAGGCAGATGTTCAATATAAAGGCCACCTTCCAGGACCTTCTAGAACCGTTCGGACTTGGATGCATCCCTCTGTGCTGATTGTGTCTTGTGTGAAGGTTTCTGGATCCTGTGAACCTCGAGTGAAAAGACACTGGTTTCCATTATTTTGTGATCCTCTTCAGACAAAGCTGAGACTACTTAATGTCATAGGTGTGGTTATTTCTAGGTGGGCCATGTGATTATCTAGGTGGTTATGACTGGGTCATGTAGATGGGTCGGCTTCTGTCGTCATAATGGTGCAATACAGACATTACGCCGTATCGGCTAACTCACTGTTTCCTATCACGGGGAAGAATTATTTGTAAAACTGCTCTACTGCCAAGCCATTCTCCGATCATCTCCTGTGCTGTCTTGTACTTGTTGTATAAGTACTTTATATGTGTCAAATAGTTGCTGTACAATTTGTGATTGTAAATGGTAAAAGGGTATCTCGGGACTATGAAGGCCCCTGTTTGTGTGTAGCCGCTTGTGATTGGTGGAACCGTATCCAATGAGCATTCAGCAAATCAGTTATGTGATGTAAATTGTTCGTCATGTGATGGCATATGTTTGTAAATTCCAGTAAACCAGTAGTCATTGAATGGCCATATTACGAGATACACTTTTTCATGAAATTATATTCCAGTTTATTGTCTGAAACCCATAATTTTCAAAATGAGCACATATGCAATTTCATATCATTTGCATAATCTGTGGGCAAGTGAAAAGTAACAAATAATTTCTTCCATTGCTCTCATTATGAGCATGTCTTTTATCACAATGAAATCATGATGTTAACTACATTGGTTGTCTGGTCTTATTAAATGCTGTGCTTTTTCAAGTTGGGTAATGCATTGAACAGTTCTAAAACATATTGTACATGTATATACATCTAGTGGCTATGTTTAAGTTGGACATACAATAACTACATTTCATATATTGTGTGTAAAAAATCGTGTAAATTTAAAGACTTCACTTATGCATGCCATGGCCGTGTAAATGGTAAATAGTTCTATTTTAAAAAGAAATTAATGTTACTATGCAAAAACAGAAATGTTTCTTCCTGCGAAGTTTATATAGACATTTTGTTGACATGTTATGATTATCTGCCTTTTACAATGTTGCAAATCTATTGAATTTGATATACTCTTTGCATTTCACTGCTATCAGATGTTCGTCATGACCAGATTTTAATTATCCAGGTTCTTTCCCGTCTATCATTGGAGTTCTTGTGGAAAGGTTTCTAGAAGATTGAGACAGTGTAAAGACCTCCACTGTTCGCAATGCTTTGTATCAACACGTTCTATATGCATTCTACCTCAAGTAAATTTAGCCGGTCTCTGATAATGAAAAATTACATAAGACTTTAGTATGAAACGTGATAGTAAGTTGTAAAAATACGGTTTTATGCACCACAAAAAGTAGTCGTTTACATGGCTGTTATTCGTTATTTCATTCAAATTTCTCCCCTTTACAAAATGTACCTGTCAAAGTGCATAATTGTTAACAGACAGGTTGAAAGGCCGATCCACACGTTGTTTCGCGGATCCTCCTTTCTGCGTAGCTGCTAACAAATTATCATTTATAATAGAGTATATCATTCCTGAGTACCGTAATACAAAATGTAATTGTAAAATCCAAAGAACCACATTATTGTATTGCTAGTGACTCAAAGAAAGCAGCATTAACGAGAATATATGCTTATGTTACCCTAGGTTATTTGCCATGTACATGTATTTCATATCCTCTCCCTATTCAGTCGTCTTGCCAGTGTATCAAGTACTGCACATAATAATATTGGGTAAAACCTTATTTAATTAAGTTATGAAACAGTATATATAAGTTATTTCAACATCTTGCCTTCAGTAATAATTGACTCATAAATGTATCATATTTATTTCACTCATGTGAGCTCATATACCATTTGTGTAACAGCATAGCGTAGAAATACGTTTCCTACAAGTCCAAGACCTTCAGAAAATATTATCTCTCCGACCATTATCTGCTTGAAGCCCCTCTGATATTGCACTCATCAAGTATGTATGGAATATGAAGGCGTTGCCTGTGGAACGCCTGCAAACGTGTGTCTGTTGTATCCCCACTTTACATAGTCTTCATGCCATATGCAAGCTGTATGCCTGGGTCTCCTATGCTATGGATTCAATAAAGATTCTCTTGATTGTAAACTTGTGTGTCTTTGTTTCAATAATGTTACTCTGAATAACTCAGTGCCATGATTCAGGCTGCTTTATCATAGTGAATTCAGAACCTGCAGCCCAGGGCACCAATGAGTGGAGAGCAGTGCGAGGGGCTGCTGCTGACTGCACCCTTGTCATTTATTCAAATGTAGAAAATATTCCCCAAAATCCAGTCAGATTTGTTATCATATGAGGGTTTGAATCACTCTTACCATCGTTTTCGATTGATCTTCCAGACACCTTTATAATGAGTTGACATTATGAAAATGAAAATACAAATTCAGTTAGGTGTAAGTTGGCTAAGTAAAATCCTCAAGGTAGTCTACTTCTCATGCCATTAGGGCCTGCCCAGTGTACAGTTTCCAAAATATTATAATTGCCCCCTGATTATCTTAGCAAAAAGCACCATATGCTTGAATTCTTGAAAGGATTTATTGTGTTTTGGAACCAAACTCTTTAACATCAAAGTCTAGAGCGGTCCCTTCATGATTCCGTGATCTGAGAATGCAGAATAAAGCTCAGTCTTTATAAGCTTATCATTATTAAAGCAGGGATAACACTATAGTATGATTATACACCAACATAACAGCGCTGCTGGTGTTCACAGCCAGTCTATGAGATATGACAACACTGTATTCCGTATTAAAGGTGTGTGACACAAGTTCAGTCCTGTAGATATAGATAAATGCCCACGCCCATTGATACCATCTCTGTTGTATTTCACTCGTGGGGGCTGGGGCCATATCCCACGAAGCCGCAGGCTGAGTGGGATATGCCCCAGACCCCACGAGTGAAATACATCAGAGATGGGATCAATGTAGTTGGCATTTGTGTTTATTTTTTAATTTAAGGCCATTTTATCAAGAAAAACAATCTTTTCCTAGCCCATTGAATACAGCCACATTGTATTTAATGGGGGCCATTGAATACAGCCCTTCAGTGCTAAAGCATAGGAGATCTTGTATTTCCAAAAAATAAACTGCTGTTCCAGACATGTAATAAATATATCAAATTGACGATCTACTAAATTCTTTTATATGTGTTGACAATTGTATAGTGTACATATTCTACAACTATTTGATGAGACGGACCTTTAAGTTCGCATCCCAACATGACTAAAATTGACCTCCATCGACAATAACCCTTGAATATACTGTTCTTTTGAAATGGGTACATAATTATTGTTACCAAGAATCTTAAATGCTTTAATGTAAGATTGCGTTTAAAAAGAAACATATCCACAGCTTTGTTTGAGAAAACACAACAATGGGCCACCATCCGAATTATGCTGCCACCTGTGTAGAATTTGATGCATTAATGTGTGCATGGATGGGAATGAGCTATTGTGTCTGCAGTGGGAATCATGTACAATGTACATACTACACACTAGTGGCACCTTGTGCCATGTTTCACATATAATGTACACCATCACCATGCTAATCCTCATGCTAAAAATGGAAATTAGCCACCACAACAGTTGGGATACTAATTTTGAGATAATAATCCAACACGTGCTATGGGATTCTATAGAGGAGTTGTCCACTTTCATCATAGACATCTTTGCCCTTCTGGTACAGTTTGGACTTGTGGTCTGTTTGTCTAGTGGGGATATCTACCTTTAGACTGTCATCTGTCCGCCCCAGTGGGTACTGATACCCTGTACCCTCAGTGTAGAGGTAGGCCTCCTCCTTAGTAGAGCCCTTTCTGGGAGTGTCATAGCGCACCTTGTTGAGTATATTGGCCTTTTCCTCGTCTAGTTCATACTGTTGAACACGACCTTTCCCCGGACCATATTCGTTGTCACTAAATTGGTCCTCACTGATCGGTCTGTTTCTATTCTCTGGGGTGATCTTTCCTGTCCCTTCCATTTGCAGTTCTTCCATTCTCCTATCTAGACTATTATTATTAGTATGCGAGAAATTGTCTTTTGATCTTCGGCGACGTAAACTTTTCTTGGGCTCCCCATGCGTGTAATCACGTGACTGGAGGGGAGGACTGCCACTCTCCATAAACATGCCTTCTACGTTATCCGGAATTTCTGCGTCTCCTCTAAGAATCGCTTCGGCTTGCTCGGAGAAAGCCATGTCTGCCTTCCTTTCCTGTATGTGATCCAACAGTGACTGCCCAGTTTTCTCACTAAACGACTGCCCTGGCATTCCTTGTCTGCTTTGGCTCAGCTCCCCCGGTCCCCCTAAAAGCTGCTTCATCATTTCTGATCCTGACTTTGGGGATTTTAACATGGGGGCCTTTTCAATTACAACCTGCTGCAGCAAGCCTAGACTTTTCTCTTTGTGTTTCTCGTAGCCTACATATGTATTTTCCTCCGGTTCTACCTTCATTCCTTCTTTTCTCTCGCAGTAATCTTTGACAAGTGACTCAAAGGGTCCGACTGATGCTGTATATTTCTTGGACCCTTTCTTTCTGGCCCTACTTAGCGGGGAGTCAGGGGGTAGTGGGAGGCGCGGTGGGCGTGCGGCCTCAGCGTCTGACAGAAGGCGTCCAGGTGTCGGGGCGGGTAGAGAACCTATTCCTGCCGCACGTGCCAGCCGACCGTCTTCTAGCAGTTTCTGGTACCGGGACTGAAGTGGGACTGGGCCATCTGCTCCACCACTTGTCTGAACAAAAACATCATTGTTTAATACAATGTAACCCAGTAGTATGAATACTGCCGTACTACTCGTATAAGTCGCACCCTATGTTTGGTATCAAATTAAAGTTGATCTCTGATTAGTGTATAAGCCTCAGATCATATGAAAGGTTTTACGGCATAAGGCATCATAATGAACTATGAAAAGTTAAATTTGTTAAATCTTTAAGATGGAGCTAGGGGTGAATACTTTAGACGTTAACCACCATTAGGCCACACCAAAAAAAAAAATTGGTCAATGGATTTCACTTTTCAAAAAATGGTGCGAGCGAGAGAATTTTTTTTTTTGTCAATGGATTTTGTTGGTGGAAAACTGGAGCGAGCGACAATTTTTTTTTTTTAACCAGCCTCCGACAAAAGTTCTTAGTGGACCCCTAACATGAAAATTTATTGGTTGATCTGGGGGGATTACTGGAAGAAAATTTGAAAAAAAAAAAAATTCTCAATTTTGAAAAAAATGAGGCGAGCGAAATCCATTGACAGATTTTTTTTCAAAAAAAAAATAAATTTCCATTTCCGAAAATAAGGTGCGCGAAATCCATTGACCAACTTTTTTTTTTGGTGTGGCCTTAATTAGATTATTTCTTTTACTGTAAACTTAACTATAACTTGAACTTTGAACTTACATCTGTATCTTTGAGAGCAAGCCAGGCCTTCTGGACCCGTCGATCATGTCGCACAACCTCCTGCAATGTTATTGGTTTCCAGCTTGACTTCAAAATATTGATAATTCCCTCGCGGGACGTAGGAAAACTTTCAGCGAGGCGATCAACGGTCCATTCCTGTGGAAACTCGTGATGTAGGTAGCGGAGCTGCTCCTTAGCGTCCCAGGTGAGTAGGTTGGTCTCTTGTGGAGGTCTGAAGTACTGGCGCTCGATTATCTTAAACTTGGCTCGCTTTTTGCGCCTTATTTCATCACTGTATAAAGAAATACATTTTACATGGCATTAACAGGCGCTATATTTCTATGAAAGAGGTGCATAGGTATTACAAATAATGCACTGTTCTCTTTTATATCTGAATTCACTTTTTTGAGATACAAAATGAGGATATTATTTTATTTTAAGAAAACATCCCCCTAGAAAGGGATGAATTTAAAAAAAAAAAAAAAATTCAGAACCTAGTCACTCATCCCAATTATATATAGAGAGCAGGCCTACATGTACATCTAATGTATGTCCAATCTAATATCCCATTACTCACCTGTGAGAGTCCCGGAAGAAGTTTGGGTTGTCTATGTGGAATTCATCCTCTAACTCTTCAGCCCGTTGCACACGTCTGGATCTACCGCCTCGTTTTCGATCATCAGGTGTTTCCGGGTATAGCTCAGGGGCGACATCTGAAAAATCGGAGTTGCAGTACAAGCTGTTTCAATCTTTCTTTCTATCTCATTTCCAGATAAATAACATTTACTTTTACTTTTGCATTAATTGGCAGAAATATATCTTCATAGTGAAGCTATTTATCTCTTGCTCTACTATCACACCGTGTAAGCATGTTATGTACTTGTACTACATTCCAGTAGGACATTGACAATCAATGGTAGGGTAAATTGATGATACAATATATGTACTCGGTACATTTCATACAAAATAAGCTGACTTACCATGCCCTCCCTTTGTCCTGTATGCTAGGGCTGGAGCTTTGGTTAGCAGAGTGTGTCTGTGTCTGAGGGTCAGTAGTCCTGCCCTCAACAGCCCCATGCCACTCATGACCACTTAGCATTTAATGCTTTCAAAAGAGCCAGGTTTGGGATTTCTGAAACACAAAACATACGAAATTTTAATCTCTTTGAATAGGTGAATGAACCCAAAACTGAGATATCAAATACCAGCTCCGAAGAATTACATTCTTCTATTTTAAGCGGGTTAAGCCTACTGCAGACAGACCCGATCCGATCGGCGGACTCAATCGGCCGATCGAGTCGGGCAATATCAAACATGTTTGATTTGGCCAATTTGATCGGGAGGACGTCCCTGCAGACGGGCCCGACTCGATCGGTAGCTAGGCAGATTGGGCCTTTAGCTGCAACAAATCTTAACCCTGCTGGGGTGCCGGAAAGAAGTGCAACCTAATCCATTCCGGTCTCAGGCACTTGTGACTTGAGATAAACGCTGTAACATAATAGGGACGAAATAATAATTGCCACTAAATCAGGGACTGTTCTTTACTTTATGTGGAGAAATAACGTTTTGTATGGAAACTTAATAATTGACGTAAAAAAATCATTTCAGCAGGGCCCCGGGGCCCAGACAGGTGAAATTGACAAATCCAAAAGGGATTATTTAAGATTTTAACCATTGTGACAGTGAAGAAGACCTAATCAGTGCCCACAATCCAAGGCTTGGACCAAGCTGTAAGCCTGGAGTAGTGTGGCTAAACACGACCTAGTTAATACTAAAATCTTGTAATTGTACAAGTGTTGTACAGCCTACATGTTAAAAGGGACTTGACTGTGGACCGGACTGAGGTGGCATTTCGTAAAATCGACAAATCAAGTGACAAGATGCTTAGAGAAAATTAGATGGCTGGCAAAAAACTTACAAAGCCAAAGGACAAAGGACAACTTTCCAACGAGTTGTTTTCATAAAATTGACGAGGGACATTGACAGTTCTTATCATCGACAAGGGACACAGCAACCCCCCGTCTGGTGCCCCACTGTCAGTAGGCCTACTGGTCTCTCCCTGTGCTGGGACAACCTCTGGGACAACCTTTTTATTTCTAAGGGTCATGAGACGGGTGGCCCCACGGACAGCTGGCCCCACGTCAAGTTGGCCCCACTTGAGACTGATGGCCCCAGATTTTGAGACTGATGGCCCCATTTCGGACTGATGGCCCCACTTTAAATTTAATAGCTTATGTGGTCTAAAAACATATAAAAACATATTAATATTTGAAGCATGTAGAGCATAGTTATAGCCATTCCCAATGTCATATTATATGAAATTACATGAAAAAAAAGTGCCTAGGATATCCATTCTTATGATAAAATGCAGGTGTTTTCAGGCGTATTCTTAGGTCATTATAGCAGTATATTTTTGGGTTGGAAAGGATGAAACACTATCAAGAATAGATGGAGAAATAGCTTCTTTTATTAACAAAAAACGGTATTTAAATTTGTTTCCTAATGCAAAAAATAGTTTTTTGGGGAAAAATAAGGAAAAACTTTAAAATGTCGTAGGAAGAAGATAAAAATATCCCTGTGGTGCTATTAAGATAATGAACACAATGCAAATATGTATAAATACTTATTCAAGAAAAAGTACAGATGTAGTTTGAAAATGAGAGGAAACTTTCACCAGTTGAGTTGTGAAAAGTCACAGTTCAACTGTTGGCAACTACGGTCGAGGGGTCAACATTTTTTACCCCCCCCCCTTACGGCCTTAAATCGGCTCGCGCGCGGGCCCTTTGAAGCATAGTAACGCACAGGCTTTTTGGCTCAAAACAGGTTAAATTATTTTGCCCCCCCCCCCATGAGGGGTCCACATTTTTTTGCCCCCCCCCCCCCCGGTCAAGGGATCCAAAACTTTTTGCCCCCCCCCCCCTGTTGTTAAAAAATGATCACTAAATCCTGCCCACCTACCAGGGGCGGATCCAGGAATTTGGGAAAGGGGGGGGGGCGCCGTAATACCTACAGCATTGGGGGTGTTGAACCATCTAAATTAAAATTTACCCCCCCCCCCCCCACACACACACAGCCACACCAAAGACCAAGGAGGATAAGCGTATTGATTCCTCTTTGGCCACACGCTCTCAACATCCACTCAGCCGCTCTGTCAATCAATTATCGCCCATGCTTGCACATGTCACGTTCAAAATTCAGCGTCCCATCCGATAACTCTGGATAACAACAGCAGGAGTACATGCTATACAACCGAAAAATACTTAGTACATGTCCGCGTACCTTGGGAATATGACCTAGAAGTATAAATTTGGTTGCACGGTATGCCCTCTGCTCACTCGCACCGCCATGTTTTCGTGAATGGTTCGCTCACGAAACACTAGGTAGAACCACTGCCTGCGCAGAAAGCAGTGGGCAATTGCGCCCCCGGGACTTCGTTCATTAGACTGTCGAGCTGTCAGTAGACCGACTTCTAGGATGGTACCGGGGGATGGTAGCATGGTCCCTCATTGATAGCTAGTGACCTGGTGTGGTAGGGGAGACCGGGACAAAACAGACCCCTTAAGCGAAGATGGCATATATAACTCAGAGGTAAACACCCCTGAATTGAAACATTAATTTTTTCACAACAAAGCATAGAAGTATAGGGCCTACCATCCATGAAAATAATTAATATTGTGCTAGTATGAATAATAGCATAGTGGGATAGCATAACATATTCTGACCTACGAAGGTCATGGGCTGAAAGTCCTGGGGCAAAAAGGTTTTTGGGGCGGGGCAAAAGGGACCCTGGAAATTTTATGACCGTTGGCGTTGAATAGGCCTATCATGCATTTCAATAAAATTTCCCCCAAATTCAGGAAAAATTCCCCAATGCCAAAAATACCCCCCGCCAAAAAAATTTGGCTTATAAGGCCACTCAAAAAAATAAAATGGTTTCTCATCACCGCGTGCATCATGAGAATCAGCTTTTGAGGAAAACTTTTTTTTCCTTTGCTATTTTTTTAATGAAAAATGTGATAAAAATGGACAATATTGGGATATTTGGTATCAAATTAAAGCTAATACTGCCAGTATTATGCAGTAGGATAGAAATAACTTACATTTTCCCTACTTTTAAAGATCCATAAATTCTGAACTACTAAACGTAAATTTTGGTAACAAAAACGTATATCACCCATACATTTTAGCCCCCAAGTTAAAAAAAGAAAAGAAAAAAAAAGCCTCCCTCATCACATTTTTTCAGAACTTGGTGATGAGAAACCACTTTTTTTTTTTGAGTGGCCTAAGAAATAATTTATATTCAAATTTTTGTCTTAAATACGGCCTAAGCTGGCTAATAAACCAGGTCACCAGACCCAATCCAAAAGGTGGCCGAGGCACTATAATAGACAACATTTTAACAAACTGCAAATTTGTCTCCCAGTCTAGAGTGCTTGACCACTTCCTCAGTGATCACTACCCCATTCACGCCATACGCAAAAAAGATAGAGCAAAATTCACATCCGAAAAGACACAATGTAGGTCATATAAGAAATACACAAAAGAATTATTGGAGGAATTCTTGACGTATGTAGACTGGGAGGATTTCTACTCCTTGGAAACCGCCTCTGGAATGTGGGCCTTCCTAGAAGCAGCCCTCAACCGGTTCTTGGATCAGCTCTGCCCCTGTAGAACAATTACAATAAGAGATTATGGTAACACATGGATGTCCCCAGAAATAATTGATTTTATTCAACAAAGAAATGCAGCTATTCGGTCCCTAAAAAAGACCCAAGATAAATCAGACTATAAGAAAGCCTGCAAACTCAGGACAGTCATATCCACTAAGGTCAGAAAAGCAAAATCCCTACATGTACGTGAAAAACTAAAATCAACTAGAAAAAACCCCAAAAAATACTGGTCCCAAATTAATTCACTACTGAAAGGCCCGAAAAGACAGGTCAGTCCCAAAATAATAGATGATTCCACAGGAAAGGAGGCAGAAGACCTCCCCACTTACATAAACACCTTTTTCATCACCATTGGTGAGAAACTTTTTCAGGAAAAAAAGCTCCCAGAGAAATATACACCCGCCTTCCCCCCCCCACCCCCCTTCCCCCTAGATAAAACATTGGTACAGATGCCAATGCCAGTCTTTACAAAAGAGGACATACAACTCTTAGTCCAGGATATTGATACGACCAAACCATCAGGACTTCTTCATGTAAGGACCCAAGTCCTTAAAGATATGCTGGGCCTCACTACCATACACCTAGCTCACCTTTTTAATGTATCCTTGCGAGAGGGAGAATTCCCCTCAGCCTGGGCTGAAGCCACGGTCACACCGATTCCCAAGACAGGCGACAAGTCATCCATCTCAAATTGGAGGCCCATATCCATATTGCCCATACCTGGAAAAATGTTAGAGCAATTAGTGCACAGGTACCTGACGAACCACTTTGATACACACAATATCCTTTCTGACAAACAATATGGCTACAGAAAAGAGAAGAGCACTGCGGAAGCAGTCCTCCATTATACAGATGACCTCTTTATAGCAAGAGACAAGGGTGAGGTCACAGCATCCTGCTATCTCGATATACGCAAGGCGTTTGATTGCGTCAAACACTCATACCTCCTCACCATGCTAGAGGACCTCAATCTCCCCCCCAGCCTTTTGGCCTGGCTAAGATCCTACTTAGCCAACAGAAAACAATCCACGAAAATAAACGGCCAGACCTCAGACCCCCTACCCCTGAAGTATTCTGTATCCCAAGGCTCCATACTCGGCCCACTACTATTTATATATTACATCAATGCCCTCCCCTCAGTTGTTTCTAAATGCGGAGTAAAAATGTACGCAGACGACGTCGTACTATATGTTAGCAGAAAAGACCCCATGACAGCTAAAACTATTTTGCAACAAGAATTAAACAAAGTGGTCACTTTTTGTGACTCTATAGGACTTACCATAAACACTCAAAAGTCCAAATGGGTGTGGTACGGAACCCCATACAGGTTGAAGGCCTGTCCGAGAACTAGCCTGAAAATAAAAGGGAAAAGTATCAAAAGAGTACACAGCTATATCTACTTGGGAGCAGCAATTGATGAGAACTTGACGATGGAAGCCCATGCGAAACTAATGCATAGAAACGTTATAGTTGCAGCCTTCAAATTTGGCAAGATCAGATACCTACTTAATATTGAAACAGCAATAACAATATACAAACAAGTGGTATTACCTTGTTTCGACTATTGCTCCTTCCTAGTGGACTCCGCCCCATCCCACTGGTCGAAACGCATGGAGACCCTTCAAAATAAGCTCCTCCGCATATGCCTGAAAGTGGGGAAGTTTGATGAAACAACAGACGATTTAAGGACCCTGTGTGAAACCCCGCTCCTCAGTACAAGAAGAGAAGAATTATTCACAACCATGTTCTTTTCCCTTTCCAAGAAACTCCCCCCCCCCCCCACCCCTCAATAACAGGAGAACCAGAGGAGAAAACAAAATAAAGTTCCCACGAAGAAGGCCGAAAAATGGAGGCTACCGTAAAACTCCCTACTACAGAGGCGTCTCTTTGTGGGACAAACTCCCACTTCCCATGCAAACCACCTTGAACAAACAAAACTTCAAACGGGATCTCAAAACCCGCCTTGGGACAAACCTAAAGGGAAAAAGAGCTAAGCTCTTGAAACAACGAAGGGGTCACTGACCCCTGCACAACCCCCCCCTCCCCCCCCACTCCACACCCCCCCCCCCTCCCTCCTCCCTCCATATACTCCTGCACTTCCTTTTCCTTTCAGGGGGGACCCAGGCCTACGGCCTCATAATCCAAATCATATGCGACTTCTTCTTCTCATTTTATATATACTCATCAATCACTGTACATAATAGTTAAATCTGCAATTTCCCGTTTCCTGTTATAGTCTGTCTCTTGACAGCCAAATGTGTTCACCTGTTCCGATGAAGTCATTTATGTGATATTGATATATGTAACATTTAATTAAGCATACATATACAGGTGAGCCAGAAAAAATTAGTCAGGAAGACCATGTTGTACGGTATGAGGACTAAATAAAAAAAAAAAAAAAAAAAAAAGTATGTCTCATTATTTTTATCATTTTTTAGGCCAAGCATGGTTATTTTTTCATGTTCTGATCATTTCTATGGGGTTTCACCATAGAAATTATGATTGTGGGGTGGGGGGGTCCGTTTTGCCCCAGCTTCATGAAAAATATGTGAAAAAATTATCTTGCCAAAATAAATAACTGGGGTAATATTTTTTCCAATAACTTTGCAAATATGTTACACAATATTTTAGCTACCGGTATAAAATATTATTGTTTTAGTCATAAAACATTAACATTATACCTCTTTTTTAATTCTCAGAAGCTTATAAACTGATTTTTGCAAAATTAGATCCAGATCTCTAGTTTCAGTTTTTTCTTTATGGAATCGGGAATACCGATTCAGGTACACTGAAAAAGTAAACTTGTCTCCAGACTCGTCGATGTAACTATCATAAAATAAACGAGTCAAAAGTTGTCTAACCTATCAGGTTGCCATCCCACAAATAGAATCTGGAGCTGGCAAATGTCGGGTTTTGGGCTGGCACATACCAAGTGGGTCTTCTATCACCAGCTAGAAGACCCACTTCCTTGTCACTTAAACATGTTTTTGACTTGTTTATTTTATGACCGTCACTTTGAAGAGTCTGGAGACAAGTTTATTTTTTGAGTGTAGCATCGAATCTTTTTAAAAAAACATGTTATTTCTATCAATTATGTGAGCCAATTTGATAAAAATATGGAAATTATGGTTGAGAACTGAGTTAGGGGTCAGGTCCGTTTTGCCCCGGCGGTCCGTTTTGCCACGGTCTCCCCTAATGGTCAGAACCAACTGAGACTCTCGATGTAACTATCATAGAATAAACGAGTCAACCTTCTGCTGCCCCAGGTAGACAGTGACCATCCTTCTGTACCCCAGGTACACATCCTTCTGTACCCCAGGTACACAGTATGTCATACTAGCTGCCCACCTCTCAGTGAGAGGTGGGCAGCTTGACCGTTATACGCCTGAGACGTTACCCCAGGTACACAAGCCACAGGCTACCTCAGGTAGACAATAAAATATCAGCCAATCAGGATTCACCTGCTGCTGCAGCAGCAGATGCTTCTGCTATGTTGGGTTTGTTAGGCTGTGCTGTGTACCTGAGGTACAGTAGACTACTAGTGGGCCTAATTGAGTACGAAGCCACAACTCAAGTATTCATTCTGTACCTCAGGTACACAGTGGGCATGCTAGCTACTGTACCTCGGGTACACAGTGGTCACCTAGCGTACCTCAGGTACACAGTGGGCATGCTAGCTACTGTACCTCAGGTACACAGTGGTTGTACTGTACCTCAGGTACACAGTGTCCTACTGTACCACAGGTACAGAGTGATCATTCTATGCGTCTATGGGCATCCTAGCTACTGTACCTCGGTACACAGTGGTCACCTAGCGTACCTCTGGTACACAGTGGGCATGCTAGCTACTGTACCTCAGGTGCACAGTGGTTGTACTGTACCTCAGGTACACAGTGTCCTACTGTACCACAGGTACAGAGTGATCATTCTATGCGTACCTGAGGTGCACATTCTAACCTTACTGTACGTTAGGTACACATCCCTACTGTATCCCAGGTATTTCTAGTATGACATACTGTGTACCTGGGGTACAGAAGGATGTGTACCTGGGGTACAGAAGGATGGTCACTGTCTACCTGGGGTACAGAAGTCTAGTCTACTGCAAGTACACAGCAGCCAACATCTGAGAGACACAACACATCCATCTGCTGCAGCAAAAGGTCGATTCTGATTGGCTGATTATCTCCTGTTTACCTGAGGTAGCCTGTGGCTTGTGTACCTGAGGTAACCTCTCATGCGTCGAACGGTCGAGCTGCGAGAGGTGGAGAGGCTAAAACCCTTTGAGTGATATTGGTACTGCCACTAGCTACTGCCTTACTATTGAACCAATTCTTCCAATCTGATAACTTCTCTACATGATAGATTGTATTAGTTTAGAAATGTACCTAATGTTCAAAAGCATCTAGATGTACAGGTCTGCAATATGAAGACTCCATTACAACAAGAGGATATTGCCCCTTCTAATGTTATTGGATTCAAGAACACTTTGAACATTAGAATAATTGTTATGCATGGTTCATCTAACTCATAATGGGAAACTTTAATATTTATCATTTAGGGGAAGCTAGAAAACCCTTTGGGATTTCTTGAAAGAGGCTATAAAATGAAATATGGCATATTTGATAACAGAGGAAAGGGGGCTGTATGTTCATTCTAAGGGGCCGCTAATATTTCAATGAAATTTTGTGGGAGAAAGATCACCCATATTTCTGCAAAAGTTTCATCACTACTGTATTTGATGAGTGTCATCTAAAGTATAACTAGCGAATGCCCACAATCAAGGACCATAGGATGCACTTTTGCAAATTCTTCTATTGTCAATAGAAGCTGAACAGTAAAAATAATGCATAGGGTCATCTCAGTTGCACTGTCGTAAGGGGGCCAATTTTAGAGTGCCTGCCATGACTGCTACGTTGAGGGCAGTGGTGCGGTTCTTCCAAATGCCTATACACTGTTTTCATCAAGCGTTTCCACTAGAGGGCAGGGTGGGCATGATGGTTGCTACCAGGGCCCCATAGGTTTACTATGGTCTGAGTATGGAGGCAAAGACACCCCAATCGCTCATGCCTGATCATCTGATGGAAAGAATTGCCCCATCGATTAGATATCGCATATTGCGACGACCCTCTGCAGCAATCTCCAGCGTCAGATATTACGCGCGATACCGGTCTTGCTCCACCTCTGCAATATCCTTTCTCCGTGCAGTATGGAAATGGACAGATTCTGTCCATTGTGCACCTCTCTTGAGATATGCAATTCTCCATCTATGATTCGATTCAAATATTTGAATGAAGTTCCGAACATAAAATTCTGAAAGTTACAGACAGATTGGTCATGTTTTTGTGGTAGAAATTGCTGATTTTCCTTGAAACTATTTTTGAGGAGGAATACAGGCAGGGTGTGAAGAGGATAGGAAACCACATAAGTAGTACTCTTTTCTAGACTTTTTCCACAGGAGAGCGCTGCTTTTGTCCCTCCTGTTACAGAAGAGTTCTTAGGTTTTGGCAGAGAAAGAAGTGACCGGGGGAACGGAAGTCTATGCCGGGGAGATTGCCTCTGCAGCTGATTGGCCTACAGCCTGGTCAGTGGGCACATCCAGCTGAGATTCTGTGGGTCCAAAAACGTAGTTCAGACAGCAGCAACAAATAAGGCCAAAAAAAAGGTTTGTTTCAGGTAACATGGGCAGAAAATGTAGGGTCGGTAGGTCGGATTTTTTTTTAGATTGCACCTGGTCATAGACGAAAACATTGGCCCAAGTTCGTGAGACACAGCCATAGGGTGAGTTCATGGTGGGTGTATGGGTGTGTCTGTGTGGGTTAGTATTGCGTGTATGGCAATGTAAGGGTGAGTTCATGGTGGGTGTATGGGTGTATCTGTGTGGGTTAGTATCGCGTGTATGGCAATGTAAGGGTGAGTTCATGGTGGGCGTATGGGTGTATCTGTGTGGGTTAGTATTGTGTGTATGACAATGTAAGGGTGAGTTCATGGTGGGCGTATGGGTGTATCTGTGTGGGTTAGTATCGCGTGTATGGCAATGTAAGGGTGAGTTCATGGTGGGCGTATGGGTGTATCTGTGTGGGTTAGTATCGCGTGTATGGCAATGTAAGGGTGAGTTCATGGTGGGCGTATGGGTGTATCTGTGTGGGTTACCGGTTAGTATTGTGTGTATGACAATGTAAGGGCTGTGTGTCACAAACTTGGGCCAATGTTTTTGTCTATGATTAGGTGCAATCTATGACCAGGTGAAATCTATGGCCGAGTGCAATCTATGACTGGCTTGAAAAAAACGATTTATTTAGGGTAGTCAGGGGTGGGCATATCTGAAAATCCTGGAGCCAATACAGGATTGCCTGTAGCCAGTGGTAGATGAGAATTGGGTAAATACCGTGATGGTCCTAAAGAAGCTGTATGTGCATAAAGGATTATACGAAAGTAGGTAAGGAGGGGGAGGCTTGACTAGGTTCCATCTTTGAAATACAGCGGTCAAATTGGGGGATTTTGAAATTCTTGACTTGAAATGGTGCAGTCTGCTGCATTTAGGCACATGTGGCATGTCTGCCCCCTACCTTAAACTATCACTGAAAGAGTTTAATGTTCATTTGCAAATCACATGTCACAGCATTACTAGGGGGTTTGTTGGCATGCCCCCAATGCTTTTTTGAAAATCAAGAAGGCAAATGGTGAAATTTGATGTATATTGATCTTCTTGTCTGATGAAATTACAAGTACCCCTCTACATAAAGGTAAACAGAGTTCTCATTCACATTGGATCTGGACAAATCACAAGAATAACCAATTTGGAGAAAAGGAAATCTGAGAAATCTGCCTGAAATTGCATCTCAGATTTGTATTTATCTCATACTCGGTCACGAAGCACAGATTTCTAATTTCTAAATGAGATGCTGCTGTGGCCTATGTGTGTAGTGTGTAATATCGTTTCCCATTGGAAATAGGACATTTTTCAGAAGGAAATATTCTCGGAGATGTTTAGAAGTCTAGACTTGAAATGATGCATTCTGAGGCATTTTTGAATGAAATATAATTCTTTATTATTAAATGTGTTTTGTCAAATATGTGTACAGGCAAGGGAAAAGGATACTCCGAGGAAAAAGCCAACTTTGAAATTGATATCATAGGCTTTTCAGTGATATATTACACTAGAAGATATTATTTCTAGTTTTTGAGAAATGACTTCTTGAATATGTGTGGGCATCACCCTTTCCAAAATCCCAATAAGCTCTATGTCTCATATGTTCCAAGATATCTCTATTTAATTAGCATTATTTCTGATAATTAGAAATGTATGATACATTTTCATTCTTTAAGTCATAAAATTCGATCTAGGAATGGTAATCTTATTTTGTTTTCACCATGGCAAACCTCAGAAATCATTCTATCAATCTATGTCTTAATTTCCTCTATTTGGAATAAAAATCATGTTTCCATGGCAACACATAACAACAAGCACACCCATTTAGGCTTTAAAACATTCCTTTTACCTTCCAAATATCGAAGCTTTTTACCAAAAATGGAATGTTTTATGTAATCCTATTGAATTCTCCAGAAAAAAGTACCCAAAAGCAATTTTTAGCCTAATTCTTTCATTTTAGGCCATAGTGGCGCCCCCTGGTGGCTAAAATCGGAACTAATCCCGCGGGGACCATCCTTTCTGCTTGGCTGCTCACATATAGGAAGCCATTGACTTACAGCAGGGATCTCGTATCACTCCACTTCCGGTAATTTCGGCCTGTATCAGAGTATTCTAGGGGTCACCGTATCAGGTGGCTTCCGGCCTCTTCACCAGCGCATGAATATATGTAAATTCTCCCTACCTAGACTATATTCTCCCAACTTTTTTCTTACCGGTACTTGAAATCTGTCATTCACCATGGATCTCTACATGAAAGCAACAGCCATTGACAAGGCTAAAGAGCACAGAAGCGTAGTATGCGACTTAGTGTGGCAATTGGAACGAACAGTACTCACGCCATTAGTCCAAGAAGTGATTGAGGAGCTACAGGCTGAATACGATGCCACCACTTTTGACGTATTTGACGATTTCTTTCAAGACGACTTCGACGATAACGACCAAAATGGAGATGTTCCTACTCTTTCCCAAGAACAATTAGACGAGCAGGACGAGCAGAGACATCGTATTTACGTCATGGAACGACGTAACAAGAATACAGTCCGGAAAACTGAAGCGGTAAGCTAAAATACACACTCGTATGTTGTTGTCGTCGCCATTATCGTCTTTGTTATGATTTAACACGTGCTTCTTTGCCAAGCGCCGTGCAAGTAGGGAGAATTTTGAAGTAGGGAGAATTTACTAAATACAAACACGGATTTCTGCGCTAGCATCGCTAATACTGAATCAATTTTTCTAATTTTTAGGTCCTCCGAAAGGTACATACGTACTTTAGAGAGCAACTACAAGAAGAAAGAGATGTGCTGGATATTCCACCAAGAAAACTGGCGAGTCTGATGTGCTCGTTCATTCTAGGCGTGAGGAAGCCACTGCCCAAAGGCGTGACAATGGAGACCGCCACAGACGAACAAAAATATCATCAGCCGGATACCCTCACGGGTTATTGGACTGGCATCGCAAGGTGAAATTGATGTTTATAGCTAGATATGACCCTTTTCTAAGTGATACGTGATGCCCATAATAAAATTCAACCTCTAAATGGTCAAATTCTTCAATCTCCTACAGGTCACTTACGCTGCCAAATTCAATCCAGTCTGAGTCTTAGTCTCTAGTTGTCACTCGCTGTCGAAGTACCGGTAAAATTCCCAATCCTAATGTCGTCGGTTCACACGATGGTTTCTAATTTATTACCTCACCAAAATTGATGTCTATACTATATCCTGTATCTAGGAATACTTATGATACATGGTATCAAAGGAATTGAGAAAATATGTATTGTAAACATGTGAAATAATAATTTTGAAAAAAGTCAAAATATTCACCCACAACTGCTGCGCTGACAGTGCTAAACTTGAAACCAAGCAATTGAAAAATACAAATTACTCACGGTTCTATGGCCAAGTCTCCAACATGCGGCTGCGGTACAATCCTTTGAATGCCCAAGTATAGTAAATTTTATCTTGGAGGTCCGATTACTTGTACTGATCCTAATATCACTTATATTTTTCAGATATTGCAGGGACAACAACTATCCCATCAACATCATATCGGACGACACCTTTGCCTTGTTCAAGCGGGTTTTGGAAACCCGGAAAACGGAATTGAAGGATATGGGTTTTGGAAATCTCCCGAATCAGTCAGTTCCGCTGACAGATGAAGACACAGAGCTCGCTTGGCAGAAAGGTGCTTTCGGATGGGCGACCCCTCGCATCTTACAGAACACTCTGTATTTCTATTTCTCCAACGCGTTTGGTTGGAGAGGTCGCGATGAGCAATCCGGTGTTAGGTGGAAGGACCTCAAGTTAATTGACGAAGGAGGTCCTGATGAGCACTTAAATTGGAATGAAAGATTGTCGAAGACCCGCAAAGGGAAAGGACCTCCCCGCGCATTCAACCCAAACATGTGGATGATCGATGACGCTGACCGTTGTCCCGTACGTATGTACAAACTGCTACGGTCCAAGAGAAGCCCCGCCCAAAAGGAGCCCGACTCACACTTTTTTCTGACTCCAAATTTCAAAGCTACTTGGTCCATGACTCACCCTTGGAAGGAGGCCACACCGAAATTCAAAAACCACATGTCATATCAGGCGATTGGCAACATCATGAAAGAGGTGAAGAAACAATCCGGGATGTCTGCTGACTTAAACATCACCTCTCACTCTGTACGCTCAATGATGATCACCAATCTCTTGCACGCCGGGATAGACCCCATGGGCATAGCACAGTTGTCCGGGCACAAGAATATAAATTCCGTAAGCAGGTACGGTAAGCTCAGCAAGCCACAACAACGCAATCTCTGCGAAATCTTGGTGAACAGGAATCCACACAAGAAGACCTGCACGGAGGAGGCCCGATCCGTCCTTAGGAGGCCCAACGACCCATCTGACTCACCAAGTGTGGTTGACTCCCCTTTGGAGGACCCAAGTGCTGTCGACTCAACTTCGGAGGCCCCAAGTGCAGCGGACTCCACTTCAGAGGTACCAAGTTCCGTTTCCTCGGACTCAAGGGCAAGTCGTCCAGTTCCATCTGGTTCTAACGGTCGATCCAAAGCACCACCTCCGGTTCCGTCATGCCCCAACGCACCATCTCCGGCTCCGTCACGTTCAAACGGACCACCTCCAGTTACGTCACGTTTCAACGCACCACCTCCGGTTGCGTCATCTTCAAACGCACCACCTACAGTCGAATCCACTTCAGATGCACCTCCGACAAAAGCCCCCGATATGGTGATTGATGCTTCCTCCATGCAGGGAATAGGAGGTGGTATGCCCCTTGCCAGACACATTGTTTCTGGCATGTTCAGTGGGGCCACAGTGTCTATTAATGGCTCCTTTAACCTCCATGTGCATTATGGCTCCTCCAACGAGCTGCACATGAGTCAAAACGGGCAAAAATAATCGGCCTCCTAGATAGTCCGTTTGTTGGAATTCCAGCATAAATGCCCAAGTTTCAACATGTGATACGGCCAAGTTTTCTAAGCCTTTCATATATGTCCGTTGACATTTTGCATTCTGCATCTCACCCTGTTCCCTTGTGATTTGTGGCCATTTTGGACTAAATATATGCTGGCTTCGTACTGGATATTATATACAATGTGATCTCTATTGAACTTCAACACGTTTACCGTTATACGTTGACTGGCTTCGGCTTCTTTACTGTTATCCTTACTTGCGGTCACTCTCCGACCAGATATTTTGCTATTGTCTGTGCTGAGGTGGTGGGGGAGAGAGTAAAACGCAAAATAAAAGTTATTCGTTCTGTTAAATTCACTAGTTTATTGCATTATTTCTGATTTTAATATCTATTTATGCCCCAAATATCCCATCTGATACGGTAATTTTAATATCTACGAGTAACATACCGGATGTGCAAATCAGCTGATCGGCATTTTTATATTTGTTCCTTCGAGACACGAAATTCTAAATGGCCCAATACAACGATTTAATCAATTTGATATGCTCTAAAACCAAGCCCAAGCACTAGAAAACATCCTTTATTTTAACGTGTATACTATAATTATAACATATTTATTACGATTCCTTTCATTTCGGCTCTCAAACTTCACAAAACGTTAAAAACAAAGAAGCCATTCGTTCAAGACGATCATCGTCCCAGAAAGTGATGACGTCACGGGTTCTTGCGCGGATCTACCACTGCACTCTCCAAACACATACTTTACCATGTTAAATAGCTATACACATCTAATACTATGCTAGGAGATCGATTCTTCCCAAATACTGATGACGTCACGGGTTTGGGTGTAAACGAGAGAAAGATGAAGACGAAGCGTGCGAGCCCGCTTGGATTAGGAACATTTTATATTATATTTTACGGCTTTATTACACCTGCTCAATGGAGTATATTGGTACAAATGATACATGGAAGACATTTGAATCGAGCACTGTCAACAATGGACTTTCGGATTAACGATAAGAGCCTATGTGAGCGAAGGGATTATTTTTCTTCACGGCCCAAATGGATACGCTTCACCACCGGATATGACCTTTGCCGAAATCCAACATGGCGGCCACTGCCACTTGATACGTGAGTAAACGCTTACAAAATGTCCTTTTTCTCACCGAGGAAGCATTTAATAATAAGTACAGGATTGGTAAAAGGGAGTTTGGGTCTTCGGTATCACGTATCGATTTTTTAAAGTATCAGGCATCGGCCCTACGGGCCTCAGCCTGATACTTTAAAAATTCTCAACGTGATACCGAAGACCCAAACTCCCTTTAGCCGATCCTGTCTACTTATTGAAGAAAATTGTGACAAAACGTGGGAAAACGTGACATTAGGGGAAAACACCTTATTTAAGTTCATGTCTTCAGCTAAAATTTGATGCTTCAAGCATCAACATATTTGAAATAGTTGCTGAGAAATGACATCTCAAACATGGGATGGTAGGGACATGTTGGAATTTAGAGTAGATTGCAATGTGATCACATATCAATCTATTTTCAAATAATCCATATAAATCATGATTATTAGAAATTAAACCAAAAAATGCATATTATTGTACATAGATTTGGATCTGGTAGGAATATTGGCATTCTGTTTTCAGGTCTGAAATCCTCATGTATGGGGCAATTGGATAGGGATAATTTTTATTCCAAAAAGAATTAATTGATGGTTGCCATGGCAACCAAATGTCAACAAATGGGCTAAAAATGGCTAAAAACGTTCTTTTTACATTCCAAATGAGACCAATTTAGAATGAAAATAGAATTTTGAAAATAGCTTCAAAAGATTCCTTGGGAAAAGTTACTCTAAGGTCATTTTCTCTTAAGTATTCACATTTTTAGCTATATCTCCTGAAATTTCACGTTTAGAGCATTTATGGCTATTCCCCCTAATGTTATGATTTCCCAGGTTTCGTCACAATTGTGAAAATCTTGCAGTAGGCTAACAGGTGTATTCTTTTAGAGTTTTAAATTACCAGGCCCAACAACCATTAGGACTGGGATGGTCAGGGACAAGGGGAGGGAAGGGGAGGGAAGGCTGTGACAATGGAAGGTAACTAGTGAGAAAATTGTTCACAAACACATTATAAACCATCTTGAGACGAACAGTTTGCTGACCAAAGCCCAGTTCGGTTTTAGGCCAGGACTAGGGACCTGTGATATATATACGACAAACTAGACCAGGATGAAAAGGTCACAGTTTGTTATGTCGATGATAAAAAAGCTTTCGATTCCGTTAACCATGTGACACTGCTAGAGAAATGTAAAGCAGTAGGATTACATGCTAATATTCTGAAATGGTTGTCTTCCCACCTAGCTGACAGAAGACAATGCACACTGCTAAATAATGTTAAATCTAGTGAAGCCCGAGTGAGGTATGGCGTTCCACAGGGTAGCAGCCTCGGCCCATTACTCTTTTTAATATTTATTAATGACCTACCAAGATATATTGAACATTGTAAGCCTTTTATATATGCTGATGATTTGGTTCTGATATCCAGTGATAAAGAGTTTGATGTCTCTCAGAGGAATCTACAAATTGATGTGACTAACACACTTAAGTGGAGCAACAAAAATTGTATAACTATTAATAATAAGAAAACTAAAACCATGTGTATCACTAGAAATAACAGCCAGTATAAGCCACCCCCTCTATTAATAAGCATAAACAACACGCCCCTAGAAGAAGTCGACAACTATCAATACCTAGGTGTGTGTATTGATAACAGATTAACTTTTAAAAAGCAAATGTCCAACACAATTAGAAATATGGGATATAGAACTCAACTGTTGGGTAGGTTAAGGAAATTCTTGGAGGAAGATCAAACACTACTTCTGTATAATCATATATGGTAGTGCCCTATGCTGACTACTCCAGCTTTGAAGTGGAATGTTCCACAAATGATCTAGCCGGGAAACTACAAAGAATCCAAAATAGAGCCCTACGTATATGTAGATACAAAGATATGTACATTAGAACGTCTGTGACGGAACTACATAATCATTTTAAGATGAGAACCCTAAATGAGAGACGGTTTCACCAACTACTAATGATCATGTTCAAGCAAGCCCACAGGTGTGGGGTAGTAGTGAACGAGGAAATTAGAAGAACTCGTAATGATGGTAAGATTAAGTTCCCCCCAGCCAACTATATATATGCAAGCACAAGAAAAATCCCATGGTACAGGGGAGTATGGGAGTGGGATGGTTTGACCAAAGACATGCAGACAGCAGGAACCAAAAGGGTTTTCAAAACAGTTAAGCCTCGACCACATCTAGTCTGAGAGGAGTGAGTCTGGCACAGAAATTGGTATCAGTTTCTAAACAACAATGACACCGACAGAAATTGGTTTCAGTTTCTCGGTCGATCAAGTCCTCAGTAAGTCAAATTGGTTTCAGTTTGGCCTAAACGGAGGCACTAGTGACCTTTGGGAGCGAGGATGGGCGACCACTGAAGGTAAATTGGTTTCAGTTTGCCCAGGTCCCCCCCCCCCCCCCACTGAGGTTACCTGTCGTAAACAGTCTACCGCCAACAAAACTCAAATTGGTTTCAGTTTGAGTAGTGGGATAAGCGGCCCACTGTGATTGGTTGGAAGCGATAACCCACTACCTCTACAACCTGAATGACTGTAGGGGCTGAATGAACTCATGATGTCCGCCATGAAAAACCCTCAAGAAGCAAAATCTAAGACAAAGTATTTTAATTTATCAAGAGTATACGACTCCTACGATAATCCATTCAATTTGTTAGATTATGGGAAGGCCAGCATCAACATTATACGGTAAAGGGGCTTAACATGTGGCAGTCATACGGTCCAAGGATAATCATTGCAGGGGATGTGCTCACTATTTTTCATCTATTATGAAGTTACTGTACAAGTCACTTATACACATGAATATACTAGATTAGAGTCTACTTAGACTAGCCAACTAAAAAAGGCGAAAAATAAGGAGAAGGTTAATTTATATCGAAGGTAAAACAAGACCATGACATCAATTTAACATAGTTTAAGTCATTAAATTACTAGAATAAGGTAAAATATCATACTCATGAGATATACGACACCCGAGGAAATGGTCAACCAAATTGTCCTTAAATAGGAAGACCACTAACATGATTTTGGACAATAAAAATGCTCAAACTCAAACTCAAACTCAGATAAAAGTTAGGAAATGAGATCGGGAAATTTTGAAAATATTGATGTCAAATAGTGTATTTTGCTTCGATTTGAAAATGGATTGTAACTTTGGTTCTAGTTTGAATATTCTCAAAATTCTTTCAGTTTTAGAAAGGTTAAGACCAGGAGGAGAATCTAAGAGGGATGTCGCCAATTTCAAGGCCGGTGTCGCCACTTTTTGGCGACATGGCGACAGCTGCCCGGCCCTGGACAACTAGTCTGTGTCATGCAAGAGGGGTGTCAGGCCCTTTTCCTACAAAACCACCCCTATTCTACAAAAATGTATAGATGATGTGTGTCTGTGTGTGTGGGGGGGGGGGGGGGGTATTTGTTTATTGAGTTATGACATGGTCTCAGTGGCGTTCTGCATTCTTTTTAATGCCCTCTGCCAACCCCCCAGTCATCACCAAGTCAGGATCCTGCTCCGGTCATGCCCCGATACCTACAGTATAGAGTCACATATGTCCACCTAGTTCTGATACATCCTACCCGGGCCTCTACCATGCAGGAGGGCCGTGGGCAGATGATACCTGGGAGCTGCGGACGGTGGGGGCCGAGAACCAACAACCTGTCAACCTAGAAAGGTAGGTTTCTATATACCCTATATGAAGGCCTAGCCCTTAACTTAAGCATAGACAAACCTTTACTTTGAAGACTAAATATGCAAATGAAATTAGTGTCTGCATGAAACCTATGGGGCAGGAAACATTATGATTTCCAACTTTGTTTGCCATTTCGAAGTAAGCTCACTAAAATATAATTACAGTGGGTTGACTTTGTATTTGATTTAAAAGGTATCATCATTTTCCGATTACGTATGTGAAGTAGAATCAGCTTTGCTCAATATTCCTGGCGCTGCGTCATATAAAAGGCACATTACACTCTCACGAGGACTAAAGTAGTAATTCATTATCCAGGAGGATCGATTTAATAACACAATTTATCATACTTATATGAAGTAATGTTATATGGACTGATTGATGTTTTATGATGCACGATAGATAACGGCTATGGGGCTATATAAAGATAAAAGAAATAGTTTATACCTAGATTGCCGGTTCACCAACGATTTAGTGTTTCACGCCTCATTTAATAAACAGATCCTCATATTTATAATAAGTGAATAAGTCGTGTAATTCGACTTAGATTTAAATCAATAATGCAGAACCACATATTTCACGTTAAATGTACGAAATCAATCTAGTAGTATATAGTACTTTCTACAGGGAAGTGTAGTTAGTGAGTACAGCTGTTACTGTTAGCATAGGAGTTTTATTTCTCTGTATCGTGTACATAAAATACAAATAAACCTATTTGGAGCTCAGAAGTGTCTAGAGGTATAGAAAATGATAAGGTTACTCGGCAAGGTGAAATATACATTTAAAGGGCTCAATATGCTGAGAAATAGACCTGTGTCCCAAGAAATCTGTTATTGCTAATTCACGATCAACATCAATTTCTTTTAGTGTGAGACATAAAGGTTAATTTAAGGACAATGGTTTGACCATATGCCTCCATCTATTCAATAATAAAACGAGCCATCCTACTGACCTAGGTATGATAAACACCAGAGTCACAGGAGAACGTGCAGAGCCAAGAGTTCAGAATGGATAACCAGGACATGTGTTGTAAATAGCTTAAGATCTTACCTACCACAAGAAATGTTTTGTATACGTGTATACAGAATAATCTAATAGAATATTATATATAACTCAAAAAGTCTACGATTTAACACTCGACTATCTTTTAAGAAAAAAAGTCATTCATAATCTATGTTTATTGCTTAACACCACTATCAAGCTATCGCGTGTTAGTACTATCTTTTTAGTATACCTTTCTCCGAGAGGAGGTGGGATGACAGGAATTAAGCGGGAGGAATTGCAAATGCAGAATTCGATATGCATATACACAACTACATATATAGAGCTACCCATCATTGGACAGAAGGGATATATCTATTTTCGGACATGAAGACAAACATCTTGCTTTATTTCAGCATGAGCATGAAGGCGTTTTTCGCTTTAATATGGACCTCCATGGGAAAGTTATGAAGCCCATCAATTTATAGACAATTTATGGACTACGGACTATGAGAATGCATGATAATGATTTATAAACTATGCTGTGGGTATACCATACGGACTGGGCCTTACTTTTCTGGACAAAAAACAGTGGAATAACTAGAAAAGTTATGGTTTATGGGGTTTATGGGGTTTATGGGGACATTCCCATATCGTTTCCTTATGATCTTAGATCCTAGAGATATAATAATTATATGCACGAAGGTTCTTTAAATGTCATTCCATCACACTACTTGGAAGTATTATGGCAAGAATTCAACATCATGCATGGGCCATACTCCAAGGTTGTATGGACCCCGCGCCCACTAACATTACATATACCTGACATTAGTGGGGGGGCAATTGTATTTCCGTGGGAATTTCGTGGTTATGGTAGTTTCTCAATTGATATCCATAGATTCAAAGGTGCTTAAAAAGATAGGATACCGCTCCATTTTTGCTGCTATGCAAAAAGGCCAAAATATTGTGGATCAACAAGGGAAAAGGGACCTCCGCGGGGGATTTTTATTACCAACTTTGGCCACCAGGGGGCTCCATATAGCCAAAAAGGACCAAGATATAGCAAAAACTTATCTGTACTACTTTTTTATGTAGAATATGATAGGCCACGTTAGAAGATTCCATTTTTGGTGAAAACATTCCATATTTGGAATGGAAAAGAACGTTTTTGGGCCTAAATTGGTGTTTTTGCACATGTTGGTTGCCATGGAAACACGATTTTCATTCTAAATCGAAAAAATTTATAAATTGAATGAAAGAAGGCCCCAAAACGATTTCTATGCTGAAAACAGAGTGTAAATACCATTTTTAGATCAAAAGTTGTGGCTAATTGTTTGAAAAAGTTTGGATATTTGGGAATGAGCATAATTATGCTAATTAGATAGGAATATCTCTAAAACAAAGGAAGATAGAGCTTATTGGCATTTAAGATTGGACAGTGACCACACATATTCAGAGAGCCAGTACTCAAAAACTAGAAGTGGTACCTGCTTATAAAAGATATCACTGGAAAGCTGATGACATCAATTTTATTATTAAATTTTTACCTTGGAGGACCCTTTTCCCTCGACTGTCCACAATTATTATGCTTGTTGCTAGGCAGGCCTCAGGCCAATGCGTGTATATATAGATGTTCCCCATATGTTATATACCTTGGAATATTGAAAGATGATCTTCAAAGCATCCCTTTGTAATGCAACTTTACCTGCCACTGTTTCTACAGATGAGTAGCAAAATATGCTTGTTGCTAGGCAACCATCAGGAATACAGAAAAATGAACCTCACCACGAGATTCCCCATACTTGATTTAGGGGGGGTAGGTGTTGTAAGAAAATTGATAGCTCTATTTCCTAGAGAGACAGAGCCCCATTAAGCTGTAATTACACTAATTAACCTTAATTGGCCTAAAAATAGCTCAAATAGTAGAAATAAAAAATGGAGCGGTATCCTATCTTTTTAAGCACCCTTTTCTCCATAGATTCCATTAAAAAAAGTACCATAACCATGAAAATTTCACGGGAGCTAGTAAATGTTACAATTGCCCCCCCACTACATGGCGGCATATCAGTATTCTTCCTGCCCCGTTAGTGCTGGTGTCTACCACACTGAGGGGGTGCAGAGGGGTCCCCCCTCTCAGGTAGGAAAGTCGCCGAAATTAAGGGCCCAAGGTCACAAAGTCGCTTTTTAGACCATTTTTACTATAGCCAACTTTGTCCAAAAGTCGCCAGGTCGCTTTAATTGTGATACCAGGTGGCCAGGTCGCCTGGAAAACAGCCCGGGTGGCCAGGTCGCTTTTGACCCCTCAGGAGCCACACACTGTGAAGGTGTTACTTGAGTTCAGGTATTTTAATTACAGCTTGGTTACAGTTCTCTGTTGATTCAGCAATCATTGTGTACATGTACACATTCGGTAAACAGGATGAAAGGACACTCCCCTCTTTACCAAGTCTCTGACCTACATTTAACACTGATATAGTGCTGTGATGTATGATGATTTAAGATCAAATTGCAGGAAGTGCGGGCAAGGGCCAAGGTAGAGGAGGTAAAAAATAAAGCCATAAAAGCCCATGCAGCATGGCAAAGAATTTAAGATTCAATTCCTTGGGGTAAAAGTAGCTAGATTTTCATCAAGTTTTTGCCATAAGACCATAATAGCATAAACTTTCCAACAAAGCTGAGAAAATAGGAGGATCCCTTTTGAACATAAGGTCCCGGGCATATTTCTAAAGTTTTTGCCTATTGAAAAATCCCAAAACGCGAAAAATGGGCCAGAAAGTGTTGATTATTGACATAACAACAAGGGGTAACTGTTGCCAAAATTGTAAATCGCAACACTTGTCCCATGATCTTATGCCTCTCCAAATCCCACAGTAGTCAATAATAGGCAAGCAAGGTGTTGCATGCAGGATCTGTTTGAGGGGAGTTACTTTACAGTATGATTTGTCTTCACTATTCCCTCTCAATTAGCCTAAAGACATTTGGAGTGTCCCCCCTATATAAACCAAATTGTTGACATATTTCAATAAGCAACATTTTCTGGGCATTCTAGGGGAAAATATCGAACTCTTCTGATCCTTGCGATTTCCGAAATTACAAGATAAAGGCAACACTTTCTCACCGATTTGGGCCTTTCTTAGCCAAGATAGGGCCCAAAATCGGCAATAAGACCAATTCACAACAGTTAACCTTAAGGGCTAGTTATGTATGACTTCTGAATGAGAGCCACCACCACAGACTCCATAGTACAGTGGCAGAATACATGCCTTCATATCCAAAGGTTGATGATTCTTGCCCCGGTCAGGCAACACCTTTGTCCATTTTAGGACAATTTGATAAAACTTGTTCCAATATAAGACAAAGGTCCCCTGGTGGTCTATGGTCAAACTAGAGAATGTATCTGTGCAGAAAATGGCGCAGTATAGACGATAATGACATCAGATTGATCCCCCTTAAGTTGTTGGCAACACTAATTCAGTCAACACATTCACTGTCCAAAGTAACGCACTAGTGGATATGGCCCTAGATACCTAAATTCGACATGGCGATGTGGGCCATTTGGGGTTTAATGACATGGGACAGGAGGGAAAAAGAGAAAGTGACATGAGACATGGGGCTGTCCATAAATGACGTCATGCTTTTTTGGACCATTTTTGACCCCCCCTCCCCCCCTTGTCATGTTTCGTCATGCAACCTCAATTTCAATTTTCAATTTTAAAAATTTATTTGCTCAAAAATCCACATAAATATAGATACAGTATTTCAAATCAATAATTCCTCAGTTCATGCATATAAAAATTCCAATTTCCATATTACCCTTTACACGTCATTAATTTACATTTGTAGGATTATTTAAGCAAAAAGGCTGCGTCAAGATACTATGATCTGCTTTCGTCCGCCACCTTACAATTCAAGTTCATACTATTTCGAAGTAATAAGAAGAACCTCAGCACTGATGACTGATGTAGTCATCAACACATATTTATAGAGTGTTTAGTACAAATTTGTTATTACAAATTGTATATGTTGATCATTACATAATCATAACAAGTGATTTGTATTTACAAATGTTCGATGACCCCCCCCCCTCAAAATATGACGTCATGCAGAGAGGGACCCCCCCCCGCCAAAAACGTGGCATAAGTAAATATAGAAACAGTGCATCAGCGAAAGCTTCGCTGCTCCCCTAGGGTGTATAAACTATAATGGGACAAGTCATTTATTATAAGCTAGCCTGGGGGGGGAGGAGGGCTTGGCGAATCTTCCCACTATGGCAATTCATCACTCCCCCCCCCACCACCAATTAGCTGAAAGTAATTTCTGGATTTCAGAAATGCCCCCTTCCCCCAAAAGAAAAAAAAATGCATATGCAATTATGTTGTGGTCGCAGATAATTAAATGGACCATATGGCATGGAGGCTTTTCAATTTTTGCCCCCCAAAATTAAGGGACCACTTGTGGTACCTGGAATGAACATGTATAGTTTTACCCTACTTTGGCAAGATCTTCCTCCCCTCTGTAATAATGTGATGAAATCTGTGACTTGTAGAACATATATGTCTTTACTGTAATCTTAGATGGTACAAATACAACATGTAGATAGATCTTATCATGTCCTCGACGTCGCCCATGCGGTCATCACACGAAGTGATGACGTCACCGATGCGCGTACACAACATCCCCCTTTCTTAATAAGAAGTTCGAAAGTTTATGATATATATAGTTCACTGTGGATATTATGACGCTGGAAGAAAGACTGGTTATTATAACAATAAGAACACAGTCATTAAAAAATAAAAATTTGTTGTCTCTACAGTGTCACTAAAATTAAATATGGATTTCAGTCCTGAGACTGTGTCTATAGATCCATTCTGTCCCTGGGCCTAGAGATCCTTCCGGCTCTAGTGACATATGCTGCTGGTGTCTGTGGTTTATCTGCTTTCACTCCTTCAGGGCCTCTATCGACAGGTTCTGGCTCGGGCACTGGTCCCAATGCCGCCTGATCATCGGTCTCACTGGCGGGGTCGCTGACCCGTGGTGTCTCATTCGACTGCTTCAATAGGTGCCTCCGATTGCGTCGGTATGTGTGACCATCCCCAGTCCTTACAACATGTGAACGGGGTGAAGCTGGGGCGGGTGTCGCCATCACGGTGGCGCTATCCCAACAGGGTTTATGGCCAGTGGTGCGCATCCGTATCTGCTCCCCACTGTGTAAGGGTGGAAGATCCTTTGCAGCATTGTTAAACTGATGTTCCTGAGAGGCATGCTTTGCCTCAAACATTTCCTCCACAGCTGCTGAGCTCACGACCACTGGTCTCAGCTGTCTTTCAGTGTAAGGAACGATGGACCGTAGTCTTCTGGAGTAGAGCAGCTGTGCTGGAGATGCAAGTCCATGTACAGGGGTGGTCCTCAGCTCTAGAAGGGCCAGGTATGGATCTTTTTTGTCCTGTTCTGCTTTCTTTAGCAAGTTCTTCACAGTTTGCACCGTACGCTCAGCCAGACCATTTGACTGTGGATATGTTGGGCTTGATGTAACGTGTTCAAAACGCCATTTCGCAGTAAACTCTGCAAATTCACCACTGTCTGTTAGGTGTTCAACTTCCACAAAGTTACTGTAGTAGTCCACCACGAGCACATAGTCTCGACCATGAAGGGTGAAGAGATCTGTAGCAACCACTTGCCATGGCAGACTAGGGGCTTGGTGGCTGATGAGTGTCTCCTTCTGATTGGCATTACGGTGTTGCTGGCATGTCCCACAGCTACTGACGGTAGTGTCTATATCAGCATTCATTCCTGGCCAGAATATAGCAGATCGTGCCCGAGCTCGACACTTTTCAATGCCAAAATGGCCCTCATGTATGTTCTCCATCATCTCTGTACGTAGTGCTTTTGGAATAACCATGCGATCACCCTTGAATATAATACCATAGTTCCAGTAATCCAGAACTGCTCCGGTACATTCCTTCCGCTGTGCTGGCCACCCTGTCAAGATGATGTGCTTCAGCACCTGCATGTTCTGGTCACTAGCTGTGGTCGACCTGAGCTCAGTTAGCTTCGGGTCACTGATGGGTAATGAGGCCACCATGTAGTGAATGACGGCATCCAGTTTCTCATTCAGTTCGTCACTCTGTGGTGGAACGGAGCCCACCACCAGGTTTCTGCTCAAGCAGTCTGTCACTGGGATATCCTTCCCTGGTTTGTACACCACGTCAATGTCATACATGTACCTTTGGAGCTGGCCTGGACTCCTGCAGCCTCTGAGCCACCCATGCAATTCAGGTGCCGTTGAGTGCTCTCCAGAGCACGAGCAATGTTCAGAGCTGCAAACAAGTCAACGTCATCTCTGCTGTCCAGATACCGTTTCTTTGTCTCATTGCTGTTGGTGTCGAGCACCAGTCGGTCACGTAGCATTTCATCCACAAATGCTGCTGGGAAAGCACATTCCTTGACAAGGGGTCTTAGTCCCATGAGGAAACTGTCAACTGACTCGGTCGGCCCCTGCACCCTAGTGTAGAACTTGTGGCACAAAACAAACATAGTCGACCTTGGCGCTACGTACAAGCGGAAATTTTTATATACAGTCTGGAGGTCTGTCTTGTCCTCCCCTGCTACCCGACGATAGCGGCTTGTCCATCTGCAGCAGGCACAGCTGCAACAGCAGGGGCAAAGTGAAAAGTGGAGAATATCTCCCTGCCCCGCTCTCCGGACCATATCAAGATGAAACTAACGCGCTGGTTTTGCTCAGTCTTACGAAGGGGGCCAGAGAAAAATAGATGTGCATGATCTTCAAATTTCTTCCATGCCTCCCTCAGCACTGGAGAGTCCCAGTCCATTCTTGGCAGGTCTGCTTGTGATACTGCCATTGGGTCCATGACTATAGATCTATAGTTACTTTGTATCATTATTACAGTGTGGGCAATGTCAATTTGATGGGTTGGAATGGCCTGTAGGCTTCACTGTCTCTGGCACTCCTGCTACCCAAATATTGAATGTCTACTCACAGTTTGGAGAATCCATCTACCAGGGTTTCAAACATCCACATCTTCTGACACCATGTAATAATGTGATGAAGTCTGTGAATTGTAGAACATATATGTCTTTACTGTAATCTTAGATGGTACAAATACAACATGTAGATAGATCTTATCATGTCCTCGACGTCGCCCATGCGGTCAACACACGAAGTAATGACGTCACCGATGCACGTACACAACATCCCCCTGAACGTAGAAAAAACGGCTATACTTAGTTAGTCACCTATGTCTAATGTAAGTTAGTCACATAGTTAACCTATAGTCAGCCATTAAATCAGCTGATTTGGGCTATATAGTCAAGTGACTATGAATTTAATGGTTTCATGGTCTAAAGTAGTCACTATGACTAATAGATATAGTCAATCATGAGAAATAAGCGAAAGGCAGGTCAAGGTTCAGAAGGGTAGAGCAAGGCAGGTCAAGGCAGAGTAAGGCAGAGCAGAGAAATGGAAAGTAGAGCAAGGCAGAGCATGGCTAGGATAAGGCATGACTGGGAACAGGCTAGGATAGGTTGGGCAGGTGACAGGCTAGGATAAGGCAAGACAGGGGACAGGCTAGGATAAGACAGACCAGGGGACAGACTAGGACAAGGCAAGCCAGGGGATGGGCTAGGATAAGGCAGGGCAAGGGACAGGCTAGGATAGGTAGAGCAGAGGGCAGGCTAGGATAGGGCAGGGAAAGGGACAGGCTAGGATAAGGCATGGCAGGGGACAGGCCAGGATAAGGCAGGCCAGGGGACAGGCTAGGATAAGGCAGGCCAGGGCACGGGCTAGGATAAGGCATCACAGGGGACAGACAGGACAAGGCCTGGCAGGTGACAGGCTAGGATAAAACAGGGCAGGTTACAGGCTCCTGTGTAAGCCTATTATGATCTGTCAGTCTAGACATACACTGTTCATGTATTTCTATGTTATCAAAATTTGAACAAAATACCATGATTACTCTATCAAACATGAGAACTCATGCACCCTAGAACATCTTAAGTTGTCATAGACAACTGTAACATAACATATAACAAGCAGGGATATCCATAGAACAGTGGTTTAGAATAGGATGTGCCTACCTGAAGTCCATGGACCATTCAAATTTGAATCCTAACTGTTTCCTGTGCACACATTCCTGTGACATCATCAATTTTTGTGATCCCCATATAATCACTACTGACTATCTTATGACTAATATGTGACTAAGTTGTATAGTCCCCTGACTACGGGGGTCAAAATATGGTGATATAGTCACTACTGACTATAGGTATTATTATCAGTGTATAGCAGCTGCCATTCTAACAGTTTATTTGTTTTGAAACATATGTTTTCTTTCAATGATATCTGCACCGCTGGTTTGAGGCGTGGGGGACTTCTGTCTGGGGGAAGGGGTAAGAAGTCTCAGCCCCTCTTGGAGGGGGGACCTGTTTTGAACGAAAAAGCCTGCACATCAATATTCAAGAAAGGGGGGAAACACTCAACCATTAAGTGTACCTTAGGAAATAGTTCTAGGTCAAATAACTTCATACACAATATACCTGTTCATTAAATGTATACCTTCCCTGCAAACAAAATCTCAAGCGGAACTCGTGCCATTCTTAAGTCTTGACTGGGGATCCCCAGAAGATTTTTGAACGTATTGTGTACGTATTGTGGCATATTCCCAGGAATTTCTAGTATTTTGAACAAGTTTTTTGAAAGAGTTTTTTTTAACAAGTTCTAACTTGTGTCATTCCCCCAAGTCGCGAACATTCAATTCCCAAGTTCATTTCGTGAATAGGACACGTTCACAATTCTTGGGAATATCTTGTGTCTTTCTTGTGTTATGGTGACTTCCCCAGATTCTCCCCGGTTGTGAACGTTCAATTCTACCTGCCTCCATTCCCAGATTGCCACCAAAGTTCAACATGTCCCTAATGACACCTGATTGGTGGCCAAGATGTTTCATAGATTCCCCCCCCCCCACCTGTTTTGGCCATAAGAAACCCTACTGTATTGGTGAAATGAGACCCTACCTAATATGTGATATTCCACCAACTTTGTCCAAATCTCTCTCTCTCTCTCTCTCTCTCTCTCTCTCTCTCTCTCTCTCTCTATATATATATATATATATATATATATATATATATATGGAGATCAGGGATCAAGCATTTTCCACGATGCATCACCTTGTTCATGGATGTCAGAATGCATACATTATGCCTGCATACTCTAGTTGAGACTAAGGTCGGAAATGTGTCCAAACAACACTTTTACATAGCTGTCAAATCCAAACAGCTGGACCGATTTGTTTGATATTTAAACTGTTTTGGAAACCTCTCTTAACATGGTCTATCCATCTAACCAGTTTCCATATGTGCAACAATGATATCTGAAAATGACCTGGACACTTAATGTCAGCTTTCAGAATTCATATGCTTATTCTTGAATTTTATTACCCCTTGAATTGAATGATGGGAAGAGTGCTATTGAGGGTGAGTCCTTTCGAGGTAGTTAAGAGCCTTTAGACTAGTTCTGGTTAACTGTCATTTCATCAAGTTAATCTTTAATTAGCCAACGAGAGGGATTGGTCCCTTACTAAGTGGGCTTAATTTATCTATTTAAGACACCAACAATGTGTGATTTTAATATATTAATAGTTTCATTTCAGATGAGAAGCTCTGTGTAACAGTGTACAGTGGATACAGATTTGCTATACTATACTCTGATGATGTCTACGCTAATTTCTGCAACCATGACCTGTTGATTACATATGCCGGAGTGCTTAAAGAGACTTATATTGCTATTATCACTACTGAAGGGTTCTAATACACATAACCTTAGGATACACTTCCATCCTCTAGTGTATCCCATGCAGATATACAATTCCGTCTTCAAGTGTATCCCAGATACACTTCCTCCCCTATTGTATCCCAGATACACTTGTGTATCCAAGATATACTTCAAGGTCAGCCATCTTGAAAAACAGCAGATGTATCTTCTGCAGCAGGTGTGGGCCCCTGTGAGTGTTGTGTATCTGATGTGCACCACTGGAATGGAATCCCTGGAGGGCATTTCACCACATAATATGGACCCCCCGTATGACTCATATGGGGGGTCTGTATGTGACATATGGCGTTTTTCCATTTCACCACATAATATGTGGAGATCCGTATTCAAATGTGGGGGGTCCGTATTCAAATGTGGCGTTTTTCCATTTCACCACATAATGTGGAGATCAAAAAATCCGTATATGGTCCGTATATTTCCCCTTGAATGTGGCAGGTCTAGGGGCAGCATATATTGAGAAAATGGAGGGAAAAGGGCCGTATGTAGGGCCGCATGTTGTAAAAGGGGTCCGCATGTTGTTGTTGGTCTAGAGGATAGGTCGGGGAAGGGACAGGAGAAGTAGGGGATTGGGACAGGAAAAGTTGGAGAAGGGACAGGAGAGGTCGGGGGAGGGACAGGGAAGGTGGGGAGGGCACTGGGAATGTTGGCAAAGAGACGTGGGAGGTCGGATCTGGGACAGGGAAGGTCGGGGAAAACACTGGGAATGTAGAAGAAGAGACAGGGGAGGTCGGGTAGGACACAAGGAAGGTGAGGAGGGCACTGGGAATGTTGGGGAAGAGACAGGGGAGGTCGGATTTGGGACAGGGAAGGTCGGGGAAAACACTGGGAATGTAGTAGAAGAGACAGGGGAGGTCGGGTAGGAGACAGGGAAGGTGAGGATGGCACTGGGAATGTTGGGGAATAGACAGGGAGTAACACTTCTACGATGGCCTGTTGGGTCGATATCCACTGTCTGACACATTTGAGGTCGGGGTATAGACTGGGAAGGCCGGGGTATGGACTGGGGAGGTCGGGGTATGGACTGGGGAGGTGAGGGGAATGGACTGGGGAGGTCGGGGTATGGACTGGGGAGGTGAGGGGAATGGACAGGTGACCATAGGATGGACAGAGGACGGACAGGTACATGTCCTTCACACACACATACCAACATGGATCCACACAGGGGAGAAACCTCTCTTGTGTTACCTACCTTACAACGGTTGTTTCTAAAGTGCATATATATATGTAAAAGAAATGGCCCTAGAATTATTTTAACAAATAGATAAGTAAAGTCCAACTACTACCTTAATAATAAAAATAAATAAAAAATAAAATATTGAGTTTCATAGAAATTATACCAAAAAAATGTCTTTTCTTCTGTAACTTGGTAAATAATGGCCCTACGGAGCTAAGACTCTGCCTATAGGTTATAGGTTTTATGGCTGAACTTTCCCTTCTACTACATTCCATGTGTCTTTCCCGACCTTCCCTGTCCCAGATCCGACCTCCCCTGTCTCTTCCCCAACATTCCCAGTGCCCTCCTCACCTTCCCTGTGTCCTACCCGACCTCCCCTGTCTCTTCTACTACATTCCTGGTGTTTTCCCCGACCTTCCCTGTCCCAAATCCGACCTCCCCTGTCTCTTCCCCAACATTACCAGTGCCCTCCCCACCTTCCCTGTCCCCATCCCGACCTCCCCTGTCTCTTCTAGTACATTCCCAGTGCCTTCCCTGTCTCTTGCCCGACCTCTCCTGTCTGTTCTTTGACAATCCCAAACATACGGACCCTATTTATACCCTCCCCAGCCTACCTCCGTATGTTGCTACATATTATGACGTCACAGAGGGAATTCCCTAGGGGTTCCCCGGAATGTAGACTGGTTTTTGCACAATTTCACAATTGGGACAGGTGAGTGCCGTATGTCACATACGGAAATGTAAAAAAATAGCTCAAACATACGGACACAACACGGCAATGGTCCAGAAATGGAAAAATGATTATTTAAAAAAAGGTCCGTATAAGGGCCGTATTTGGCGGCCGTATGTTAGTATATTATTCAGGATGCGGTGAAATGGCTTCCAGGAAGGTGTTTCAAAAGGGCACTATTAGAACAGAGTAAAACAAAGTGTTTCTAAAGCGGCTTCACTCTTAACAAATTCCTACTAGTGATCAGAAGGCGCACTGCTCGTAAGTATATTCCTCACTCGTAAGCAGGTTTAAAACAAAGTGTTTCACAAGGATTTACTAGTGATAAGTACTAGCGGTGACTGTAATCTCGTCTTGTTCCAAGAATCTATATACGGAGAATTTTGGTGGTTATCCCTGTACTAATCTATTGGTCTGTGTGCTCAGTGCTATTCCTACCCACACGCCGTTTCCCTCTTTGAGGCTACAAAATCTTAGGTTGACTAATGTTGACTGGGTTAATGGAGAATAACGAGTGGAAAGTGTTTCCCAAAGAATTTTCTAATAGTGGTATTAAGAGTGACAAAAAGTCAATAAAATAGAACAGACTTTGTGAAACACTTTGTTAATAGTGGTTTTTATGTTCTATTCCGCAACATATTCAGCGCTCATGGGAACGTGGAATATTCCAGAAATAATATTCCTTTTGAAACACCTTCCAGGTGCACATAAAGCTAAACATCGGCCCCCGTGGGGGACAACGCCATGCTCTGTTTAATCCAAAGGCTGGATTCATTCAGCTCACAGCTAATTTACCAGTTCACTAAATCAGTACATGCCAAAAGGATAATTTAGGCGAATTCATGCTGTTAGTAAGCTACATTCAGGTATACATTTACCTGCACTGATATTCTTTGGCTCCCTAATCGACCAATCTCTCAGTTACTCTTGTTGTTGCTAGTTCGTTAATTTTTATCCTGAGGAGATACATAACCTTGATAGATGGTATTTTTTGTATTCCACAGCACTTTTAGAATAATATTTTCCGGGGAGTTAACCACTAGCCCAATGGGGGGTGGTAAAGGGATGGGGGCTGACCAAGGTGTAGCCTATTAGGTCAGCCCCCTCTACCAATCGTTAGTTTTATGAAATGTGTTAGCAAACTTTTGGAAGAAGATAAAGTAGCTTTTAAGCCCGGGTGAGGCAGTATTTGAAGTTCTTTGTCAATTGTACTTAAGGTACTGACCTTGTTAGTCATTTTTTTGGCTCCCCATACGACAACCTAGGTTAGTTAATATTGTCAGGATGGTCAGTGGCTGTGTCTCATGAGATCGTAACAATTGGATGGTCTTTGACAAGGTGATGTCTTTGACCAGCAAGCATTTCAATGAGTTTAAGGCTAAGTCCTTTTGAGTAAGGTATTAGTTGTTATGCCTCAGTAATTATTGAATAGCACTTGGTCATGCGTGACTAGCCTAGGATAGCCACTTCAAACCTCAGAAGGGCCGGGGCATTTAGATTTTCTGTGTAGGGTTAGAGTGTAGATGGATACGTGCTGTTAGTGAGGTAGGGTTAGAGTGTAGGTGGACTGTTCGTGAGGTACGGTTAGAGTGTAGGTGGATACATGCTGTTAGTGAGGTAGGGTTAGAGTGTAGGTGGATACGTGCTGTTAGTGAGGTAGGGTTAGAGTGTAGGTGGACTGTTAGTGAGGTAGGGTTAGAGTGTAGGTGGACTGTTAGTGAGGTAGGGTTAGAGTGTAGATGGATACGTGCTGTTAGTGAGGTAGGGTTAGAGTTTAGGTGGACTGTTAGTGAGGTAGGGCTAGAGTGTAGGTGGACTGTTAGTGAGGTAGGGTTAGAGTGTAGGTGGACTGTTCGTGAGGTAGGGTTAGAGTGTAGGTGGATTGTTAGTGAGGTAGGGTTAGAGTGTAGGTGGACTGTTAGTGAGGTAGGGTTAGAGTGTAGGTGGACTGTTAGTGAGGTAGGGTAAGAGTGTGGGTGGATACCTGCTGTTGGTGAGGTAGGGTTAGAGTGTGGGTGGATACCTGCTGTTGGTGAGGAAGGGTTATAGTGTGGGTGGATACCTGCTGTTGGTGAGGTAGGGTTAGAGTGTAGGTGGATACCTGCTGTTAAGACCAGCCCAAAAAGATAAACCTGTTTCTCATTACAACGTGCATCACCAAAAATCCTATCACTGATTTTTTCTCGCAAATTCTTATGGACAAATATGCATTCCATATAGTCCATAATAAATGTATATCATACTAAAGAGCCTTAGAAAAACGTTGACATATAACTTTATATAACGTTATACATAACATCATTTGTTTACTGGGAAATACCATGAAGACATGGGTTCTTGGCATTCACTCCATCTGAATGCTGATCAAAGATGTTGATGACATGCTTGGTGTCGCCATCAATCCCTCTGGGCACAAAGAGGAGTTGAAAGGAAGGATAAATACTGATGCAAAAGACAGAAGTAACATCAAGAACAAGTTGGAGGAATCAATACAGCCACTGGAACCAGCATATCATCCCCTGTGAAGAATTGTACATGTTGGGACTGGAAGGATTGTCAATGATGTGAATGTGGACAATTCAGTAGCTATGGGAGATGAGATGATGACTGAATTTGTGAAGGGCTGGCAAGACAGCTTCAACAAACCACTACCAAAACTGTAAAAACTGTGCATGCTGCAAAGCCACGTGCTGGAATAACCTACGACAGCAGTGCCATATACACACGCGTTGTTGGCCTGCAGTAGGGTGGCTGGAGGGTCTGACCGATCTCGCTCTCTGTATCTGATCCTAGGCTAAATGAGCCTTTTATGATATGCCCCCATTTCGGTTAGGAACTAGCTAGAGACTTCTAGTCACTTGATATCAAGAGATATTGAATGGGTCCACCATATACCAGCTGGAATAAGCACAACAAATTGTATTAAATAATGTAATCAAGGGGCAATGTTGACAGGCCTTCACATTTCTAGCCTGTTTTGAGCTCAATAAGTGAGTGGTTCTCCCAACTGTCAGGCAAATTAATGTATCAATGCAATTCTTTTTTTGTTAAAATAGTATTGAATGCAGGTACACACCAGTATGCTTTATATTGTGCAGAGAAAAATATTTGTATGGTAGATAGAGCACTTAAAATTACATTTTCGTAACTTAAAATTTGTACAGAAATTATCAATTGGCAATTTTTGGCAAATTAACACAGAAAGATCTGAATTGACTCAATATGATACATTTTGAATGGAAATGATAGCCCCTAGCGCCATCCAGCGTCAGGGTATCTCCTGAGGGTGATATGAGGGTTCTTATCAGTTCTAACATGGTACAACACCAGAGGCAGCAGTGTATAACACTGGCCTCTATGGGGTGCATTTGTGCATGAAGGCTATCTTTCAACAGATCTCCCCCAGGTGGCATTGTAGTACAGTAAGAAGACTGCTATGAGCTGTTATGTTGGTCTTGGCACCAGTTCAAAATGTGTCAGAAGGTTTATCAGGGTGAGGTAGATTCAAATAACTGTAGCTAATTTCCTATTTATTGCATCACTATAACAAAAGTAGTCTTGGAAATGTGAATATAAGGGCTATTGGTAGATATGCATCATGTTTATGTCATATGGTTTTATAAAAATGGTCCGGCCACCCTACCTGCAGGCTTCAGGTCGAGATCTAGACTTACAGGATGTGCTCTCCTATGAATTAGCAGCTGTACCAATCTCCCTGTTCACTGAAACTGGTGATTTGCGGATTCCAACAAATAAGACAACATTGAAGGCCAAACTGAAAGTGGAAGTTCCTGCAGAGGACTGTAAAAGCTTACATCGACAATATTGTTGAATATATTGAGAGGAAACTGAAGACGGCCAATGTGTACCTTGTGTTTGATAGATTCCTTGACTTCAGCATCAAATCGGCAACTCGCTGTGAGCGGAGCATGGAAGCAAGCAGAAGACATCAACTCTCCTGCAATATACAGCTACCTCCTCGTAGGGTCATACTCAGCTCTTCACATAAGAAGGTCCAGCTGATTCAGTTGATTGTGAGTGAATTTGTGGTTCGCAAAGAGGAACTTCAAACAGGTCAGCAAAAGCTCTTTGTTACAGGTCAGAATGGTGATCCCTTTGAATTCACTGATGGTCTTTGCATTCAAAGAGCGGACATGAGGACCACAAATGAGGAAGCTGGTATCATAATGATTCAGCAACTTCTGTGGATCACCACTGGGAATGTAGCATGCAACATCAAAGTGATTGCTGATGACACTGATGTGTTCATGCTTCTCCTTTACTATTACAACAAGTATAGCTTAAACTTCTGCATAGTCATGGAAGAAACATCAAAGGACAGTAAATGTGTTGACATTAAAGCTACAGTGCAGAAAAGAAACATGCCTGTTATGACCCCTAAGAACACACTGCCAGCTCCTGAGTATCTTCTACAGTTTCTCAGATGATGAACCAAATTGATTTCAATGTTCATTAGACTGATTGTTCTTATATTGACCTTGATCTTTTAGTTAATTATCTTTTAGTAAAGAATAAAACTTACTTAACAGAATGTATTTTTCATATTCTGACTAATTTAAAGGTAAAAAGTAAGCTAATCAGTAACATGACCTTGACCTTGAGAAATATTACCTCTTATATCCGTATGGTAAGAGCCTGTGACATTATGGACATGTGATAGATTGGACCCACACGTGATTCAAGTGAAAAATAGCTAAATTCAAAGCTTAATCATTGATTTGACCTTGACCTTGACCTTGATCTTGAATCATTTGACCTTCAATATACCTCTGATAATAATATCTAGCATTATATAGTTGATTTTAATGAAAAATACAGGAAAATGAAGTTTGACCTCTAAATTGACCTTGACCTTGACCTTGAATCACTTTCATATGGACAGATTATGAACGTATGACCTTGTAAACATATCTTTTGGTGTTAAAATCAAAATTCTAGACCTACAAACAGCAGAGGTATCCATTTTTCTGAATGTCATCATTTTTCCGGGAGTCTTCCATACCCCTACCCCCTAACTAACTACAGTAACACTAATATTATGCTGCATAGATCTCTATAGCAACTGTCACATACAACGGGGTGAAGATGCATCCACTGAAATAGAATAAAACATGATTGATTTGATTGAGGGATTATAAATACCAAATATATTCGGCTAAATGGAGTTCTGGGGCTTCACCAGGAGTAAAGAATATCCTCTGTGGGCCACTTGGGCCCATAATTTCAGAAACCATAAAGATTTAAATGGTGAAAATAACCGTTTCTCTGGTAAACCATGCAACTTTGAACAGCTCTACAGAAATATAAATAAAAGGAGAAGGAAACTCCCTCCCTCATCACGTTCTCAGTAATGGGAATTATATTGTATTACTCTAACATATAATGCTGATTGTAATAGTGCTGCTCAAATGAAAACAAGCTAAAAAAAAGAACGTTTGTTTATGTTCTATTCACATTCCACAGCCATAGCAACGCCAAATGATGGAAGGGATTTGGTGAATACCTAAATATTGTGATAACCATAAATTAGCTATAGTTTAACAACTGTTGTACTGGATCTACCCGATTGTGCCCCTTAAATGGGTAGATATGGGCTAGATTAAAAAAAATTGATGGGAAAGATTTCTCAGTGGGTCTATTAATACCAGCCTCTAAGTACCTTTACCATAGGATGATTTCTATAGTTCATATAGGTCATTAGATATATCAAGAATGGCTACCATAGTTTGACATAAATGGAACATAATTTTTAATAAAAGATGAATAGAATGATCAATGGGGTCCAATTAGGTGTACTGAAGGTCACACTTCATACAGTTCATACAGTGCTATGATCCGTTATGATGTCATTTACGAGTGTCTGTACATCATGGGTCAAAAGGTCATGATCACATCCGCATAAGATTCTTTTTTATAAAATAATTATCAATCTAAGGGTCACCACACACCATTTAATAGCCCATTATGTTTTATGAGGTCACAGTCCTCAAGTAAGTGTCCTGGGATAGAGTGAGCCGCTCCTGCTTCACATAGACGTAGGACATCACAGTGACTGGGTGGAACATTTACATGTCACAAGTATGTATATTCATATCCCTTGTTATTATCTGAGGATGTGTGTGACATAATGTGGCTGATAATAGTGTGTCATTTTGATAGGAGGCTAAGTGCCCTAGTAGCAAACACAGTGTGGGCCGGGACGGGGCTGCCCACTTTGGGCTCAGATTGGGTTTTGGACGGAGCTGCTCACTTTGGGCTCAGATTGGGTTTTGGACGGGCTGCCCACTTGCGCTCAGATTGGGTTTTGGACGGGCTGCCCAATTTGGGCTTAGATTGGGTTTTGAATGGGCTGGCCAATCTGGTGCCACAGCACCACCTGATAATTATGGGTTTTTAGAATCTATTCAATCTTTCCCCAATATTTTCTTGTATTTGTTGATAGGTCCTTCTTATCAACCCTAACTAAGGCATAATCATACTCTTCCTATCCAATTATAGAAGTATCAAGCAGGCCTATTATCATTTTTATGCCATATGCAGCATAGGCAAGTGTCCATGGTGTACATTGACCTTCATACCTACATGGAGCATATATGAGTCCTGTGTTAAGCAAAGTGTAATGCCACAGAAATGGTGTCTACACTGAATAGCTTCTTAGAGAAACTCCTTTCCATCATTCAAATATATAGTGTATCTTATTGCCAAACTGTCCTTTACACAAGAAAGGTGATAGGGCCAATCCTGACAATTACAGGAAAATTACTATAATGAATAGCACATGTAAACTTTTTGAAATTATCATAAATAATAGACTTAAGTTCAACAACGATATGCTAAATCAGAATGACCTTCTACAGAACGGTTTTGTTGAGAACAGTAGAACATCCCATAATGTTTTTATATTATATACTGCTGTAAAGATGGCGCAAGCTGAACGTAAAACCCTCTACTGTTGCTTTATTGACTTTACAAAGGCCTTTGACTATATAAATAGGAGAGCACTATTCTATAAACTGATGTGTAACAATGTTAAAGGGAAATCTTTACAAATTCTTATTGATCTATATAAGAAATCCCATTCAAAAGTATGTATAAACTCAGGCTTAAGTGAGGATATAGATAGTACATATGGCGTATTACAGGGCGGAGTGTTAAGCCCAAAACTATTCAACACCTATCTAGCGGATATTAATCAATACCTATAGACTCTGGCAGTGGAGTGAATATATATGGAATGGATGTCGCATATCTTCTGTATGCAGATGACCTGGTTTTACTTGCTACCTCACCAGAAGACCTTCAGAAACAACTTGACAGGCTATTTCAATACTGTAGAAACTGGCATTTAATAGTTAACATGATAAAGTCAAATATTGTGGTGTTTAATGACAAAAAACACGACAACAGAGTGGACTTTACATATGGTGATGAAGTCTTGGAGAGGGTAGACTCATATAAATACCTAGGTTTCATACTAAATGCTACCCACAAAGATATATTTCATGAAACCTATAACCAACTTTGTGATAAAGGAAGGAGAACAATTTACCAGTCATATTCATGTTGCTATCAACATATTGGGAAACCAAAGCCTAGACTAGCTCTTAAGTTGTTTGACACGCAAATAAGGCCATGTCTTGACTATGAATGTGAAATATGGGGCATGAACAAAGGCAGAAATGTTGATAAATTTGAGTTGATACATCTAAGATACTTAAAATCAATGCTTGGTGTAAGAAAGCAGACAACCTCAGCTGCAGTGTATGCAGATACTGGGAGAGTGCCTCTAAAAGCTCAATGGGAGACACAGGCTATTAGATATTGGGATAGGGTGCTCAACCTAAAAGATTCACATATTCTACATAAATGTTATGTGAAACTATACAACCTTGAAACAGATGGCCAGGATAACTGGTGTAAAAGTATTAAAGGTTTACTACACTCACTAGGTGCGAAATATAGCCAACTCTGGGCCAATCAGTCAACTTCCAAAGACCAGAAAATTACATCTAATGCAATAGAACCTATTCACACTAAATATAGGGAACAAATTATGAATGAAATTGCACTGGCTGGGGAGGGTAAGAAGCTAAGAACATACAATACATTTAAAACAGAGTTTCGGCTCGAACACTATTTGTTTAATATAACTAACCAAAATTACAGGACTGCATTAACACAGTTTAGACTAAGTTCCCACAACCTTGGCATAGAGACTGGGAGGCACTGTAGACCCCCAAAACCTGAGTGTGACCGAATCTGCTTATATTGCTCTACTGGAGCTGTAGATGATGAAATACATTTTCTAACAATGTGTGAAATGCATGATACACTTCGAACTACTTTTGAAAAATATCTAGATGGAAAAATTGTTAATTACCAGGACAAGACAGCATTAGACAAGTTCACTGTAGTTATGAAGGAAACTGACCATGGTATTATGAATGCACTTGCCAAATTTGTATACTCTGCCTTCAAACAAAGGCAGCAGCAGCTTTAAACCTATGACAGTAAATATAACATATACAATTTATCATTATTTGGAGACACGTGCTGTATATAGCCTGTATTTAAATGTATGTTTTATAGATGTGAGTGACCCGCCTTGGTTATGTATGCCATCTTTGTAAACATGTATCTTGGTAGATAGTTCCTACATGATACTCTGTAAGCATGTCTGTCTGTGTATGTGTGTGTGTGTGTGTGTGTGTGTGTGTGTAGGTGTGTGAATGAATTTGTCTCTGTGTGCTAAACATCATTATCTGTAGATTGCATATACTCCTTAGTTTTGTAGAACATAGTTTTGTAGTGTATTATAGTGAACTTACTGTATGACACATAGGTCAGTAATGACCTCCCTTTTGTTGTCAATAAAAGCTTTTATTATTATAGTTGTATACTGTAAATGTAGATATTTTCGCGGGTATAAATTTTCGCGAATTTGCAAAGGACAGTTTTGCTGGTATTAAAATTTCTGAGATTTGGCTATTTGATTCAATAGTGTATAGATATTCGCTCTGTACATATTTTCGCAGATATTTAAAAATCGTGAAAATCGCAAAAATATGTACAGTGTGAAAATATCTACGTTTACAGTAATGTCAATTTCATCTGGCTTTGTTGGAAAACTCTATATTGTATAGTAGTGACATCTGGTGTCAATCATCAGAACTACTAGATCAGTTGACCTGTCCAAACCCAACCTCAGCCTATACCATGCAGCCCACTTTGAAACTGATCTGAGCCCAAATCGGGCAGCCTGGTCAGTGCCACACTTCAGCCTAATCATCTGCCCAACATGAAACCCAGCTCAGTTTTGCCTTACTTCAAACAGCCAACCCAAGCTAAAACCAAATTGGCCCCATGTGGGCTTGCTACTAGGGTGGTATAGAAGAGGGGTGGTGCTGGGTGGATACCTGCTCTTAGTAGGGTGGCCGGACCATTTTTAAAAAACGATTTGACATACAAATCATATGGGTCTAATTATAGCCCTGATATTCACATTTCACAAATTGCTTTTGTGATGATCATGCATTAAATAGGCATTGAGCTTGAGTTGTTTGAAACTACCTCACCCCACTAATCCTTCTGACAGATTTGAATCCGTGCCATGAGCATTGCTATGTTTCACAACAGTCTCCTTACTGCACTACCACTCCACCTGGGGTAATTCTGCTAAACCAATATTCTGCCCTCTCAGCTAACAAAAGAACATAATATTACGTCAAAATAATGTTTAAAACTCTATATAAGATTATGGAGCTTTAGAGAAACGTTATATAACATTATAAAATGTTTTTTTGTTTACTGGGCTGTCTTCATGTACCAATCTCCCTAATGGAACTTATGGTATACACTGCTACCATCTGGTGTCATAATGTGTCAAAAACCAATTAGAACCCTCATATCACCCTTGGGAGATTGCCTGACGCTGGCTGGCGGTGGGTTGTATCATTTCCATTCCAAATGCATCATTTTCATCTCATTTAGCTCTATTTTCAGTAGTCTACCGTTAATTACCAATTGAAGAGTTCTAGAAAAATAATTGAGCTGAAAATACATAATTTTAGGAGGCTTATCTATATAAGATATATTTGTCTCAAGTAACTATAGGACGCCCCATGACATGCCTGCATACAAGATGCTTCAAACAAAAAAAGAATTTCATTGATACATGGATTTGCCATCAAACAGTGTCAATTCTCCCAGAGGATAGGTTCAAGAGATCACCCAGTCATAGAGCTCAAGACAGACTTAAAATCTGAAGGTCTGTCAAGATTGCTCTTAAATTACATTATGTAGTACAATTTATCATGCTAATTCCAGGTCATGTATGAAGGATCCATCCAAGATCTCTTGATACCAAGTTGCTACACTCAAAAAGTAAACTCGTCTGTAGACTCTTCTAAGTGACAAGAGAGTGGGTCCTCTAGCTGTAGTTGTCAGATAGAAGATACACTTGGTGTGTGCCAGCCCAAAACCTGACTCATGCCAGCCCTAGACTCGTCAACCAGGGTCTGATTCAGGATTTTCCCTGTAGGTGGCATCAGTATAACATGCATTCTGTATAAAGTTGGGGAATGAATTGCATAATTTCTATGTTGATTTTAATCATATTTATGGGAATACACATTCATGTTATGGAGAATCCTGAGATTTATCTATTGGGGATGCTAGAAAAGGTAAAGGAATCAATGTTTTGATATAATTGAGACAAAACTAATATGTGTAGGGCACAGACACCTCTTTTGTGGTTATTTCTATGGTACAATAGCTGCAAAGAAACTCCCATTGGTATGACATCCACATATATGTGTTAGCAGTCTGTAACTAAAGGGTAGAAATACTCTCAATATAGACTTGGGGATATGGCAGGAATTCCCCTAACCTACATACCTCTATGTTTGTATGAATTAGCTATTATAAACCTCAGAAATATAGACAGACATGGACAACAATTATGCCTAGGCAGAACCCAGTTAGCTCCACCTGCAGTGAAGTAGAGGCTATAGTGCACAAGTTAATAGGTCAGTCCACACAGCCAAAGAAAACTATATCAAGGACAAGTTAGAAGAAACGAAAGGAGACTGTAAAAGCTTTTGGCGCCAATTAAATTGTATCCTAGCACCAAAGTCGAGGGTTAATGTTACAACCTTCGAATCAGAAAATGGAAGGCTAGAAGGTGCCGCAGCAAGCGAATACTGCAATGAGTATTTTGCCACTATAGGTGAAAAACTCTATAGCAAATTAAGAAACCAAGACCACTCCCTACCTGACCCAAAACAAAGACCAGAGTTTGTTCTAAAAAACCTAGCTACTGACAATGATATTGATATAACTAGTCAGAACATCCCACTTGTAGAATACGAAGACATGGAGAAACTTGTGTCTAGTATCTGTGTTGATAAGTCGTCGGGAATTGTTGGAATATCAGCGAGAGTAATAAAGGATTCCTTTTCAGTCTTAGTCTCCCACTTGTGTGAAATGTTCAATAATAGCATAAAACTGGGCATCTTTCCAAAAGAATGGGCAAGGGCTACTGTAATCCCTATTCCTAAATCGGGCTCTCTAGCCCAGATAGCAAACTGGAGACCGGTTAGTCTCCTCCCTACTCCAGGCAAAATGCTGGAGAAGGTTATGCATAGACACCTGACTACCGAGGCAGAGACACTGGGTCTGATATCACCGAAGCAGTATGGATTTGTCAAGGGAAAAGGCACAAATGATGCCGTGTTTGAGTTAGTGGATAGGCTTTATGAAAACAGAGACAGGTCCCATGTGACCTGTGCAGTATACGTAGACTTCTCCAAAGCCTTTGACTCGATACACCATGGGCTATTAATAGGCAGGCTAGCCAAGCTGGGGATATCGGGAATACTCCTAAAATGGTTGGCAAGCTACTTACAAAGCAGATCTCAATGTACCTTACTAAATGGTCACCGGACATCCCAGCGAGATATCCTGTTTGGGGTACCGCAGGGGTCCATACTAGGACCCCTCCTCTTTATTTTGTATGTAAACGGGGTAACTACAACAACAGTACACAGCCAGTTACTGCTGTATGCGGATGATATTGTTCTAACTGCCAGTCACAAAAACCCAGAACAAGCACGCAGGTTAGCTCAGAAAGACCTGGATGCTCTGGTCAATTGGTGTAGCAAAAGTGGGTTATCTATCAATGCCAAGAAAACGCAAACAGTCTGGTATGGAAGTACAGCCAAAACGACAGTAGGTCAGTCTTTAGAAGTCAAGATCCAAGATACCGTCCTAGAGACACCTAGTGAATACAAATATCTAGGAGTACGGCTTGACAGCACACTCAAATTAGATAGTCATATGAAAGCTACTAGCACCACAGTGTCCCATCAAATATTCAAATCGGGTAAGCTAAGGAAGCAAATGCAGCAGGATGTTTCTATCCTTGTTTACAAGCAGACTATACTCCCCCATATGGATTACTGTAGCTTCTTAGTTGAAGGCTCTAAAAAGACTAGTGTTAAAAGACTACAGAGTCTACAAAATAGAGCGCTACGAGTATGTGCTATGAAGTTTGATCGCATGTACAGCACAGACAAGCTGCATGCTATCTGTGATATTGAGCGTCTAGGTAGTAGACGAGAACTACAACTAGCCCTACTCATGTATAAGAGAGCGCAGATCATGAAACTACAGCCGGTAGGAAACCCGCGCACAAGGGGTGACCTAAAGCTTAAGTTCCCAACCTATAGACGGAAAATGCAGAAATACAAAAGGAGCCCCTTATTCCGTGGGCTAACCCTCTGGAACAGGATAAAACCCAGGGTTCAGCAGGCATCGTCCAAGGCATCCTTTAAGAGGATGTTCAAGGAAACGCCATTGGATCCGCCCAATCCAGACCTCTGATTTAGAAGGGGAATCTTGTCCCTACACCCCCCCCCCTAAACGGTTGACATAATTATTATTAATTTGACTTGTACACCAGTTCATTAGTACATCAGTTAAGGAGCAGTCATATGTGACCCAGTTCCCAGCAGACTGGGAATTAGCAACTCCCCCCGCATGACCTAGGAGGTCAGGAGTAATGTAGTGTGGAATGGTGTGTGCATTACCTGAGTGTAAGTCTACTCATACTTGGAGCCCCTGGTACAAAAATGTGTATAAGACCTATCTCTATCAAAAGTCCCACGGGACTAAGGTGCAGCAACAACTAGCACCATTGCTTTGCAGCGCTATCTTTCTTCTTTATTATACTGGTCATTGAAGACCTCAGATAAGATGTGAATACCACATCATGCACACTTGTGTCATGGCGAGACACATGATGCGCCTTAGTAACTTGATAACAAGAGACTGACATTTATTATTATGATTTGTTCCGCATATTTTGTATTAAAACATTATTATACCTAATCATATACGTCCATGATGAAGCCAAGGTTTCTGGAAGTAATACTTGTGACGAATCGAATGAATATCATGTAAATGATTCTGATTTGTGCTAAATAAAAAAAAAGAAAAAAAAAAAAAAAAAAAAAAAAAAGGGGTGCATAGTGCTTTAAGGTGCTATGCTCTATGTGATCATAATACATGAACTCAGCCTTGGCAAGTATACTCGCCCAACTGTTAATTGATTCATTTCCAAAGGTGCATGAATGCAGGCTTGGCGAATAAACTCACCAGGGCTACATTCATGCATCATGCTGACAAAGGGATTCAAGCACATTTAAAGCAGTTTGCAGCCAATAAAGGGTTAACTATTCTGGGTTGTGAATTTGACGACCTTAGACTTGTCACTTGGAGTGGGCCACTGCCTGGGCTAACATTGTCAGTTAGATTACCCTAGTCTTGTCTTGTGGGATGGTAACCGGACAGTTCATCAAATAGACAACCTTTAACTCGTTTATTTTATGACCGTCACTTTGAAGACCCTAAACTCTTCTTATAAGACAACCTTTTGACAAGTTTGGATCCCTTCATTTTATCAGTGTAGAAGTCTCTATCTGCTCCCTAGCCAAAATGAGAGGCCATCATAAAAGGGTCACTTAACATAGGATCAGATATAGATTGAGCGACCAGCTAGAGCCTCCGGCCACCCTACTCTTAGTGAGGAAGGGTTAAAGTGTAGGTTTACCAAATCGTGTTAAGTCTTACCAAATCGGTACAAGTTGAAAGCCTAAGACTGGCAACAATCTCGAACCCTATGAGTAGACTCCTATGATGACAACAATCTGTGACTGGCTGGTGTCTATGACCGGAATAACAGAAAACTGCTTATTTAGGGAAGATGCACATAGAAATGCAAGGAAATAATTAAAGCAAGTTTAAAAAAGTTATGAACCTAATTCTTTATCATTTTTTATTCTTATACAATTATGATTTTGCCGATCGAGGCCACCCTGTCTACCTACTGTAAGGGAGGTAGGGTTAGAGTGTATTCCTCACTAGCAGGATACCAGTGCTGCCACAGTTTGGGAGCAATTAGAACTAGCAATGTGGGTCTGAGGGGGGGGGGGCAACATCTGGGGGGAGAGTGGGGCAATAATTACACTAGGTCTCTACATGTGGGCATTGGTTGTACCTGGAGACTCCCTTTATTACCTGTCCAGGATTGTGGTTAGGACAAGGGACTCATGATCAGCAGTAAGTAGGTTCAAATGCCCTCCAGGCTAAGTGTGGTACCATACCATGCACAAGAAAATCTCGTTTACTTAGGTATGCCCCTGTGGTTGACCTGTTAGAGAAAATGCCTTAGAGTTGGAACATTTATTGCCTTGGGTTTCAACCCCATTGCTTGCTAAAGGTCCTTATTACAGTATATGCTGTTATTTAGCATTGATCATTGATGAAGATAATCAATAATAAACTTTACCTATTGTACCTGGATCTACCACCAGCCTCCATGGCTCAACCAAGAGAGCCTGGAACTGCCAATCTAAAGGGTCCTGGGTTCGGTCCTTGGTGTGGCGTTTAGTGTAACAATGATGGTTACCAAAAGGGGTTACCAAAAGACTACACCCATTTTGCAAATGTTTTGCAGACGTTCATAACATTTTACAAAAATTGTCTTGGTGTAACCTTTTGTAACCAATTGGGTTGAACCCAAATTAATAAATGTTCCAATTCAAAAGCATGTGTTTTAACAGGTCGACCACAGGGGAAGACCTAAATAAAAAGACATTTATTTGTGCATGGCATGGTAACCACACTTAGCCTGGCGGGGATTTGAATTTAGGTACTTCTGATCATGAATCCATTGTCCTAACCACAACCCTATACTGCTTGCTGAAAAGGATAATGTAAGTGGACACATGCTGAACATTTGTGAGCTAGAGTTAGACTAGATGGATACCTGCGGTTACATTTTAGTGAGCTAGGATTAGAGTGCATATCGATACATCCTGTTGATAAGTTAGGGCTAGAATACCTGCAGTTAGTGAGGTAGGGTTAGGGTGTAGGTGAACACCTTCTGTTTGTTGAATTAATAAGGTATTTTATTCATGAAATGATTTTCAAAATACGATACAAGTATTCAAGAATAAGAATGACATGATAGGTGTTGATAATCATCTGTTGTTTACTACATGTATTCTCATTTGATTACATGACAAGGTGATGTCACTGACCAATCATACAGGAATCGGGAGTACCCCAGCTAACAAAAAACGTTATTTTACGTCAAAATAACGTTTAAATTTTACATAACGTTATTTCATATCAAAGAGCCTTAAAAAAACGTTGACAGATAACGTTATATAACGTTATAAAATGGTGTATAACGTTATTTGTTTACTGGACATCGTTTAGTCATACAATATTTCATGGTGCAATATATACATTCTTTTCATCCTTTTAGTATGCATAAAGGTTTTTGTAAATATAAATGTAAACAGGCAGTATCTATAGGCATTGGTATAATGTTATAAAACATGTTTGGCAAAATATGTGTGAGTCAGTTGGTCGAGTAACCTGTTGACAAATTATTATATTTGCACCAAAGACTCTAAGAATAGTGGTAATCTTTACTTTTGCTTTGGCTTGGTCAAGACCGGAGAATTTGGTGAAGCCGCCAAAGAGAAACGTATACAGTCAACTCCCTCTTAACGGCCACCCCTCCAGTGCAGCCAATCCCTCTAATGCAGACACTTTTCATAGTCCCAAACATACTACAATTTATAGAAAATAACTCCGTGCAATGCAGTCACCCCACCAATGCGGCCACTTTTTCATAGTCCCAAGGGTGCCCACATTAGAGGGAGTTGACTGTAATATTGATAAAACTGCAGGGAGTCATTAGGTGAGTGTAACCCTCACAGTGGGCAGCAACCCTAAATGCCTTGTGGCCAGCTTTCCCAGTGGGCAAACTTTAGTTGATGCAATGTTGATTCAATGTGCGTAGTGACATGATATCAACAGTTGATATAGGGTTGTCATTTGGTTGATATTGGTGAGGTCATCAACGTTGATCATTCATCAGTCATTCAACATTGATATGGCCATTGTGAATCAACAACGCATAAACATAATAAATGATGATTTACATTGATTTGATATTGACTGCTGATGGATAATTTGAGATTTAGAATATAGTCATGCTTTCAACCTAAATGCAGTATTCTTATGTAGATGCATTCCTCGCAATTTATATATTTTTATTACAACATCTTCCCCCCATTTCTCCAAGATTAATTCTAGCACCATCTAGGACAGGGGTACATGAATGACCTCTGGTGATCACACTAAGAGGCATTCATATCCATTTCAAACTAACCTGGTCAGGACTGTGGCTTTATCTATTATTCTAAGCAACATACAGGGTGTGTTACTGAAACCGTGTTACTGAAACCGCAGGGTGCAGGTATTGTGAATAGGTTGTAACTGTACAATACCCATATCACCTAGTCAAGGATAGGGTAGACTCGGCCCCCGTCTGTATAACAGACTGGGATTGTGCAGCCGCGCGGCCCTACACTCTCCAAGCATAACCTTGACTAAGGATATGCTTGGCGAGTGTAGCGAGTCCAGTCGGCGCCCATGCGCATCGCTCTCCAGCAGATCTTTTGTTATAATGGGGGTATATACCAATATCTGCTGGGAGATGGTACTGCCATCCCAACGCCGTCCCCAAGCCTGATAAGGCACTGGGTCAGACCCTGCTTGGCCGTGTGGATGGTCACGGGTGGGCGGGTCTGACTGCGAGAGACTAAGGATAGGGTAGTGGTTTGCACTGTGGATGCAGAGTACCTGAGTTCAATTCTCTTCCAGGTAATGCATGGTAATCAAATTCATAAGTAAAGTCATTTTGGAAACAGAATACATTATTCACAATACCAAATAAAATCTTAAAGGACATATTATTTGGCCTGGTAGGGATTTGAACTTGGGCTCCCAGCATTATGAGGCCACAGTGCTAACCACTACACTATCCTGGACTAGGTGACATGAGTATTGTCCAGTTACAACCTATTCACAATACCTGCACCCTGTTTGTACCCTAATCTCGGCCACGAGATTTGGATGAGCTGGTCCTTGCAGAGCAAAGGGTTATAATTGGTACCAGTGGTCCATAAGGTGGAGCCACTGTATCTCGCTAATGCGGAATAGGCCACATGAATGTGATGATCCTGGAGTATCAGACAAGGGCATCTGATCTGAGACAGGATGTCTGGGTAAGGAGAGTGTAGTCACGCGCTGCCTCAGTAGATGATCTCTCAGCTCAGGAAGCCACATAAATCAGATCTATGATAAGAGATTTCATGCAGGTGTAGGGGCTAGGGTTATACGGGGTTGTTATATGACGAGTGCTGTTGGATGCTGTGTTGCGAGCTCAGTCCGAACCCTTCAGTCCGACGGTAGGTGGCGACACCTGCCCCGGGCTTGGGGTATGGACAGAGGTCGCTATAGGCTTCCGGTCTGCGTGTGCGCGCGCAGGCTGGCTGCCTATATATACCCGGCATCTGACGGTACTCGTCGGTTACTCTGAGCCACGCTGGCAGAGGAGACCCTGTGATCATATCGGCTGCTTAGCCTACTGACCCGTTCCGAACTCTATAGGGAGTTCGCACACTTAGTGACTGCTTGTCTAAGTTCTCTGAATAAACCTGATATTGCAACCTGTAACACTTGATCCGAACTGTGTCGACTTTGTTCTTTAATTGATACTCTACCAATATCATAAAGATACAAAGTATCGTTTATTACACTGGTGCCGTGACCAGTTCTGAGTGAAACGCAGGTTAGCCTGTGCAGTAGCACAGACCTCGGGCTCTGGACGGAGCAGCGAGGTCTCCTGATGAGGCAGCAGCCTTGTCACCGGAGGGGCTAGATGCCAGTTATGAGGCAGATACCCACAGTAGGGCGAATGTTCCATCCGGGACAGACGCAGCACGAAGACCCAGGGGTCCTACCATAATGAGCCGCTCATTGGAAGAAATGAACTTGTCCTTGTTCAACGTTGGTGGGTCAAGGTCAGCCGCGCCGACTCCGAGGAGGTTTGCCCTGTTGGAGGAGCGTCGCTTTGACGACATGAGAGAAGCCCGAGTGCAGGAACGTGTACAGATGGCTCAAATGGAATTGTTGACCATTCAGAAGCAATCCAATGAATGGAAAAGCAGTCTGATTGCATTGGAAGGTGCAGTCACACACAGAGCTTCCAAGATCAAGGAAAAGGACGCAAGGCTGTCTACCTTGTTGGAGGAGAATGAAAAGCTGGTACAATCCCTCAGCAGAGTCCGAGCGGAATACGATCAGAAAGAAGCGGACCTCCGAGGGATCCGGTCTGAGTTTGTCAAGGCAAACACGGAGCTGAACCATATTTGCGCAGCTCGAGACGCTGTAATGCATGAAGCAGAAGGGGCCCGAACAGCCATTGTTCAGGACACAGAGGACTTACAGGAGGTCCGCCGAAGTCTAGTGACGGAGTGCGACATTCTGAAAGCAAAAAGAGCTGCTTTACAACAGTTTTTATCGGAGACGCGAGAAAGTATGCACGACAGCAGTACCTCATTCGCATCTGCAGACAATGGTAGTCCGGAAGGCCTCCATTACATGAGCTTTACAGACACTCCCAATCAGCCTATGGGACGTGGAGTGACCATTGAACCTGCCTTGTCAACCTCGACACCGGGACGACCACTCCGAGTGGGACGATCCAGGGGCAGAGGCAGGGGGGGTGATTCCTCACCAAGGGTAGGGATCAGTGGTATCCGTCCGATACCAAAGCAGGTATTTACAGCCCCGACCGGTCTAGCCTCAGTAGGCAGGGGAAGACCATTGTCGGAGTTGGTTCGGAGTCCACGATCGCAGTTGAGAGTGGACGAGCAAGAACTAGACGCGGTCCGCTTGAAAAAAGCGGCCGAACAGGATAAGGCGGCGAAAACCGACCTGACTCCTTCAAGTTTGTTGCAATGGCGAGAGTGCCAAGCAAACATATTGTTCCAGGAGCAGAAAAACTTGGAAATAGAAAGGCGAGACGTGTATCGCAAACAGCAGGCTGCTTTAGAGCAGCAACAGAAACGAATGAAGGAAAACGCTGCTCTCGCAGAGGAGTTAGCGGAGCAGGAAGCGGCGGTTCTGAGGGCTCGAAAGGAAGGGCTCCGAGCTGCCGGAGAGGCTGCTAAAGCTAAACTGGAAAAAGCTCAGCAGGAGGAGGAGGCTGAGAAGCAGGCCAAGGAGCTGGAGAAAGAGAAGTCAGAGCATCAACGATTGCTTGCTCTGGCCCAGCAGTGTCAGTATATGACTGATCAGGAGAAGAACTGGTGGTTCGGACAGGGCGTAGACCCCACTACGGACATAGTGTCGTATGGGACCTACCAGGCTTTTCTGGACAGACAGAATAGTGTGCCAACCACGGGCGCTACTCCGGGGACGACTCCTGGTGCGAAGAGTCCGAAGAAGGCTCCCAGGAGAACAATGCTGAGTACAGAATTGCAAGAATTGTACGATACGAATCCCGCAATAGCGGGGATCGGATTGCACAATGTAGGTGCGGAAAAGGACGCGTCAGCATCCATTTCTAAATGTCTGGCGATAACCTCTAAAATTAGAGGTTCGTCCAATGCTGCTAGACGCATAGCTAGCGAGCCATTTCCCTACTGGCAGAAGAATTCTTGGGAAGATTGGTTGGGGGCCACCGTTGAGGATATAAACCTCAGCGGGTGGGACCAACAGGATGCAATCCCGTACGTTTGTAAGGGATTACGCATGGGAGATGGTCTCATGGCAGTTGAGCAGTGGAAAGAGGAATGCGGACCCCGCGGAACTTTCAAACAGCTCGTTGAAATCGGAACCATCCTGTACGGAGATTCCGCACGGATCGATCCGATGGTCGCTTTTAAGAAGCGTGTGCAAGGCAAGAACGAAGCTCCAAGGGTTTTCGGACTTGCATTGATGAGACTCCTGAAGAAGGTACACCCTGCTTCAGGAATCCATGATGCCTTATTTTCTAAGGAATTGTTCTCTCAGTTCGTTGCCGGACTGAGAGACCCAGACATACAACAAACGGTGTATGACACGTGGAGAGCAGATACGTCACTAGATGACCTTTTTAAGGCCATCGACATACATGCTCTCAAAAAGTCACTGTTAGGGGACCGGATGCCTACCCGGGCCTCGGCCATTATAGAATGTTCTCCGGAACAGTCTGATGGTTCGGGCAGTGATGAGGAGGGGGCGATAGCTTCAGCGGCTCAGTTCAAGAGGAATGGAAATTCCTCTAAACCGCCGTGGAAGAATAAGAAACCGGAAGGGGGTGGAAACCCCCCTCCGAAAAGGGAGTCATCAGAGCCGAAGGCTCCGGTGATGGACGCAGCGTTTTTCACAGCGCTGTTTGAAAAGATGACGACTTCCATTCAGGGGGCTACACAGCCTAACAGAAGGAAGATCAATCGGAGGACCGCTAAGTGCTATAGGTGCTTAGAGATCGGTCACTTTGCCGCGGAGTGTACGGCTCCGAGTCCGAAAGTTCCCGGAAAGGAGGGAAACTAGAGGGGGTAGTCCGAGAAGGCGAGCGGACAACCCCTGGAGATGAAGTACGCCAACATACCAGAGAGGTAGAGCCTAGTGGAATTCAGAAGACAGGAAGGGAATCAGGGGTGGCTTCGAGTCTGAGGGGCTCGGATGCCGGCCTGATTAACATTCCAGTCCATCAGTTGCCCGGCAATGAGGCAGGGAGGCCCATTACGGATAGGAACGAGGAAGTTGCGGCTGTCACAGACACCGTGTGGGTAGGGAGTACCCAGCTTTCCCCGGATCATCCATGTTTCGACCATTTGAAGAAACATGGCCTTGATCTGGCTGCTCCGAAGGATTTCAAACGCTTCACTGTAAACCCGTCTCCGCTGGGGGGGAGGCGGTGGTATGTGTCTGTTACTGTGGCCGGTAGGGCGGGCGAATTTTTAGTAGATACGGGAGCCAGCCACTCCTTTATCTCCTCCAAATTCTATGCTCTTATGCCGGACAGTCGTGATAACTTCAAAACGAGGGTAAACGCCTGTTCGGCCGATGGGTCGAGTATGCAGACGTATGGGCGCGCGTTCATACCGGTCCGGATTGGAGGGAAGGAGTATGTGGCTTCTCCCACAATTGCGGATATTGCAGACGACGGTATACTGGGGTTGGATTTTTCGGCGTTGTATGACGCGGTCCTGAATCCTGGTACAGGGGTACTCCGAATAGAGCACCCGTACCGTGCGGTGGAGCAATGTGTGCTCCGACAAGTATCGACAGTGGCAACGGTGGTCCAAACTGTTAAGATTCCTCCCGGACAGACGTGTGACGTGCTGGTCCGAAGCAAGGGGCTTAGGAGAGAGGAAGAAGCAGTTGTGGAACCGGATGTGGCCATGTTGGGAAGCATCGGTCTGACGGGCATGGATACCCTGGTGGGGGATGGTGCTTGGACCGTAGTGCCGGTTTCCAACCCCGGGTCGGAACCACAGTATCTTAAGAAAGATACAGTGTTGGGGAAGGTGTTCACCAGTGAGGCCATAGTGTCCGCTGGACAGGTGAGCATGAAGGGTGACCCTTCTCCGACCCCGTTGAGTGAGGGACTCGAGAAAATGATATCCGAAACGGATCTGACGGATCGGATGGATCTCGATTCTCTAAGGAGGCTGGTAGTGAAGTATCAGGATGCATGGCAAGTGGAGGGGGAGCCGTTAGGCCGAACCGACAAAGTGTTGCATTCTATCAATACTGGAGATGCACAGCCTTTCAAAATGCCTTACCGACGTTTGCCGTTGGGTAAGAAAGCTGTTGTTGAAGAACAAGTGAAAACCATGCTGGAACAGAAGGTGATAGTGCCTAGCACTAGTCCCTGGTCCAGTCCGGTTCAGATGGTTACTAAGAAGGATGGGTCTATTCGATTTTGTATCGATTATAGGCGCCTGAATGGGGTAACCAAGAAGAATGCATATCCTCTCCCCCGAATTGATGAGACTCTGGACTCGTTGGGTGGAAACCAATGGTTCTGCACCCTTGATCTGCAGTCCGGGTATTGGCAGATCGGGATGAAGGAGGAGGATAAAGAGAAAACGGCTTTTACGAGTCACATTGGACTGTATCAGTTTGAACTGATGCCTTTCGGGTTATGCAACGCCCCGGCCACATTTGAAGCTATGATGGAAACTCTGTTGAGTGATCTACTGTGGCGCAAGTGCTTGGTATACTTGGATGATGTCATTGTTTTCGGCAAGACGTTTGAGGAGTGTGCGTTGAACCTCGGAGAGGTGTTGGAACGAATTCGGTCCAATGGCTTGACATTAAAGCCAAAGAAGTGTGAACTTTTTCGGAAGTCCATGGTCTATTTGGGCCGGATCATCTCCACCGAGGGTGTGCAGGCTGATCCGACTAAACTGGAGACTGTGGAGACTTGGGAAGTTCCAAAAGGACCAAAGGATATCAGATCCTTTCTAGGGTTCTGTTCCTATTACAGGGACTTCATCCCCGGATTCTCTAGGGTGTCTCAGCCACTACAACGGTTGAGCCATTGGACTCCGGGGAGGAAAAAGGAACCCTTCCCATGGGGGATGGAACAGAATGAAGCCTTCAAAGAGATTAAGGCGTTGTTCCGGACCACCCCAGTGCTGAGATACCCTACGGAGAAGGGGCATTTCATCCTTGACACTGATGCGAGCAATGAGAGCATCGGGGCCGCATTGTCCCAAATCCAGGACGGAGTAGAGGTCCCGTTGGCGTTCGCTAGTAACAGTATGAACAAGGCACAGAGAAATTATTGTACTACCAAGCGAGAGTTGCTCGCAGTGGTGGTATACACGAAGAAGTTTCGGCACTTCTTATATGGAGGGAATTTCACACTTCGCACTGATCATTCGGCCCTCAGGTGGCTCCTTAACTTTAAGGATGCGGAGGGAATGATTGGTCGATGGTTGAACCACCTCAGCGAGTTCGGACTGGAGAACTCTCATATCCAGCACCGAGCGGGCACAAAGCATATTAATGCTGACTGCCTGAGTAGACGTCCGGTACGCCGTTGTGTGCGTCCGGAATGTGGGGATTGTGGTGCTCACAATGCTGTGGTAGCGAGTGTGCGTTTGCCTTATGACGGGTTGTTGCAAAACCTGTTGGATTGGTCCACCGACACTATAAGGACGTACCAGATGGCCGATCCTACCATAGCACGACTGAGGGAGCTTGTCCCTACTGGGGTCTGTCCAGTGAGACCCGAAATATCGCTGGAAAACCGTGAAATGCGACGTTTCTTGGCACAGTTCCATGAACTGGAGGTCCGAGACTCGTTGTTGTGCAGGTGGAAGACTTGTCCAGGAAAGCGGAGGGTATTACAAATGGTAATCCCTGCTGCTATGAGGAAAGACATCCTGTACTACTGCCACGGCCATTCCACTAGTGGGCATTTCGGCAAGAAACGCTCTTTGGAACGGCTGAGTCGGAGGTATTACTGGCCCGGAATGTCCGGCGACCTTTTGAGGTGGATCGAGACATGTCCGGCATGTTGTTTAGGCAAACCTGGTCCTGGATTAGGAAAATTGCCACTGCAGCAGGAACTATTCGGGGTGAGATTTGCTCGAATAGCCGTGGATATTATCAGTGGAGTGAAACCCACTCCTAAGGGAAATACGTGTATGATGGTGGTCTCGGACTACTATACGAAATACACCCGAGTGTACCCACTAGAGGATCATACTGCTGCTACTTGTGCGGAAGCACTAGTAAAGGGGTGGATCCTCCATCTGGGGGCTCCCTTGATGTTACATAGCGATCAAGGGAGAGAATTTGAGTCCAAGCTTTGGGCAGCTATGTGTCATCAGTTGGCTATATGCAAAACTCGGACCAATCCGTACCGACCACAGTCCGACGGGCAGGTGGAACGGTTCAATCGGACCTTGATCCAGGTTTTGAAGCCGTTAGTGAACTCCCATATGGATGATTGGGATGATCAGTGCGAATTTGTGGTACATGCGTATAACAATACGGTCCACACTTCGACAAATTGCACACCAAACCTCTTGGTGTTCGGAGAGGACTTGATCATGCCGGCGGATTTAGTATTCGGGGTGGTAGGGATCAGTCCGGAAGCACCATGTACGGTGCTATTTGTAGAATCTCTACGAGAGAGGTTCAAATTTGCCTACGAAACAGTTAGGGCGCATTTGCTCAAAGCTGCGAATTGGCAGAAGGTAGGTTATGACACCGGATTGAAGTTGCGACGCTTCGTAGTAGGGGATAGAGTGATCCGCCTGCACGAACCGCTCTGCAACGTCAAGCTGGCAAATAACTGGGATGGACCACACACCGTGGTTAAATGTATCAGTCAGACGACTGTGTTGATCCAGTCCGAAGCAGGGCGCATCCGGACGAGCCATGTGGCTCGGTTGCGTGCTTGGGCTGGAAGGGAGCTCACCCCGGAAACGGAGGTGGAAAAGGGAACTTCGGAGGCTAAATTTGTACCTTTGGAAGGGGTGTCAGCGGATACCCCTAAGAGAGTGGTACGAAAGAAGCCCCAGAAGACCGTGAAAAAGAAAGTCTCGGCAGGCGAAGGAAGAAGGGCACGGAAAACTAAAATCAAGGCTGGAGTTTTAGTTAAGAACGAGAGTCCTTCGGCCAGGTTACGAGAGGTGAACGGGAAACCCGTTCGGCGAAGCCCAAGGCTGGTGGCCAGAGGGGCGGTAACCTAGCTTGTTTACACAACGAGTGTGGTGTCCTGTGTTGTTTTATATGTTATATGTGTGCTACCAACAGGGGCGCTCAGAGTCAAATAGAAAAGAATGTTGGAGTGCTCCCGAGGGTGGTGGACGGATAATCCGGTGGGGTAATCTTCGATTTCCCATATTAATCCACTAATACTCCTGACGAACTCTTTATTCGAAGTATATTTTGACTTTTGCGAGCCGCCTACGTGGCAGTGTGATCCCCCGAGCCCGAGCTGCGGGCGGGAAAGGTCGTGACCTGATTAAGCGATAATTGGGTCACACCGGGTAACGGGATCGCGTCCAATCACGCGAGACGCTGCGCATGCGCTTTGTTTTAAAAACAAAAGCGAGGGAACCGCCATATTGATTTTGGGGCTCTCCCGGATCAATCGTGCGTGTGTCGGCAGCGGAGAAGTCGGTGTTTTTGGGCAACTAGAGGAGTAAGAAAGGCATACAAAGAGTAGGAACTGTGAGTACTCTTTGCTGGTCAGTCTAAGACAAAGAGGGAGACGGGGAACTAAGTGTTTCCCCGTCAAACTCCCGTCGTAAGACACTTGAAGAAGTGAGGATGGCCGAGCAACAGCTCCGCCAGTCCGAACTCTCCGGTCACTCCGAGGTGGCGTCCGCCACCGAGGAGCACATGGATGCTCAGAGCCCCAGTGGTGATGAGCTTAGCCAGACTCTGTCGGAACTACGTGTGGATCCGATCGTGTCACCGATTCGGAAGTCTCCGTCACCCGAGGGCAGCGAGGACTCCGGAATGTTGCGAGGGATCGCCTACAGTGCAGTAGAGTCGAACCCCTCCGAGTCGACTGGACATCTCTCTCGGATGTGCAGTCTGAGCATTTCGCCCAGCCTCAAGAAGACACTTACAAGGAAACTGTCTATGGGAGGCGACAGCGACTCCGACACTTCACGTCCGAGGACGCGCGGTGGTAAGGGTGCTACCCGAGATCGGTCCCGGTCGGCCGATGGTAAGGTTAGTACCAAGGCTCTTAAACACGTAGGTGTTGGAAAGAAGCCTCAGGGAAAGGACGAGCCTAAAAAGCCCGATCCGAAGAAGCCTAGTACCCAGGGTACTAAGAAAGCGGATCCGAAGGTTGCCACTGCCACGGTAACCAAGGATCCGAAGACGGTCACTCCCAAGGCTCCGACTCCAAAGGTGCCAAAGGATCAAAAGAAAACTGATCCGAAGCCAGCGGCTAAGGACCAGAAGAAGAAGGGACAGACGTCCGGCAGCACTCAGGCTGTCAAGACTCCGGGCCCTACCAAGTCAAACATCCCGATCCCTAGCAAGGAAAAGGATGCCAGTAAAGCAGCTGGAACGTCAGCTGCTCCGACGTCAGCCGTGGATGTGTTGTCCTTCTCGCGAGAGTTGGACAACAGCTCTGCAGTGGCCGCTACGGCCGCAGCCATGGCTGGTACGTCCGGGCACGGGGGAGCTCGTCCGAAAACGAAAACTCACCCAACTGACACTAGGACCGAGGAGACTATGGATACGTCATCCGCAGCTCATACGGTCAAAGTTGTGCAGGAGGTGCTGTCCGGCATCACCTTCCAGCTACCGGCTCCAGTGGAGCCAAGAAGAGAAGTACCCGTTCGGGTGGAGAGGCCTCCTGCAGGAGCAACCCCCGTCCAAGTGGAGACTCCTCACCAGCCTGCCGAGCCCCGTCTGGAGCCATCCAATATGGATACTTCGGATGAGGCCGGTAAACTGGACCAAGCTGCAGGCGGTGGTTCAGGTGGATCGGGGGTACCGATAATCCCCCCAGTCCAACATGAAGTATGGGATAAGGAGGACGCCGACGTCCCGTCCCTGCTACGAGGAGCCATCATCACACAGATGAGCAAGGAGGAGATCAGGTCGTTTGACTTGGTCCAGATGAGAACCTTCCGGGGCCTGGACATTCTGTCCGACCGGTTTCCGACTTGGTTCCCGGCCTACGTGACGGCTGCAATGCAAGGCCTCAGTGAATCGGCGGCTACAGCTCGCTTGGTTGCTGAGTCAGAAGGACGCCCCGAACTTATCGCGGCCCTTGAATACGAAATGCTACTCGCAGACGAATTCAAGGTCGTGCATAATAGAAGGGAGAAAAGGCGACAGCTGACGCCGGCCATGAGGCTGGCCCGGAACATGGAGAAAAAGACTAACGAGTCTATTCTTAATGATACTCTGGAGGAAGAGATTGTCCAACAGAGCACAGCTGCGACTAGGTCTGCTGACACTGGTCGGATGGAGAAGGCCAGTCGTAGGCATCAATACCTACGGGAGACTATCCGGTTGACATCTCTGAATGCGGGTCAGTCCCCGGAGGAGGTAGATGAAGTTCTGAAGGGATTGGACAAGAACACAATCCCGGACAACGAACTAGAGGAATTGGTCCGGACTGCACTCCGAGCCAATGCCGCTGGTGGGTTTCAGTTCTTTAAACCCATGTGTGTAAATGACTGTGTTAAAGATAAGCGGTCATCCAAGGTTCCGGAGGAAGTGGGTCCTGACGGTCTCTCGGACGACGAAGAATGGATCAAACATGATCCTCTAGACAAGTCGGTACAGCTGTACCACTACGAATTGCTGGAGAAGGTCCGAACTGGTAGCACCAAATACCATTCGCTCCTTCAAAAGACGAAGTTGGCATGGGCAATGTCTAGATGGCATTCATTTAGTAAGTGCCCATTCAAAGCTTGTCGAGACATCGATGAGACCCTGGAAAAACCCCGAACTTGGCCTACCAAGGTTCGGTATGCAAGGCATGTTACCCGCCATCACTTACGTCATTTCATGCGATATGACTGCCTGAGTGTGGGTTCGAAGCAGAGCAAGGGTTGTCCGAATGGTGGTCTGTTCTATACCAGAGCAGACATCATTCGACACCTTGCCAAGTTCCATAGCTTGGCTCTGGAGACTGCAGCGGAACGCATTCAGACCGCTCACGCAGAAGTCTACTCCCATTTTGGGACCCTAGTAGACAAGAGTGACAATCTCGAGGTGGATTTTGGCTCCAACGAGAAAGGGAAGGTGCGGGTCTTCTACAAGGTGAACCCGGATCGCACGTATCTCCATATCCCTGAGGGCGAACTCTACGACGAGTTCGAAGAGTACCAGCAGCGTACCAGTACACGGAAGCGGCGAGCTCCGAAACGATCCGATGGGTCCTCGGAGCCCACCGACCCGAAGAAACAGAAAACGGATGAAAGGCAATCCGTTATGGAGAAGGCAGATCCGGGGTACAAAGGACCGGCATTTACCTCTCGCACGACCGACTGGAAGTCGGGTCCCCAGGACAGGCCACCTCGGCCTAGGCTGGAGGATCCGAACTCCAGTACGGGGGGATCGTTCGCTGACGAATTCCCCAATCTGGATTTGGTTCCGGGAGGGGAGTCACAGACTCTCACCCAGACCGGGAAGGACAAGGCTTCGGTGAAGCAAAAGCCGAAGCCAAAACAGACTCCGGATCCCCCACAGGAGACTCCGGAGGAGGGGCACTTAGTCTTGCGACTAAGGGGCCCTCCCACGTTTCCTCCCGCTGACTTCAAGTCCTACGAAGCCGGACAGGAGGCCTTCGACCGGTGGCAGGATAACTTCCACCGATTGCTTACTGGCTTAAGTCAGGAGGTGGCGATGTTGTCCCTGGACACGGTGCATCATCTCCACCGGAGTGAAGTCGCTACTCAGAAAGCAGCGGCCCTGGAGTCGGTTCAGGAAGAGCGTGAAAATGCTCGGACTGAGCGAGTTGCTGCTAAATCCGAAAGGAAAAAGCAGAAGCTGGCAGTCAAGAACGCCGAGGAAAAACTGGACCACGAACGTCGGAGGTTCAGAGACTGTTTCGCGCACGAGATGCACGAATGGGATGGGACTCGGGCTCAAATCGAGCTCTGGCTCCAGGAGCTGACTCTAGCGGAAGCTGAGTCAGACTCTGAGGATGAGGAGGCTGCGGCCAAGCCGAGCCCTAAAGACGACTCGGAATCCGGATAGGATTATCCTATCTTAGGATCCGATCAAGGAGAAGGGGGGGTATTTTAAGGATGCCACCCCTACAGGCTAAAAACACCCTGCTATAGGGTGTACAAGTATCCGGACGAAAAGAAGCGGCAGGCTGGCTACGCAAGGAGGCAGTCTGCCAGGCAGAACGGACGGAGGAGGACGAGGAGATCCGGAGAGAGATCAAAGCTCGGGACAGGAGTACGCTACCACCATGGATCCGATACGAGATGTTTTTTTATATAAACTATATATATCAGGACCGAGTGCTCCTAATTATAAGTCCGAAGATCGCCTGGAGGCAGGACTTGGAATTTTTTTTTTTTTTATACTACTATAAGCTCCCGAGCATGAGCTATGAACTTTCTCGTTCCGGTGAGTAGGAGCTGAATGAAGTAGGTTCTGAAAGCCGGGCGGAATGCAACATCATCAACAGAGGATCCGGATCTTCGCTATAAAATCACGTATGATGTCTTTTTGTAATAATACTTTAATATGTTTCTAAAACCTTAAAAGAAGTGATAGTGTTTATCACTTATAAGTATTATTCATTACGAGTGTAATTAGCTCGGGGTCCTGAAGGGACGAAATTTTTTTACGGTGATATTGTACTTTTTCAAGTGTTGTGTATACTATATGTATAGATTAACTCCATCTATCCTAGGGAATGGGGCGTAATTTTCATTACGGTCTATATATGTAGATATGTGTGTAATTAATACCTTTTTGTGTTCAACAGTAACGTCATATTGTTTGTAAGGTATAACCTTAATAAACCCCTAAGGTGGTATTTATAAGATAATGCCAGTCCGAAGTGTTTTCGGACTATAACCTTAATTATTTACCTCCCGGTTATTATCTGGTAGGGGGTAGTGTAGGGGCTAGGGTTATACGGGGTTGTTATATGACGAGTGCTGTTGGATGCTGTGTTGCGAGCTCAGTCGGAACCCTTCAGTCCGACGGTAGGTGGCGACACCTGCCCCGTGCTTGGGGTATGGACAGAGGTCGCTATAGGCTTCCGGTCTGCGTGTGCGCGCGCAGGCTGGCTGCCTATATATACCCGGCATCTGACGGTACTCGTCGGTTACTCTGAGCCACGCTGGCAGAGGAGACCCTGTGATCATATCGGCTGCTTAGCCTACTGACCCGTTCCGAACTCTATAGGGAGTTCGCACACTTAGTGACTGCTTGTCTAGGTTCTCTGAATAAACCTGATATTGCAACCTGTAACACTTGATCCGAACTGTGTCGACTTTGTTCTTTAATTGATACTCTACCAATATCATAAAGATACAAAGTATCGTTTATTACACAGGGAATAGCGTTCTTTCGGCCTACACACAAGAGGGGACACGGGATATCCAGATTAGGATAACTAAAGGCTTTGGTAGGCACTCTGAAACATGCACTGCACTGGCCTCAATGTGCAGCCACGGGTAGCTGGCTAAATTAGCCATGTCCTGTTCAGCCCCTGATGGATAACATGATATAACATACTGTAAAACCCACGAAGAGTACTACCCAGTATACACCCTACGTAGTTCCAACGTAGCTCAGAGGTTTCACTAGGTAGATGTCCAACCAAAAGGTTTGAGATTGGTAATTTTGGAAGGTTTGTAGACGTCAAAACGTTAAGGTTTATTTCCGTTCAACAGATGTAGACGTCTGATTTACGTTGATCTACCTCATTCAGAGGTAAAAATTCTACGTAGATCTACATTAAAAGACGTAACTTTTCAACTTCAATTGGGTAGATGACTTTTCTGTGTCACACTAGGTGGCAGCACTATCAATTATGAAGAGTATATTACAGCTCCTTAACAAATCTACCACATTCAAGCAGTAAATTCTCATTAATTGTGAATTCAATATCATGCAAGTAAACCGCATTCAATAGAATATTTATATATAAAGGACAGTTGATTAAAGTATTGTGCATGAATAGGTGCTTTGAGGCACTTAACTGTGAGGACACCACATTGGTGGTAATGGAAGAAATACAAAGCCTCTCTGCAGCCAAAACTATTCAACAGATCTATACTGTCAGGCTGTTCAATTGAACTACAAGAATATACTATGTAGAATGAGATGAGATTGAAAATTATAGTAGTTACTTTGTATGAATATTGTTTGTAAATGTAAATTTGTCTGCAATATAATACAAGTCTTTGTCTGAGTCCCACTATGTAGAATTATATGTACCGTAAAACCTCGCGTATAAGCCTAACTCGCGTATAAGCCGCACCCCGACTTTGGTGCGATCCTATAAGCCGCAGAGGCCATCTGAGAATTGTTAATTTGGTACTGTAATATACTTACAAAAACTCTCGTATAAGCCGCACCCTATATAGGCATGTTTGGTATCAAAAGAAAGCTCAGTCTGATTCGCGTACAAGCCGCGGCTTATACGCGAGGTTTTACGGTAATGTGTTAGGGACTCTCAGCACCCAAATTGCAATAAAACACTTTGAGGGGTATACTTCCAAGGAAATGTGTTAAACCTGTACATGTTATACATCAATTGAACCATCTATAATAGCTTTATCAAATTCCTTCGATTATTTCTCATTTTAGTAGCCATGGAATGTGGATGGAACAAAAACGTTCCATTTTCAGCCTCTTTTTTTCCAACAGCATTATGGGATGGAAATTGGACAAAATTCTTGAATTTCTCGATTGAAAACTAAAATTCATGTCTATACCTGGGGTCCTTTTTTCTCTTTTCCTGATATTCCAATTATTAAGGCCTACACAGCTCTTCAAAGTTGCATAGTTAGCTAAAAGGTGGGTGATAATAGGGGTAAATAGCCATTTTTACCATTTTTTAGTAACTATGCAACTTTGGAAAGCTCTGTAGGCCTTAATAATTGGAATATCAAGAAAAGAAAAAAAAGGACCCCAGGTATTGACATCAATATCAGTTTAAAATAGTTAAACCTAAGAATTATGTCCATTTTCCATCCCATAATGATGTTGAGATGAAAAGAAGATAAAAAGGAACATTTTTGTTCCATTCACGTTCCACAGTGACGAAAATTCCAAATAATGGAAGGAATTTGATAAAAGTATTATAGATGGTTCAAATGATGTATAATATGTAGAGGTGTAACATATGTACTTGGAATTAAACCCTCATAATCGTTTTAGTGCAATATGGGTGCTGAGAGTCCTTAAACATAGATTTACGTCTTCAAGAGCTACGTAAATCAGACCTGCAGGTTTGAGATTGGTAAATAAACCTTAACGTTTTGACGTTGATAAGCCTACTAAAATTACGTAGTTCAGACCAAAATTCAACGTAGATTTACGTCTGACCAACGTCGTTGTGTTTACTGGGTATGTGGCATATGCATATAATATAGATTAATGACCAAGGGGACAAAAGACAGTTTGGGACAAATGAGAGCCACTTTCTAGTCCATAGATCGCATCAAAATATTACGAGAGAATATGTGACAAGACATGACATACGGTGACATTAAGGGCAAACACCTGTATTTGAATTTCATGTGTCATGCTAAAATAGGGTAAACCTGTTCTTATTACATTCCAAACACGACCACTTTATCATGAGGATTCATTTTTTATGATAGCATAATCAGAATTGTCCAGATAAAATGGCCCAGAGCTATTTTCTTGTAATATCTCCTGAAATATTATGTTAAAAGCATTATGGCCATTTCTCCATGTGTATTACCATCTCCTATGTTGTGTCACAATTTATATTCAGGGGAAACAAAAAGTTTGATACCATACCCAGCCTCTTGGCTTCTGGACTTTGTTTTGAGATAATTTATTTTGTTTAAATCCTCTTCTATTGGGATGATTGCCACAGTGCTATTTGATCTAGGTCTTAATTGCCACACAGTAATTGTCACACAGCAATATTGCAAGTCAATTAGCTATTGCAATCTAAAGTAAGACATTAGATGGACTAACATTGGAAGTGTGTTACTTAGTAACAACAGAGGGTCCAATCGCAGTAATAAAGAAGACCATATGGCCTGGGGGGATATGAGGACCCGTAGCAGGGAGGAGTACCTGGAGAATGTCCTCCAGGGCTTTTACCTGCTCCATATAACCCAGTAGCCTCCCTATATAGTCTACCAGTGTCAACTAGGACAGTAGTACCATGGAGTAAACAGACGGAGTGTGGCCTGCAGGATCAGAACCTCTTTAGCATTGACTGGGGTACCCTTTTCCTCATCAGCAGAAAAAGGTATTGTTGATTTTTCCAACTAACAATGTACATTGTATTCAAAGAGCCATTTAGTTTGTTGGATATGTAGTTGTTTGGTGAATATTGATATTCATTGGTCATCAATTTGATTGAATCATTGTTAGTGAGGTAGGCGTAGATGAATATCTGCTGTTAGTGAGATAGGGCTAGAGTGTAGGTGGACTGTTCGTGAGGTAGGGTTAGAGTGTAGGTGGACTGTTCGTGAGGTAGGGTTAGAGTGTAGGTGGACTGCTCGTGAGGTAGGGTTAGAGTGTAGGTGGACTGTTCGTGAGGTAGGGTTAGAGTGTAGGTGGACTGTTAGTGAGGTAGTGTTAGAGTGTAGGTGGACTGTTAGTGAGGTAGTGTTAGAGTGTAGGTGGACTGTTAGTGAGGTAGGGTTAGAGTGTAGGTGGACTGTTCGTGAGGTAGGGTTAGAGTGTAGGTGGACTGCTCGTGAGGTAGGGTTAGAGTGTAGGTGGATGCCTGCTGTTAGTGAGGTAGGGTTAGAGTGTAGGTGGATGCCTGCTGTTAGTGAGGTAGGGTTAGAGTGTAGGTGGATGCCTGCTGTTAGTGAGGTAGGGTTAGAGTGTAGGTGGATGCCTGCTGTTAGTGAGGTAGGGTTAGAGTGTAGGTGGATGCCTGCTGTTAGTGAGGTAGGGTTAGAGTGTAGGTGGATGCCTGCTGTTAGTGAGGTAGGGTTAGAGTGTAGGTGGATGCCTGCTGTTAGTGAGGTAGGGTTAGAGTGTAGGTGGATGCCTGCTGTTAGTGAGGTAGGGGTAGAGTGTAGGTGGATGCCTGCTGTTAGTGAGGTAGGGTTAGAGTGTAGGTGGATGCCTGCTGTTAGTGAGGTAGGGTTAGAGTGTAGGTTAGTGGACTCATAATTCTTGAGAATATGTAATGAAAGGCTTGTAGTTTAGAAAGCCTATCTATGATCAAACCAAATGCATAAGCAGTCCACCTGAGTGTTGCCAGTAGCTTATACTACAATGTAAGGATCCAGAATTGCATCCTAATGGGACCTCTTGCCCTAGAAGCATCCCCCATTACAGTGGGGGTGGCAGGCGAGGTTTGAATTCACACATATTATACTACAATGCACTGGGCAGATTGGGCTTTGAAAATGCACCTTCAAACTGCTTTTGCTCTTTATAGAGATAATGTATTTTCTTCTAGGTTGTAGCAATGGACTTCTTAGAGTCCCCTTCACTAGATTCCCAGATTATATTATGTGTTTTCTTGTAAAATAAAAACCACCAAACGTCCCTGGTACTAGCAGCGGCTTCAATGCAAGGTTAACGGTATAATTCACAATAGCTATCACAGCGGTTACATTTGTCATGTAAATTGGCCAGGAAATTGTCAATAACAATATTCTTTATCAAAGTAAGAATAATGATTGGAATGGTACAATATCTATGACTTTAGGAAAATTTAAAAAATGAATAACACCTCATTTTAATTACAAATAGAATTGATCGCATAATCACAAACATAATTATTTTCCTTGATAAATTGTCTTTGGGTGTAAGAAACGGCCATAACATGCTAAACGTATTCTGAACTCATAATGCTAGTAAAACTAATTATACCACCATTACATAGATACAACCATCACATATGGTACTCTAAAATACACAAAATGAAAGTACTTAAAATGAGAGCATCTGCACTTTCGGTTTGGATATTGGCATTGTATACACCAGCTATCTGGTACTCTAATTACCCTGGGTGCAAGGACATCTATAAACGGCGTCTACACTTGGGTGACGACAATACATCATGGTCCAAAGCATATCAGAAGTGAACAAAACATTAGTCATAATTAACCCCTTCCTTTGCAGCTTCACTTCATAATTATGAGCAACGCTTTAATTGCCTCATTCTGCTGCGATTAATATGTGTCATTAACTGCCTGTTTTTCTGTTAGAAATCCATGTCCAACAATAAGGACAAGTATTTTGTCATTCTTTATGGAAATATCATAGCAGGACATTAACACTTACACAACAACAGTATTTCTAATATGATTACTTACCCTCAATTTTCATTATGTGATGTATCAATGATATGATATATGTGCTCCAATATCATGTTGTACTCTATAGTCAACATCAGCATTAATAATAGTTATGATTATGTGCAAAGCTCAAATAAGATCAAATTAAATAAATGGTACCTAGTGTAAGCAAAGAGTGAGGCAGTTCATAATGAACTAGGGTGCTAATATCGCAACAGATTCTTAAATTGCAGAAATTTTCCAGCAAATATCATGGGATTTGAGCTTTAGTGCTTTATGCTTTATGCCTTTTTCTCGTGCATCCCTGGCGAGTAGCTTAGCTGCAGTGCTGAATTCAAACATCATATTGAGCCTGCGGGCTTGATTCACTCCCAACGAATTGCCATTATGCGAAACCATAGACCTGGGGAGTAGACTACATACTAGCATCATGATGACAAAGGGGATAACGGTATTGCATTAAGTTAAAACACCATGCTGACCTCAACATGACTGTACTTTTCCCATTTACACCATACAGAATAGCACAACAGTCAACATGGATAACGCCTCAGCAAAGGACCTCAACAAGACCCTGTCCTCTGTGGACTATGTCGTCTTTGCAATGGTTCTGGTAGTTTCTGCCGCCATAGGAATCTACCACGGATGCACAGGTGGCAAACAAAAGACCACAGGTAGTTCTATCACTATAATTATGTATGTAAAGGGCTGCCTTTAGTATTCTAACCTCCATTACATAGATTTTGTCACTTATTTGAGTATCAATACCAACACTGCAACAGGGAAATATATAGTTGTACATAACATTATTATCACATTTTTAAAGTTAGGGTAGATGGGTTGATTTGTTTCCTCTTTTTTTTAAATGTTGAAAGTAGCAGTGACTAGGAATATCACAAAACTGTTGGGTATTCTGGTTAAGAAGCAATTTCCTATAGTACGACTAGTATTCGGGCCATTAAAGTCAGTGGGAGCTTATTTTTCCTGGCCAAAAATTTGCTAAAATGTGAATATAATCTTTTTCAAATGTTAGAATAAGATTCCCAACAATTGCGGAAAAAATGCTAGGGTTTTTGAAGCTAGGTTGGGTTGCCTGAAACACACTTTTTTGCGGCCTCAGTGGTTCAATGCCATTTTAATTCTATAGATAGAAACATTTAAGAAGAAGGCCTCACAAGGATGTCTATATAATGCTATACAGATTGGAAATATCATTTGACCTATAGCTCAAAAGCTATCACTGTTTGATGGTAATTATGGTATTTAGATAGAGATAATCTTCTAAGCGAAGACATATATAAATTTGCCCAAAAGGTGACAAGGGTTCTGGCAAAATATATCCGAGCATTGTCGCGGCAGATTCCATGCTTCCTTCCAATAGAACTCATATGTTTTAATGTGTTTCAGCTGAATACCTGATGGCTAACCGTCAGATGCACGTGCTGCCGGTGACCTTATCTCTACTGGCCTCCTTCATGTCGGCTATCACCCTGCTGGGGACCCCAGCCGAGATCTACAAGTATGGGTCCATCTACTGGTGGATATGGGTCGGCTACCTCATCATGATGCCATTCGTCGTCTACATCTTTCTGCCCATCTTCTTTAACCTCAAACTCACCAGTATCTTTGCGGTACGGAAACTTTTTGTATTCCATGGTGAATAAGCAGCCCCATATTGACTCAACCAAGGAAATCTGTGCTCCAACCAAATAGAGAATAATCGACGAGGGATGGTATTATTTTATGTCATGGCATTTTGTTTGTGCCATGGCATGAAAAAAATTCGAGGGGGCCTTGCATAGTTAATCAGACAAATTAGTCCTCTTCTGAAACACCCAGGGAAACACCAGGCGTCACTAGCATGTCATATTTTCTGTTCTGCCATTCATGTGGTGCCATGCCGTCCTCCTTTAGCTCCCATAGTCACTCTTCTTGACTATTGTAAATATGTCTCTGCAACCGCAATTCTTTCTTTGTGCAATAATATTGGTGCATTAGTGCCAGGACAAAACATGTCATGGCACGAATTTCACCTTTTATCTCTCATTTTCCCATTTTATGTATCACACAGTTTGCCCTTAGTTTATTTAATGTCATGACACAATTTAGTTTTTGTGAAATGACATTATTGTAGGCCGATTGTGTCATGACACAAACTCTCTCTCTCTCTCTCTCACCAGGCCTGTGATGACACAATTTTCACATTTCTCTCCCTCTCTCTCTCCCTCTCTCTCTCTCTCACCAAACAATCATGTAATGACACAATTATAATGATGTTGTTTCACAAAAAGAAAATTGTGTCATGACAGGTCATGAGAGAGAGAGTCTGTGTCATAACACAATTTTATTAATTTCCTGCCATTCCCAAAAATAATCCAAATCAGTGTGACATCACCTTGGTGAGTTTGTGTCGTAACATATACTCCCAAGACCAAAGGATTTAAGCAAAGCGCATATTTGTGTCATGGACGGCCATGGTGAATTTATGTCATGACACAAATAGGGTACAAATTTTGCACAAATGGAAAATAAGTACAAGAGAACCACCAAAATACTAGGGTAAGAAAAGCTAAATATTGAATACAGACAGGAACACTAGGTTATTTAGTTAGAGGTAGAAGAATAGTTGCAGAACAGTTAGAGAGACTTCTTAGGAGACATGACATGTACCAAAATGCCATACAGTAGATCCCGGTGGTGAAAAAAGCATACACTACAGTTTGTCATTGATATAGGGAGCCTCGACATTTGCATATTGTGTCATGACAGTCATGACACAACCTCAAGGTGTATGGTGTAGATATTAATTTCATGAAATAAATTCAATGGGACAATTGGATTGTTCACTACCGAGGGTTATCTCACTTGGCCTCAAACGCCTCGTGAGATACCTCTCCGTTGTGAATAAATCTCGTCAACCTTTGGCTATATATTTCATCTGGAAGGGGCGGGGACACTGCATTGAGGCCCAGGCGGGCCCAACATTATACCACTGTTTAAATTAAGTAGGAGGAGGAACGTCCACTTAGCACCAACGTACAGAATAAAGGGCCCCCTTGGGTCCGACCTCTAGGGTGTACATATGGCAAATTTTATACTATTAAAACAGACACCTGATGACGTTGGTCTAACTGGTCGAATCTGACCAGAGAGATGAGGCGCAACAATTTTGTTTTCATTTCCCTTTTTCAGTACCTGGAGATGAGATTCTCAAGGGGAGTGAGGGTATGTGCTGCAATTGCCTTCGTCATACAGATGGTAAGCAAGCCCTTACTGAATTCCTCATTCCATGTCACTTTACCATACGTAGTTAGTATATCATATGAACAGGTTGCATTTATACATACATTGCCCAGACTGGGAACCCTGTACTTCATACTGGCTGTTAGCAAAGTGCAGCCAATGCACAACATATACATGATCCCTTCTCATTCTGGCCAAGTTCAGTACTTCATGGTTAATTCCTTTTTGCTATTCTCCTGTCAGGTTCTTTATATGGCCATTGTCCTATACGCACCTTCACTAGCACTCAGTGCAGGTAAGTACAAACATACTGCACTTACACCAACTTTAGTTTAACTTTAAGAAATTTAACCTTGCATAAAATATTGATCTGTTGCATGGGCCATTTTCCCAGGGGGTTATTTTCTTAAGATTGTACGATTCGAAGCAAGCTTTCATAACGGATTGCCTGGCCCCATGAATCCTACACTGAAAAGGTAGCCCTGTCCTCAGAATCTTCTAACTGACAAAGGTGCGGATCCTCAAGCTGGAGCTTTTGGATAGAAGACCACTTCTTAAACGTAATGTGCGCGAAACACAACGTATACCAGTCCCAGAAGCTACATGCTGCAGGTCTAGACTAATACCCCATTAGTAGTATAGTATGTATCGGAACGGGACTATAGTTAACTACTGTTTATTACTCAATCGACCTGCAGCCAATCAGAGGCCTCCATTTGGTCACGTGACCGGAAGTGACCTACTTAGGGGATTAGTGGTGACGTCACGTGACCTAGTTAGCCAATCAGAGGCCGCCATTTGGTCACGTGACCGGAAGTGACGTCATATGACCTACTTATGGACCGGAAGTGACGTCATATGACCTACTTAGGGGACCGGAAGTGACGTCATATGACCTAATTTAGGATCACGTGACCGGAAGTGACCTGATGAGTCACGTGACCGGAAGTGACGTCACATGACCTAATGGCCAACCGGAAGTGAGTGACCTCATTGAGGATCACGTGACCGGAAGTGACCTGATTGATCACGTGACCGGAAGAAGAAGAAGAAGAAGAAGAAGTTTTTTGTTTAGGAAGTGAGGGTCTTTAGGATCACGTGACTGGAAGCGACGTCGTCACATGAGTGACGCTTTAAGAGACTGCGCGACTTACTAGTAAAAGAAGACGTATGAAAATAAAAACACAACAATAATTTATTTTATTTTTTTATTTCTTTTTTTTCAATCTTGATAAACACTCTATTTTTGAAAAGATGCACTCAATCAAGCAATAACACGCTTATTATTTTTTTTCATATCTCTAAAGGACTCGTTGTCACACCGTCAGAATGCACGCGACGCTTATAATACAAGTAGCGCACGCCGTCTTTCTCTATGGTGTAGGTGACCATTTTGTTTCGCACCACTTTGAAATTTCTATTTACAGCAATGAGAGTTTTTCGTTGGCGAAGAACATCCAAGAAGTCGTCTGGTTCCTTAGGGTTTTGTTTCTTCTGTACGCCTTTTGCACTCCATTTTTTGGATTTTCTTTCACCGGTGTCGCTGACTCGATCGTAGCAAATGTAAGTCTTAGGGTTGAGACTTAGGATCCCGTCACCTTCCCACTCCGCTTTCATAAGCCCCGAAGTTCTCAGATCGTGAAGGTACCGTCTCTCACAACATCCGCCGGGCGGCGGACACCATTCTCGCACTCTTTCCGTTTTTGTCTTCACGAAAAGCTCTAAGTGATCGTCGCACACCGCTGTCGGAAGCCACTTTCGTTTCTCTCTGAAGTACGTCTCTCTCAGGCGAGGTTTGACTAGGTCATCCAACGTGTCACCGCTGAGAGCCATGTAAAGACTGTCGGTGTCCATTTGACAAAGGGCATAATCGCGCCGATCGACGAATCTATCCAAGAAGTCGTATGTGAACTCTAACATTTTCAACTTCGCGTACTGGTATACCATGAACCCTATTTGAATAGGGAGGTTGTTCTTGACTGTTTTCGGTTGTAGTTCGACTTCAAACAGATCGGAACTCAACTCGGACGCCTTTTTGAAGCGCCACGAATTGGCCAATAGTTCGAACTTCCGACTGTCAGTGTATCTCACCGCCGTGTGTTTTTCTTTGTTGCAGATTGTTTTACCGTACGTAGCGTTTCCCATTAACTTGTAACAGTCTGACAGAATTTTCTCGTTCTCGTTCACGTCGCCACGTCTTCGCGCCGCCGTTACTTCGTCCGCGAAACCGGCAAAGGAGCGTTTAGGTAGGTATTCTACGACCAGCTGCACTTTGGTGACTATCAAACCGTGCTCTAAATACCACTTGAGAAGCGGCGTTCCCAAGAGAATATTTTTTCCGTGGTAACTCCCTATCAGACATCTCTGAGGCGTGTTCAACAGCTTTTCTTCCTGCGCAAAGTCTGACATGTGAGGTCCTATGTCCGATTTTGAAACGGTCACGTTCTTGAAAACGGGGGTCATTTCTTCGAAGTAGTCTCGTAGGTGAGGCGGCGTAGTGATGTCCACTTGAACTAAACCGAACATTTTCTCCTCTTTCACAGCGGAAAGGATGTCGCTCTCGCTCATCGCGTTTCGAGACACTTTCAAAGCGTCAACCTTCCAGCGTTGTTGGGAGGCCTTAACCCGCTCATCTCGACGCTTCATCTCTCTCCATTCACACTCCCACACGACGACCAGCTTGTGACCTAGCGCTTTCAAGTAAGCACTTACTCTAGTCGTTCTGTCGCGTCTCTCCTCCCTCAGTGAAGCGCACTGATATCGGTGCGACGGTATGCACTCGTGAGCGTGGAACCAACACCCGTGAAACTGGAAAACCGTATTAGAGGCCGCGTGAAACCCGTCCACGCGAATTCTCCGACAGCCTACAACCATCTCGCCGCCGTTCAAAGCGTGGCGCAGTTTCACGTCGCGGTCGTGCTCTACGAAGCGTAACCACTCCAAAGCGCTGTGAGAGTTTCTTTGCCTAATTTCGGGCTTGAACTCGGTCTCAGGTCGTCTCACCGCGTAATAGCCCGTGCAGTGCGCTTCGCTCATGCAGCGCAAGTACAGAATGTTAGCGTCTAGTCCTAGGATGTGTTGGCACGGTCTCGCTTCTTCGCCGTACTTGTGCTCCCTTATCCGCGTGGTGCCCTTCTCGTGAAATCTATGGAAGATGATGGAAGGACCGCCGACTAGATTTTCTTTGATCAGAGCGTGGAGGATGGCGTCGAACTGGGGGAACGTTGTGAACGCGTCTTCTAGGTTTTGGAAGAGGAACCGTAAAGTCAAACCGGCGAGAGAAACTCCGTCTTTCAACATGTCAATGCCGCGATCTTGGAAAAATTTAGCGTGATTTTTCAGAGCTTCTATGAAAGGTTTGACGTCTTTGTTGTTGTAGTGGATCAAGTAATCTTCCATAGTTTGCATCTTCTCGTCGGACCAAACTTTCTGACATGCGGCGTAGTCGGATTCGGACATTTTGACGCCCGTCAGTTCGCTGTCAAAAGCCGATCTCGGTGGCAGCGTTCTGTTTGCCAGTTTCCTGGTAGACGTCATCCATTCGTAAGGAAAGTGACCTTTCTCTTCGTTCCTGGTGAAAGCTCGCAAATAGGTCGCGTAGTTGTAACCGGGTGCCAAATAGTTGACTACGTCCAAGAAGACCGTGTGCTGTGTGTAAACCGCCAAGTATTGATTGCTTCTCTTTATGACGCTGAATTCTTGGTTTCTTCGGTCTCCGGAGGCAAAGAACGAGTGAAGGCGTATTTTGATCAGGTTCAAGTCGTAACGCCCCGAGTTGAAGCCCACGACTGGAGCTTGACGGATGTATCTCAGAAGACGCTTCTTCAGTTGATATCGGTGCGACGGTATGCACTCGTGAGCGTGGAACCAACACCCGTGAAACTGGAAAACCGTATTAGAGGCCGCGTGAAACCCGTCCACGCGAATTCTCCGACAGCCTACAACCATCTCGCCGCCGTTCAAAGCGTGGCGCAGTTTCACGTCGCGGTCGTGCTCTACGAAGCGTAACCACTCCAAAGCGCTGTGAGAGTTTCTTTGCCTAATTTCGGGCTTGAACTCGGTCTCAGGTCGTCTCACCGCGTAATAGCCCGTGCAGTGCGCTTCGCTCATGCAGCGCAAGTACAGAGAGTTAGCGTCTAGTCCTAGGATGTGTTGGCACGGTCTCGCTTCTTCGCCGTACTTGTGCTCCCTTATCCGCGTGGTGCCCTTCTTGTGAAATCTATGGAAGATGATGGAAGGACCGCCGACTAGATTTTCTTTGATCAGAGCGTGGAGGATGGCGTCGAACTGGGGGAACGTTGTGAACGCGTCTTCTAGGTTTTGGAAGAGGAACCGTAAAGTCAAACCGGCGAGAGAAACTCCGTCTTTCAACATGTCAATGCCGCGATCTTGGAAAAATTTAGCGTGATTTTTCAGAGCTTCTATGAAAGGTTTGACGTCTTTGTTGTTGTAGTGGATCAAGTAATCTTCCATAGTTTGCATCTTCTCGTCGGACCAAACTTTCTGACATGCGGCGTAGTCGGATTCGGACATTTTGACGCCCGTCAGTTCGCTGTCAAAAGCCGATCTCGGTGGCAGCGTTCTGTTTGCCAGTTTCCTGGTAGACGTCATCCATTCGTAAGGAAAGTGACCTTTCTCTTCGTTCCTGGTGAAAGCTCGCAAATAGGTCGCGTAGTTGTAACCGGGTGCCAAATAGTTGACTACGTCCAAGAAGACCGTGTGCTGTGTGTAAACCGCCAAGTATTGATTGCTTCTCTTTATGACGCTGAATTCTTGGTTTCTTCGGTCTCCGGAGGCAAAGAACGAGTGAAGGCGTATTTTGATCAGGTTCAAGTCGTAACGCCCCGAGTTGAAGCCCATGACTGGAGCTTGACGGATGTATCTCAGAAGACGCTTCTTCAGTTGAACTAACGGGTGTCTGGTCTGAGCCGCAGCGAAGCCGCCTGGAGAAGGGGTGAATGTCGCCTCCTCCAGCAGGAGAGCTTCACCTATCGCCGCATCTAACTTCGCTAACGTCGGTCGGTAAAGTTCTAGCACAGCTTCCCCGATGACTTTGGCGTTCTCGTTTATGTGATTTAAAACTCGGTCCAACAAGGGGTCGGAATCTGCGTCGGATTCTCTGACGAAGCAGACGGGCCCCTCCCACCCCGGAAAGTCGGATGCGACGCTAGCCGACAAAGGGACGTGATCCCACAGCAGGGACACGTGTTCCGTCGACGGTTCTTTGCACGGTCTGAAGAAAGCCTCGAAATCGAAGGCGATCTTGTAAGGGTAGATTCCGGAATGTCCGTCGGGGGGAAAAATGGAGAAGTCTGCTAGCGCTTCGAAAATCGTTCTCGAATTTGGTAGATGCCACCTACGTAGCGCAACTTGACTTGTCGGCAAGAGGAAAGCTGGTTCCTGTGTCTCTTCAGCAAGAACTCGGTGGTGAACGCCGCCTTACACTTGCAACATTCGTATATGCCCGCGTACGCGTTGAAGTCCGTGACGAGAGAGACGTGCAAACCGCCTTTCGCCGTCAGGTGTAGGTTGACTTTACCTCGGGCGGCCAGAGTTCTGGAAGGCGGTCTGATCAGAGTAACGCGTCTTCTCAACTTCCGCCCCGGCACTTGACGCGACGCGGTGTAAACCGCTATTTGTACGTCAAACAAGTTCTCTAACGCGGGTAAGTCGCGGATGTTCAGACCCGGAAAGGATTCAGGTGTGGCAGCGGGACAGAACTGACGTAACAAATCTGAAGCGCGCTTGCTGGTGTTGTATAAGTGAAAGGAAATGCAGCGGAAGATGCAGAGGTTGTCCTTGTTGGGAAAATCTAACACGCCGCTTCTCTTTCCAACTCGACCGGCCTGAGTGATCCTACCGCCTATGGGGAATTCCCCCGGTCCCATGTAAACGCAAATGTTCAAATTGGTAGGAAAAAGAACGTGCCACTTGGTGTCAGCGTCGCAAAGTTTCCGTACTTCCTCGCAAGCGACGGTGTTTTCCATCTTTGAGAGGAGCTCTTCCAAAGTTTCTGAATTAGTTATAGTAGGGAGCGGTTGTATGAGAGTTGCGTTGTTCTGGGAGGCGTGAAAGTAGCGCAGTTTGCTCTTGTCTTCTCTGTGTTGTAAGAGTAAGCCTACCGAGAAACCCACTTTGTATCTGAATCTTTGTGTCAAGTGAATGCGACGCATAGTATCTACAGCGTCACTCAACTCGCCGGTTGGTAGCCTGAAGTTTGTTACACTCACGCGAGTCCCTTGCATCCTGACGCCCGTTTGTATCGCAGGCCAATTCGCCGTGAACGTTTCCTCCCCGTTCGGTACAGCACATATGCGCGGAGGGATGGTCACCCCGTCCAGAGATTCGCGTCGACAGGCGATCTTTCGGCAATCGCCTTCGCCGCATAGAGGGCAAAACTTAGGTATTACTCTACAATTTTCTACGTGTCTCTCGTGGTTGTACGGTCTTTTAAAAATTTTGAAACACTTTTCGCATACGTACTGCGTCATGTTTTTTCACTCAGTTACCAACTACTTAGCCGTCTAACTATCTATCTATCTATCGATCTATCTGTCTATCTATCTATCAATCTATCTGTCTATCTATCTATCTGTCTGCTGTCTGTGTATCCGTCTGTCTGTCTCATACAGCGTACGTCAAACGCTGTGTGTGTGCGCGCGTGAGCGTTGAGCGTCTCTCATTCCGAATCTATACCGAGAAATTTGAGAATAATCTCTGTTTTGTCATCCAACTCTTTGAGCGCTCTGGCGGACAGCGTCACCCCCTGCTGTGTGGGTTTTTTGTCAGGACCTTCGTACTTGCGCACGTGGACGAGGTTCTTACCGCTGTAGTAGCTCACAGCTGCGTACACTTCGCCCTCCTCATCCAGCACTGCGAACCAGGGGGTGTGATTAGGTCTTCCTTGCGCGGCCGCTGTGTCGCGTATGCGCACCACTGCGCGGATATCGGCGATGCGTGCTATTAGCTCGCGCAGCGCGTCGGCAGTGAAGTGCACTCGCTTGCTTCTGGTCAGAGACGCCTCTTTCACCTGGCCGTCTTTTGTGTAGCGCGGCCTCCTAGACAGTCTAGCCACGTCCTCCCAGATCTCCAGCGTCAAAGCCCCGTCTAAGCAGAACTCTAACCCGAGAAGACGGGAGAAGGTTTTCTCTGCTTCTTCTCGTCCATCTCGTTCTTTTTCTTGTATTTTTCTCTTCTTAGTAGGCCTTGTTGTTCTGGAACTCACCTTAGAACGTTTCAGACCCGCAAGAAGAGTAACACCATCAGCGTGAGCTGAATCAGCAGCAGAACCGATAACAGGAGCAGCGTCAGCGCTGGTGGTGTCCGAGACCTCGTTGTTGGAACAGAGCAGCCACACGCCGTCGGTGCTGAGTGTAGCGGTAGAAGATGAAGCGCCGCCGCCCTCGTAAGGTGGCGGTGAGGGCAGTCGCCACGGACCGGACGCGCTACCAGTGGAAGTGAGGTCGAAAGCTGGGGAAGAGGGGAGCCGAAAAAACGTACTGTCCGCCCCTTTCCCTTCGGGTTCTTCGTGCGCCTCGTCGTCAGCGTCGTTCTCTGTCTCACCCTGTTGCTGCTGCTCCTCCTCCTCTTCTTCTTGGTTTAGGGGCTGAGTGTCCGAATAGCTGTAACTCTCAGCGCGAGCGGCGTCGAGGGCGTCGGTCGATGTAGTGGTGGAGAGGGGCTGTGCAACGTGCGGCAGGTCATCAAAATCATCAACAGTAGTGGGGAGGTAAAAACCCGGTTGCCAGTACTGCGCTGTGCCAGGAGCGTTGTCGTCAGTAGTAGTAGCGGTAGCAGCAGGTGCAGCAGAAGCAGCAGCAGCAGCAGCAGCAGCAGCAGCAGCAGCAGACGCAACAGTAGCAGGCGCAGCAGCCTCAGCAGGCGCAGCCGTAGCAGGCGCAGCAGTAGCAGGTGCAGCAGCAGCAGCAGCAGCAGCCACAGCACGAGGATCACCAGCAGCAGCAGCAGCAGCAGCAGCAGCAGGCGGGGCGGCAGTAGCAGCGGCAGTAGCAGCGGCAGCGCGCTTAGCAGCAACGTGTACAGTCGCGAGTGTAACAACGTCGCTAGCACGACGACTACTACCAGTAGTACTACTACCACTACTACTACTACTACTACTACTACTACTACTACTACTACTACTACTACTACTGCTGCGAGCGCTCGCTACAGCGGGAGGGTGATAAGACCAAGCGGCTGCGGCGGTAGTCTCATTTTCAGTAGCAAGAGGAGGCACTGACGCTAAACGAGCGCTGTTCCGCGTAGTCTTCTTGTTCTTGAACTTGCTTAGATCCTTGGACGGCGCTAGGTGTTGTCTTTTGCTCATGGTGGTGACTGTAGAGAGCAGCAAAAGAATGAGTGAGTGAATGGAGGTTTCCAGACCCCTTATATACGCCTTCTCGCTTCTAGAGCTAAGCTACTTACTGCCCCTGTTCAGCTGCCGCCGGCTGGCCGGCGGCCATTCACAAAGAGAAACAAAAGACATAAGGCATGACGTTTTCAGCTGGATCCCTTTCCCCCCTTTTGAGAGATCGACTGTCATGAGCTAAGCTACTTACCACCCTGTTCAGCAATTCAACGCGCATTAGCTGTATAAAGGATTAAGCGGTTGCTGCCACCGACTGACCGGCGGCCATTCACAAAGAGAAACAAAAGACATAAGGTATGACGTTTTCAGCTGGATCCCTTTCCCCTCTTTTTTGAGGGATCCACTGTCATGAGCTAAGCTACTTACCACCCTGTTCAGCAATTCAACGCGCGTTAGCTGTATAAAGGATTAACGGTGATGAGCTTAGAGTGTGTATACAAAAAAACTACAGGAGGCGTGTGGCGTGAAGCAGGACCCCCTAAGACGAACGTGTCTGTCTGTGAGTAGAGGCGTGTGCATGTGGTGAGCGACTTAAGTGTAAGACAAAAAAAAATCACCGCCTCCTGCCGTGGTGAGTAGACCGGGCCGGCCGGCGGCGGCCGGCTAGTTCAATAGGGAGGGGTGACAGCTGACTAAGGCTGTGCATGAAAAAATCCGATTTTCACCTGACCTCTGACGTTTGTTACAATGAATGTCAGAGGGAGGGAGACGTCCTCAGGTAGGGGGTAGGAGGTAAAGCTATGGATGAGGAAAAAACACTGTTTTCAGCTGGTCTCCACGGATAGCGATGACATACCCCTCGTCATCTAAGCTCTTAAGGAGCGGAGCGGCTGAAAAAGCGTCATGCGGACAGGTCGCTAGACAGCTGGAGTGCTGTTGGAAATAGGATTAAACTCCCTCTGTATAAAAGCTCTGATTTCTGTTGGAAAAAAACCATATCGCCTCTGACCACAGTAACGTCTACTACCACCACCACCGCCACCACCGCCGCCGCCGCCGCCGCCAAGACGAGACGAGATGGCTCAAGCTATTCCACTTTCAAGCTCGCCTTCACCGCCTTGTCCACCTGAAAAAAAGTTAATGCGGCTTGACGACGTGAGACGCGCGAGGCAGACCGATGGGGAGAACAGAGAGGTAGGACAGCGGCGCTTAGCATATAGCGACGCCTTGCTTCGTCAACTAGGTAAAGAGTTGAGCGGATCTTGGAGAGAGTTGGGCAGTAGCTTAAAAGTTACCGCCGTCCGTATGGATGCTCTAGTAGAGCGCAGTGTCAAGACACCGGAGGAGCTGTGTACGGCGATGTTCCGAGTCTGGTGGGGTGAAACCCCGCATCGTCATAGATGGGGAGAGCTCGGTCGCGTCTTCACCCGCATTAGACGCGTGGAACTGTTGGCTCAGTGGATGTCCCTTCTCCACAGACAGGGGTTGGATTTCGAAAACCCCGACTCGCGCGCGATGCATAAGCACTTGGGCACTCTCGGCAGACGTCTAGGTTGCAGGTGGAAAGAGGTGGGGGACCATTTAAAATTGTCGCCTGAGAGGTTAGATAAGATCGCTGAAGAATGCGAATACGGAGGAAGTCCCGCTGAGTGGGCCTTCCGAGTGTTGAAAATGTGGCAAGCTGAAGCTGACGGTGCCGGCGGTACGCCTTTTGAACTCCTTCGAGTTTTGACTGAGGACATGGGAAAGTTTGACCTCGGCATCGCGATATTACTTGACTTTATCAAGCAAGAAACAACGAGAACGACGGACATGTGAATTGTTGTGTTTTATTTTCATACGTCTTCTTTATTAGTAAGTAAAAAAAAAAAATTATAACAATTAAGACGCGTGTCCTCTTAAAGTGTCACTTCCTCCAGTCGCAGCTGATCGCCTCATCGAGGCATGTTATAAACAAAAAAAAATGAAGAGACACGCTTCTTCCTCTCGAGAGGAAGAAGCGTGTCTCTCGATTGAAATCTTTTCTTTTCTTTTTTTCTTAAAAGAGACAAACGCCCCTTAGAGTGCCCCCCCACCCCCCTAGAGTGCCCCCCTCCCCCCTCCCCCCCTCCCCCCCACCCGCCCCATGCATCCTAAAAGCGCCCCCCTCCCCATGCATCTTAAAGGGGCCCCCCTCCCCCCCTCCCCTCCCCTCCCCTCCCCTCCCCTCCCCTCCCCTCCCCTCCCCTCCCCTCCCCTCCCCTCCCCTCCCCTCCCCCCTTATACACTCTAAAGAACGCTTCTACCTAGTTCAATAAGTCACTTCCAGTCGCTCGTAAAACAATAAAAATGAAAAAAAAAACTTATATCGTAGTGTTTTTTATTAGTTTACCGAAAAAAATATGAGACTCGCCTCCTCCTCCTTCTTCTTCTTCTTCTTCTTCCGGTCACGTGATCAATCAGGTCACTTCCGGTCACGTGATCCTCAATGAGGTCACTCACTTCCGGTTGGCCATTAGGTCATGTGACGTCACTTCCGGTCACGTGACTCATCAGGTCACTTCCGGTCACGTGATCCTAAATTAGGTCATATGACGTCACTTCCGGTCCCCTAAGTAGGTCATATGACGTCACTTCCGGTCCATAAGTAGGTCATATGACGTCACTTCCGGTCACGTGACCAAATGGCGGCCTCTGATTGGCTAACTAGGTCACGTGACGTCACCACTAATCCCCTAAGTAGGTCACTTCCGGTCACGTGACCAAATGGAGGCCTCTGATTGGCTGCATGTCGATTGAGTAATAAACAGTAGTTAACCATAGTCCCGTTCCGATACATACTATACTACTCCCATTCCCTGCAATATAGCCCTAAACTTGTCAACCAGGAACGGATTTACCATGTCCCGTGCATACTCATAGCATGCAGTATGTATGAAGCAAATGAATTCATTTATTTCTTTGTTGACAAGGGATTCCCCTTATTTCTATATCTGTATGATTTGACTATTACAAACCTTAGAAGTTGAGACACAAGGACCATATAGCATTATGCCTATTATATGTTTAGAACCCAGTGACATGTACCTGTAGTTCAGGTGATGATTAAGGCTACCAAGAAAATAACAAAATCAAGATCATGTTAGAGATGTGTGGGATTGCAATTAACTTCAATTCAAAACTATCATTTCTATGAGCTATGAATAGAACTTGCACCATAGGCGTAATGCGTAAGTGGGATGTGCGCATTATGTGTATACAGCCACTAACAACTTACTAACAGTGGTTGCCGAGGCGACAAAGGCAGGCTCGTGCCAAACCAATTAAATACTACTTACATGAATGAGTCATGGATGCTTATATATTCACCAGAGGTTCACTACGATGAAGGTTTATCTAGGACAGACTTGAGTTGCATACATGATACATGTACCTAAATTAATGTAAATAAACAAATACGATACCCTCTATCTAGCTAGGCCATCCCTCTATTGAAGCCATTGAAACCACTCTGTAGTATTCATGGTGAGTTAATTATTTTATATTGACATTTTCTTCACTCAAGCAGTGGCAAATTTAGAGGGAGCGACCCCCCCCCCCTGTTTTTGAAAAAAATTTACGTTTTTTTAAATGTAAAATATGTCCAAAAAGTTGGGGAGGAAGACATTTTCTAATGGCGCCCCTTCTTTTCAAAATCCTGGATTCGTCAATGTCAAACACTTCACGGTCAAGCACGTCAAGGTTTCACTCCCATTTCTGTACTATTGCCATCAATGTACCTTTGACAGTTCCAATTCTCCTCTGTTGGCAGTGACCGGACTCAATGTGTGGATTGGCGTGTTCTCAGTGGGAGTAGTGTGCACCTTCTACACGGCACTTGTAAGTATACATCTCCACACCTCTAAAGACTAGAACATGAAGAATCTGATCAGGTCCAATTTCAATCATTCTTATTCTTGTATTTGCAGGAGGTTAAGGCAAAAAAAAAGGTTTGTTTCAGGTAACATGGAAAGAAAATTTAGCGTCGGTATGTCGTTTTTTGTTGTTTTTTTACTTCTTTTTTTAAAACATGAAAGTACTATCCAGGCTCTCTGAAGACCATAAAATTGACCCAAAAATGGTAAAAATATGGAAATTTCTTAAGAATTGCTTTAAAAACGTAGGGTCGGCCCTACTTTGATAGGGTCGGTCGGGTGACCTGAAACAAACCTTCTTTTTTTTGGCCTAAGCTAGTTATCATTGCCTGGTATACTGGCAGTCTCCACAATATTTCAGTGTGCAAGAGCTGCATAATAGAATCAATGTATTCTTAAAACCTATAACATCCTTTAAAACGTATTCTGCTCTATGGTAGTTTTCCAGTTATCATGTAGGGTCTGCCAAACAGACATGGGTGGGTGTTTTTTCCTTTCCTTTTTTTTGTCTTATTGATTTTAATCTTTCAACTTTATCCCAGTAAATACGTCATATCTATCAGACGAATTCCACATGTCAAAGTTTGGACCAACGGTGACTTGCTAATTTCACTATCTCTACTTCATCCTGGGCCGTTCTAGTCCAATTCTGGATCAGTATTGGATGATTATATCATAAAGACATTCCCATTGCTGCTAAGTTGCTACATTGGCATGTTGGCCCTTCTTTGAAGTGCGACCACCGTTAGTCTATCATTACTCCGATAAGCATCGCTGCTGTCGGTCCATGATAGTTGCAACAAGGGGCAGACTTGCCAAGTTACTTGACGCCCCCCTTTTTACCTGAAATCTTAAAAACCCATTTTCCTGGTAATCCTAATGACTCCCCCCCCCCCTCTCTCTTCAGGATGGCGCCATTATCATCCCATCCTGTTGAGGTAGATGGATTCAATTATAGTTCTTTTACAGTTTCATAAAGGAAAAGGAAAACAGAAGAGAGAACGAAAAGGGGGGTGCGGGGGCAGAGCCCCGGATATATACAGAGCAATGTTACCATCTTACAGTGGTGCCATCTGGAGGATAGGCCTGGAAACTGATTTAGATTACTGGAATAATGGGCTTTTTAAGATTACAGGTAAAATGGGTGGCGTCTAGTTACTTGGCCAGTTCGTCCCCACGTGCATCATCACTGGTGTGGTGCTCATATGGGTTCAATATATACCAACATTCTTGCTGGGTTGGCATGACCTATTTGTTAATATTTTATCATTTTGTCAATTCCCCTTTCTAGCGAGGTTGCTTAGGTCTAGAGCATCATGACAACGTTTAATAACGATTATAGTTGTCACATTTCTCTGAAGTTTCAGAACTGGCTGATTACCCCACCCAAAATCGTCCCCCTTTTTTTAAAATTCAAGATTTGAATTTATTAGCATGAGGATTGGAAATATGCAGGAACCGGTATGGAAAGTGGTGTTTTAAAACGTTGCATCATATTGATTTGCTTATTTCAGCTTATTTCAGTCAATACAGAAAAATTGCATGTCACGTTGCCATGTCTTCTAGCAATTATTTGCACGATCATGTACTAATGATAATGGTTTTGATTTATTTTTCGATTGCTAACTTAATAATCATGATCATACTTTTCAAAGATACACTGAAAAAATTAACTTGTCTCCAGACTCGTTGAAGTGACTATCATAAAATAAATGAGTCAAAAGTTGTCTAATCTATCAGGTTACCATCCCAAAAATAGAATCTGGAGCTGGCAAATGTCGGGTTTGGGCTGGCACATCTCCAGCTAGAAGACCCACTTCCTTGTCACTTAGACAAGTTTCTGACTCGTTTGTTTTATGATCGTCACTTTGAAGAGTCTGGAGACAAGTTTACTTTTAGAGTGTACGTCACTCTTATTGTGAACCATCCCTTGTACCAATGAACAGCCCATGCAGTTGCCATGGTGTGATATTCGCAGCATACTTTGAATGAATAGGCGAAATGATCCATCAAAAGTATTCAAATTTGAAAGTTTTGCTGTCATAAGTTTACGGATAGTACTGATATGATACATTATATCATAATCATGATATGCAGCTGTGGTTGAATCATGACATGGTAACAATTACTAGAGACTAGTCATGTCTACAATCTATGTGGGACAAATGCAAGTGTGCAAGAAACCAGTCGTTACAAATCCTACCTAAAAATGCTACTATCCATCTCTACTTTGTTTTAAAGGGAGGAATGAAGGCTGTGATGTGGACAGACTCGTTCCAGATCATGCTCATGTTCGCCGGACTCATCGCTGTTCTCATCCAGGGATCCATCGACTTCAAGGGCTTTGGGAACATCTGGAGGATCATGGAGAAAGGAAAACGCTTAGAATGGCAAAAGTGAGTCGCCGATTGGTCATAACATTATATTTCTGGTTTAGGCACGTTCACAACTTTCATACAACTAATGTTTTGTGACGTGACATCCGGCAACCTACATGTATATTACATAATACAATCAGGCTCATTATCATTAATTTACAAGAATTACATGCTGTTAATTGTCACACACGTGACGCAGAGCAAGTGCTATCCAAATGCAGCAGTAGATATATTCCTTCTAATAAAATTGAACATCTTTAATCCTTGTTCCCAATGTAGCTGGGACCCCAGCCCCCTGGTCCGTCATACCACCTGGTCTGTTGTCTTCGGGGGTTGCTTCACGTGGTTACCTATCTACGGCGTCAACCAGGCGCAGATACAGCGGGCTCTGGCCGTACCCACACTTAAACAAGCTCAACTGTGAGTACACCAACAACTGTTAATACATATATTAATACTCTAATTAATAATGTGGCCCAACTGTGGGTACCGTAAATTCCCGCGTACTACCCGCGGGTTGTACGCGAACCAACCTCAGCTTTCATTTGATACCAAACATGCCTATATAGGGAGCGGGTTATACGAGGGTTTTTATTACTATAGCACAGTACTAAAATAGGCATTTTCAGATCCAAAAACGGGTTATAGGTTTCTCCTGAGTTGGGGGTGCGGGTTATACGCGAGATGCGGGTAGTACGCGGGAATCTACGGTACATTAAACCGCACCTGACTGAGAGAACAAAAGAAATGGCCTGACTGTATTTTGCTGTATGTTGATGCGGTCCACTGAGCACACTCTCCTACTGTGAGTGTAAGTTAGATATGATACGCGCGATTAGCTGCATAAGTGTTACAAGCCTTGGAAGCTCTTGGACAATGGTAATTATCCACGGCTAGCGCTTTGGACAATTACCCTGTCCTTGGCTTGTAAAACTTATACAGCAAGTCACTTAATTGTATCATATCTACCACATAAATATGTTAATACTCTAACTCAACAATTAGGGAACCATCTGTCTGATCAAAAGATACGTAATATTTGATTTCTTTTAAATTATTTAGACACATCTCTAATGATTTACAAGTTTGTCAGTTTAATAAACGATCCTATCTCTGACACATGCTGGCCATTACTGTCTATGTATTGTGACATGTAATATGCTAAGATATTGCCCGTTGTAGGGCCATGTGGCTGAATGTCCCCGGTCTGACTGCCCTGCTCACCATCTGTGGACTGTGTGGCTTTGTGGTATACGCCGAGTACCATGACTGTGACCCCCTCACCCAGGGCCGCATTGATGCTTCTGATCAGGTAAAATCGCATTTAATTTGATGCCTCTGACCAGAATATGTTGCCATTTTTAGGGAGAGGTCATGTTTTCATAATGAGGGAGGGGGGGGGGATCAGATTTTTAGCCCTCGTGAATATGTTGTTTAAATGTAACCTAGTTTCAGCGAAAAAAAGGCTGCCCACGCAAACGATTTCGGACCCCTTTAAACGTTGGGAGGGGGGGGGGGGCATCTCAACACATTTTCCTATTGGATGCAGTATACCTGACCATTTGGTTGATAGCTGGCCATATTCTATTGGACACAGTATACCTGACTATAGGTTGATAAATGGCTCGTGTTCAATTGGGTACAGTTTACCTGCCCATTATGTTAAATGGCTCCCACGGTATAGTTGGCTCTGTTTCGGTGTCCATTCTCCAAAATAAATTCAAATTCAGCATTCTTAATTTCTTTTTGTCAATGTAGTTAAGCCAAAAAAAAATTAAATGTGTGTTTCAGGCAACCCAACCCTAGTTTCAAAAAAGGGCCGACCCTAGCATTTTTTTCCGATTTTGGAGAATTCTTTTTTTGTTGTTGTAAAATATTCATATTATTTTCGGAAATTTTAGCAATTCTTTTGTCAGGAAGAACAGATCACATGCCTAATTAATTGTCCAGCCTCAGGAAATTGCTTATTAACAAGAATGTCCAATAATTTCATGATATTCCTAGTTACAGTAAGAATCGGTGAGTCGTCTTGATGACCCGCGAGTCAATATTATATGGCAGTCTGCGACTCATTCGAGGTACCTCCAACATTGAAAAAAAAAAATCCGACCTACCTACCCTAAATTTTTGGACCATGTTGCCTGAAACACACCTTTTTTTGGCCTTAGCATCTGAGAGGACTAAATCTATTATCCGGCTAAAAGGTAGACTCGGCCCCCGTCTGTATAGCTCGGCGTGTGGACACGGGTGGGCAGGTCTGACTGCGAGAGAGTAGCTAAAAGGCTGCTGAACCGGCTGGACTTGTCCTATTGCTGGTCTAAATGACTGGCTAGATCTCTGGCTACATGCCAGTGTTTACGGCTTGTAAATCGCACCATTATTTAGGTTTCTAGAGGGGAAAGCATTTTGCGTAAAGATTTTGAATAACATAACTCAAAATATATTGTTTCAATAGGAATATACAGGAAAGATATATTTATTCAATGTAAATTCTTGCATTATAATTTTTTTATGAGATATGGAAATTGCCCTCAGGTATCCGGGCCTGCAAAAAGTAAGCCGGTCTTGTGGAATGAAGTTCTACAGGATCGAATGTCCTGCATAGCGAAAAAGTTTTCACGGAGACTGTGAGGGCTAATTTGTTTCGGGGTACAGATGTCATAAGTGTATATATTATTGTCTCTATATACTTGGACTTGTTTAAAGATAGAAAGGTGCCTATATTGATATTCTGACCATAGTCAGTACTGGCTAACAACTCAGTCACTAGTGACTATTAAAACTATAGGATCCCTATAGGATTGCATAGCATGTGGCCCCATACACACATGGCCCCATGACACTAGCCATGTTGCATACCTCCAAGGACACAGTATGGCCCCACGCACAGCTGCACATGAATAGGAAAGTACAACCTCCAACCCCCCATAAATATATAGTCCACAAAAGGTGACAGGACGCTGGCCATAAATACTATACCACATATCCCCCCATAGAGATGGAAGAAAGGTGGACTAGACTCCTGGGGGGGGAGGGCACTGCATGTTCATGAGGTATGATTTGGATGACGCCTGCCACACCTCCCCCAGGAGCGGTAGCGGTGGGTTGACAGAGAGGATGAAAAGTAGGGGCGATCAGCCCTTCTTAATCCCCCCCCCCCTTAGCAATATCTGATTGTTATAACGTTTTGATTGGGAAGTTTGCCATTGTTATGTCTGGCATATGATGCTCAGATGGGATGAGAGCAAGGGGCTTAAGATACTTAAAGATTTAATTTGGCCTTTTTAGGGGGGGGGGGTCGTAACTCCAATGATTTCCCTCAGTATGGAAAAGGAGGAGGGGCGGTCAGTTACTCCCTCAGCTCCCCCAGTGTAACGAGTATTACTGTGGCTCCAGAGGGTTAAAAAGCCACCTAGCGACCTGTGCTGTTTTCCAGGCGACCTGGCGACCTGGTACAATAATTTAAGCGACCTGGTGACTTTTGGTAAAATATGTTTATAGCAAAAATAGTCTAAAAAACCGACTTTGTGACCTGCGGCCCTTAATTTCGGCGATTTTCCGACCTGAGGGAGGACCCCTCTGCACCCCCATTACTATTAGGAGTTGGGGGCAGTACTGCGGCAGTTCCCATGAAGAATCAGTGCACCCCCCTCCCCCCAAGACTAGATGTGTCTAGTTAGCCAATGGTGCAGAATTGAGCTGCACCATACATGTATATGTGCATGTTTGCATAACATAAGACCAACAGGGTGAGAACTTATGACCCCGAAGATGTGGTCTTTGGTCTAAATGGATGCCAAGCCTTTACCTTCCTCAAATTTTCACGGTCGGCTAACCATGCAAATCAAGTCACCCAGATCTCACATCTCTCATTAGTGATACAAATGTATACTAGTATATTGTTTTGTATATAACGGATGGAAAGGGGAAGTGCATGTGCTCAAAATGGTTTGTGAAGGGTCATTATATCTACAATATAATATCTGTTGTGACCACTGTATGCGACATTTATTTTGTTATTCTGTCAGTTGTTACCACTGTATGTGATGGACCGTCTGTCGCACATTCGGGGTCTACCTGGACTCTTCACTGCCTGCCTCTTCAGTGGTGCCCTCAGGTAAATATATGCGTACATGCTCTGATGCCCACCCCCCCCCCCCCCCACACACACACACCTGGTTTAAAGGACGATGCCCTACCGGCACTTAAAATGTAATAACCGGCCACATCCCAGTCACGCATAATTATGTTGTTTAATAATTAAATTATGTCAATTATCAAATAACAAATGTGGAAGCTGAGATGGATGCTCTGTTTTAGGACATGTTATGACACACCGCGTCTAAGGGATAACTTAATGTACCCCATATAAATTATATATGCAATTCGAATATGGTATATACATTAAGCAGGGAGGTACTAGAGAGCAAGCCATAGGTGCATGTTTGTAAATAATATTTATGTTTATAAACAAGTGGAAAAAATAATTGCCAAGGCGATACAACACAATTTAGGTCCCGATTTTGCAACCATGGCCGATTTTGCCCCCCGATCCCATATATCTAACTGGTTTGATTTTTATTGATCTGAACAGTGCAATCTTTAGACCTATGTCTTTACCTGATAAAACTGTATACAAAATACATATGATGTAAATATAAACAAATCCAAACACTTTATTTCTGATTTGATCGTCTCCCTAATATACATGTATGGGATAGCCAATAAGGGTACCAGGGTATGATCGGATGGTGAGAATTGACCAATAGCCCGGCTATAGGTTTTATAAACTAGTTATAATGATTATGAGAGTCTATAGCTGAGGCTCAGCTAACCGATTTCTCTATCAAATAGGTGCTATTCTCACGAATCAGACTCAGGTATATACCATAACAATTGTGCAATAGACAGGGGGTATTGTAGATCCTGCCATAAGTCTATGTATAATGTTTTTGTTTATAAACAAGTGGCCTGGAAAATAGAATTACCAAGACTATATATAGCTCGATTTAGGTCCCAATTTAGGTACTGATTTTGCATCTCAAGACGATTATGACTCCCGATCTTTTATCAAACTTGTTTGATATGTGTTTATCTGGTGCTGCATTGTCCACCTGGCTCTAATCGGCCGATCTAAGCACAATTTGTGTAGGAAACGTACCTCTGTTTATCCCTCATCAAACTGTATAGAATTGTATAATCAGATCGTCAGAATTCGGGTAGTGGAATCCTAGCTTATAAATATTACATTATGATGCAGCACTGTGTCTTCTGGACTCAACTCCCTGGCCGCTGTCACCTTGGAGGACCTCATTGTCATCAACTGTGTCCCTACTCTGTCAGAGCATAGGAAAACAGTGCTCTCCAAAATCATCGGTAAAATAAGTTTTAAATGTATATGTATGACTTGTTTATATCAAGTAAAATCAGTCTTGTAGTTCTGTTCACAGTGGCAATGGTCACTCATAAATATCAATCCAGCTATTTAACTTTGATAAGCATACATTGCACCACTCACAGTTTTATTTGACTTTCTGAGTAAGCTTCATGTCTCCCATACAGCTGTGGTGTACGGCGCCATCTGCCTGGCTCTCACCTTCGTGGCGGCTGAGTTAGGTGGTGTTCTGCAGGTGAGACATACAATAATAGAAATGAAGTACATATACAATAGTAAACAATACTTGTAAAACAGACATGCAATTCCTATTTCTTTTACATTTACATGTCTTTGGGCTGAGAAATGTCACTCTAAAGGTCAGCTAAATTTTAAAAAGAAAAATAATTATTTTTAATAGACGCAATGTCTAATGGAACCAATACATGAATCTCATTTTCTTGACAGGCTGCACTGGCATTGTTCGGCATGATTGGTGGACCCCAGTTAGGACTCTTCTTCCTGGGTATGTTGTATCCTTGCGCCAACAAGATAGGGGCGTATGTCGGCTTCCTATGCGGTCTCCTCTTCTCCTTCTGGCTCGGGATCGGGGCACAGATCTACAAGACACCAGTCCCCCTGAAGCCCATGTCTACTGACGGTTGTCCTGTCACTAACCTGACATCAAACTTCACCACCATCACCTCCTACATGACGTCGGCCGCAACAACTGCTGGTACAACCGTCTTCGTGGAGCCCACTAAAGAGTAAGATTGAATTATATCTCTTATGATTGTCATAGTCTTCTCATTAACCTTCCATTTAGGCCAATAAAGAAAGGATACTCCTCTGATAATGTCAAGCATTCCGATGAGAAGACAATGGGGAGAAAAGTATATTATATTGTCTTGCCCAACATTGTGCTCATCACTATATACATATGTTCAACACCAGAGCATTTTGGTTTAAATTTAACATGGTGAAAATCATGAAATCGTGAAGGACCAATGAAAGAAAACCTGTCTGATTTGGTACACATGTAAATCAATAGAATCACTACATGTATGTGTTTTTAACCAGAATACATCCCTTACTTTTCTACAGTCCCGCCCACCTAGACTTCTATGGCATCTCCTACATTTGGTATGGTGCCTTGGCCTCAGGGATGGTGGTGGTGATCGGTCTTATTGTCAGTCTTATATCAGGTAGGTGCAGGCGCTATACACAAACCCTGGTTTAGATGTATCCCAGTACATAAAAAACGTTATACCACATTTTATAACGTTATATAACGTTTCTCTTAGTCCCCTTACTATGTCATAACGTCATATAAAGTTTTAAAACGTTTTCTTTTTGTTAGCTGGGATGCCCCTTTGTATGCAGGAGGGGATCTGAGTTTAAGTGCCCTTGAATCAGATAGGACAGGTATGGTCAGACCAGTGACCTAGAGAATATGTTGAAAGAGCATACCAGTATTCATGAATCATTGTTCTTCCTTGTTATTAAAGTACGTCAGCATCTTATGGACACCGTGGAGGTAGCTTTGATACATTGTTTTGTAGTATATATTCTATACCCTCATGTTGTGGTATCTTGATTTAGTCGAGATACCACAAGTAACAGTTCTTAATCACTTTAAAACCTTATAACATCTTTATCATTTTTTATAATAAGCTGATTGTATGTCGCTCAGGTCGTACCAAGTCGGATGAGGTGGACCCTCGGCTGGTGGTGCCGCTAGCTGACATGTTGTGCTGCTGCCTGCCCGCCTCTGTCCGCAGGATGCTGCAGTGTCATGTCGACCACTCTCAGGTAAGGCCAAAAAAGGCTTGTTTCAGGTAACATGGCAAAAAAATATAGGGGCGGTAGGTCAATTTTTTTTTTTTTTTTTTTTTTTTTTTTAAACATGAAAGTACTGGCCAGACTCTCCGAAGACCCTGAAATTGGCCAAAAAGGGGTAAAAATACGAATGTTTCTTCAAAATTGCATAAAGAAAACGTAGGGTCGGCCCTGTTTAACACCCATCAACAACTTGATGAACTACTGTTTCCTCTCTATACCCACTTGGCCCAGGGGACTAAGACGTATCATTTGTACTTCATAACAAGTCTTTACCCAGATATTTAGTTCAAGTTTTCTCCATAGCCCATTATTTCAGAAATGATGCTTGTGTATGCCCCGCCACTTACATTTTGTGGAGAAGAATTCGTCTAGTATAAAAATCAACCCAATGTAGATTTACAACCCATATACAGGGGGCTATGGGTAGTCAAGCTGAGGGGGGAAAATGGACATTTCTCTTTTTTTCATGAGCCCAGATCTAAATAAGTGATTTTGGACTAAAGTTAAAGTCGCAGAGCATACAAGGACCTACCTCTATAATTTTGATAATAGTCCAATATCGGTTTAAGCAACACATGTCTATGGCAGGTAAATATTCTCATCATCTGGCTATATTTTAGATTTGTTGTTATTGATCGCTCATAACATAGAAATCCAGATTACCGTAAACTCTCGCATAGAAGCCGCGGCTAGTACGAGGGTCAGATCGCTGGTGCGGCTTATAGGATCGGCCCAGGGTCGTTGTGTGGCTTATACGCGAGTTTTAGCCACTATGGTACAGTACTAAAACTTACCATATTCAGATCGGCAGTGCGGCTTATAATGTGGGTGGACCCCTAAAATCGACAGGGCGACATGGTCTTTTCTTAAAATCGACAGGCGACATGGGGCTTAGTGACAAATAACAGGAGAATTACAAAGATACTGACAAATGACATGAGGATTTCTTTAAATCGACAGGTGACATAGGGACCCCCCATCTAGATCCCCCTTATAGGATCGGCCCAAAGACTGGATGCAGCTTATACACGAGTTAGGCTTATACGCGAGAATTATCTATTATTTGTGGCCTAAACTTGATTCAGTGTAGGGTAGGGGGTATTCGTCATGTTGTTGTATGCTCCGCCACTTTTACTGTATGCTCTGCCACTTTTATCAATTTCCACAAAATATGCATTGCTTTGCAGTTTTTTCTTGTGTTTTACCTCGTTAATTATTTCTTACATCATTTTAGCATATCAAAACTAACCTGGGACTTATATATGATGGTCAGAGTCATCAATAGTTCTTTTAGAATAAAAGTAGCAGAGCATACACTCAAATTTACTAATACCTCACAGAAAAGTTAATAATAACAATATCAAAGCTAGTGTGGCACAGTACGTTGACGGGTCATCTACTCTAATATTCTAAGCAAAAACAAAAAATAATCCACAACCTACCTATAGTCATGCCAGACTGGATTGATGATGTATGCTTTGCCACTTTTATTATTTTTTAAGAAGAAACTACTTCCACTCAGTCAATTCGCTCCAAATTCTAACATATCATGTCCCTATGGTACTTCTATCATCCAAAAAGTCATTTGGCTAATACATTTTGTACTGTAGATTTCTATATTTTTTGCATAAAAAAGGCGGAGAATACATTTTCCTTAATTCACCCTATTTTCGACATATTTCCGGGCTACTCAGCACAGCCAAAGTTTGCGATAACTGCTAGGTTATGTTCGTCAGTTGATAAAAACTGGTCCCCTAGGAGTTAACCTGTGGATTTATGGTTATCATTGTTGAGATTATCCAACGCGCGAAAATACGCCACCGGTCAACTAGCGTTCATGTTACTTCCGGTAATAAAAGTGACGTCACTCGATGGCGCGGATTCAGACCAAACAAGATGTCGTTGGATACTTATCTTTCAATGTAATGAACTTGTTTTAAGATGAGTTTAGTTTGCCAAATTTTCATTTTGATTTCCATTATGCACCAAATTTGTATATTTTTAGGATTTTCGACCCTCAGATGAAGATGAGGTGGAATATGTTCAATAATATGTGCATTAAGCGTTATATAGTGGTATATGTAGACTTTTATCAGAGTCCTCCTGCTACCTCATGAATGGTAACATCTCATTAATCATGTTATTGTTATGATTGCAGACTGGGGAGGAGGATGTGGACATTGTCAAAGTGGTGGACCCTTATGACTCAAAGGCTATGAATGGAGTGTCAGAAGGGTACACCAATCCTACCCTGTCAACCCAGGAAGAGAACCCAAGGCTCAGGGAGAAGAGTTATGCCCTGCAGAATGACAGAGACAATGTTATCTCCATTACCAAGTGCTAAATCACAGGCCGCCATCAAATCCATACGTTGTGCATAGAATAGAGAGTCTACGATTGCAAACGTGTACGGGTGCTGCTGCAACAAGAACTAAAGTCCAAGTTCATATTGCAGTACATGATTATGGGTATGATTGTAGTGAATTGAGAACATATTCATGAGAGCAGAATAATTATAGTATGTCTACACACATCACAACATGTATATCAATGAAATAATCCTTAAAGGTTTGAGCCACTACAATAGCTAATTAATCATCCTTAAACATTGTTTAAAAATAACGATGAAAGCCTGTATAGAATTATGGTGACTTCCCAAAAACAGTGACCCTAATAAGATCCATGGTTGCCTGTGAATCACCGTTTTTTCTACGGGAGATTTATAACAGTTTTGTACAATGAAACATCGTTTAATCATTTACATGAATATCATGTTAAATGTTTGAACACAAGGTGGCGGCCTGGGTAATATGCAGATTTCCGTGGAAGCTCCTACTTTAAAACTTATCTAAATATGTTAAAATGATAATTATGTCCAATTACCGCCTTACTGACAGGGTCTTAGGGTCAATATTGAAACATTTTAGATAATAGATGTATAGGATTCCTTTTTTGAGACACTGGGAACTAGTAATGACGATATGAACACCCATATTGTGGCGATTAGGAATATATACATTCGCTTATGTTTACTATGTCCTAATATTTACATGGAATTAAGTTGATATTATGAAAAGTAAAATACGTTGACGTATTGGAACGCTTATGAACTATAATTATGTTACATATATATTCACAAAGTCCCATAATTATGACAGTGGGACACGTTCTCCATGCGTTGGACTTGGGTCGTATCACATGAGGGGACAGCTAGGGGCAGATACAGGAATGTGGGGTCGGGGGATGACAACACAATGTACTATCCTGTCTGCCCAAGAGTCATCTACAGGCAAACTAGTTCTAAGACTATACCCTGCAAACAAAATCCCAAGCGGACTCATGCCATTCTTGAGTCATGACTCGTGATCCCTATAAGAACTTCAGTATGTTTCTGGAATGTTTTCTGGACATCTTCTTGTGTCATATTCCTGGAATTTCTTGTCTTTTTGAAAGAGTGAAACGAGAGGAATTCAGAACGTTTGTGAAACATTTTCTGGATATTTTCTTGTGTCATATTCCCTGGATTTATTTTTTCGATTTTCGAAGAAGTGACCATTTCCATTTAAGGCTGTGTCTCACGACCTTGGGACAATGTTTTTGTCTCTGATCAGGTGCCGTCTCTGACCGGGTGCCGTCTCTGACCGGGTGTCAGAAAAAGGTGTTTTAAAAAGAATTATACATATATATATATATATAAGGATTTGGAAAACCGTTATGGCGGTTGTTATATAATCATAGTTATAATTATAATTAGCTTCCTGCTGTTAGTATTTTGACCTCATCAAGCCAAGCCGGTCAGAGACGGCACCCGGTCAGAGACAGCACCTGGTCAGAGACGGCACCTGGTCAGAGACAAAAACATTGTCCCAAGGTCGTGAGACACAGCCTTAAGACTATGCGTGGTTTGTAAAGGTTGAGGTACAGGTCGAGAGGTCGAGTGTAGCAGAGTGTGTCGTATGACATAAGGTCATATATATTATCTATGTATATATATATATATATATATATATATATATATATATATATATATATATATATATATATATATATAATATGATATCTGGACCGGATAACAATAATATATTTAAGGAGCGGCGGCAATTGTTGGTTCTATATATGTATGCTAGGGGGCGCCCAAGCTGGCCTCACCTCTCTTCCGCCCAAGGCTCAGTCAGTCTGTACTAGCTAGCCGGTGGATACGATTCTTTTTTTTTTTTCATATATAATATTTATATATATATATATATATATATATATATATATATATATATATATATATTTATATATATATATATATATATATATACTAGTATATATATATATATATATATATATATATATATATATATATATATATATATATATATATATATATATATGTGTGTGTGTGTATATATGTGAGCAGGCAAGCAGAAAGGGGTATCCCCGCGGGAATAGTACCATTTTTAGCCACCAGGGGACTCCACCATGGCCTAAAAGGGAACATGGCTAATATTTCCTTTTTTGTACTTTTTTCTGGAGATTTCAATAATTTTATTCAAAACATTCTATTTTTGGTGAAAAGCTTCCTTATTTGGAATGCAAAAAAAAACGTTTTAGAGCCTGAATGGGTGTCTTTGTTGATATGTGTTACCATGGAAACATCATTTTCATTCCAAATAAAGAAAATGAAGTAGCCAATTGATCGAATGATTCACGAGGATTACTATGGTCAAAACAGAATAGAATTATCATTTCTAGATCAAAATCTATGGCCTATAGGATAAAAATGTGTGATAATTTTCTAATTATTCTAATTATGCTAATTAGATAGAGATATCTAGGAAAGTATGACACTTAGAGCTTATTCGGGTTTTGGATAGGGCAATGACCACCAATTTTCATATAGCCATTTCTCAAAAACTAGAAATGAAGTTTTATTGTGTAATATATCACTGGAAAGCTTATGATATCAATTCTAAAGTTGACATTTTCGTTGGATATCCCTTTCCCCTTGCCTGTACACACATATATATATATATATATATATATATATATATATATATATATATATATATATATATATATATATATATATTTATATATATATATATATATATATATACTAGTATATATATATATATATATATATATATATATATATATATATATATATATATATGTGTGTGTGTGTATATATGTGAGCAGGCAAGCAGAAAGGGGTATCCCCGCGGGAATAGTACCATTTTTAGCCACCAGGGGACTCCACCATGGCCTAAAAGGGAACATGGCTAATATTTCCTTTTTTGTACTTTTTTCTGGAGATTTCAATAATTTTATTCAAAACATTCTATTTTTGGTGAAAAGCTTCCTTATTTGGAATGCAAAAAAAAACGTTTTAGAGCCTGAATGGGTGTCTTTGTTGATATGTGTTACCATGGAAACATCATTTTCATTCCAAATAAAGAAAATGAAGTAGCCAATTGATCGAATGATTCACGAGGATTACTATGGTCAAAACAGAATAGAATTATCATTTCTAGATCAAAATCTATGGCCTATAGGATAAAAATGTGTGATAATTTTCTAATTATTCTAATTATGCTAATTAGATAGAGATATCTAGGAAAGTATGACACTTAGAGCTTATTCGGGTTTTGGATAGGGCAATGACCACCAATTTTCATATAGCCATTTCTCAAAAACTAGAAATGAAGTTTTATTGTGTAATATATCACTGGAAAGCTTATGATATCAATTCTAAAGTTGACATTTTCGTTGGATATCCCTTTCCCCTTGCCTGTACACACATATATATATATATATATATATATATATATATATATATATATATATATATATATATATATATATATATATATATATATAATATAAGCTATTCAATCCTAACCAGAGATCATATATTGGACAGGGCCTGTCGTATTCCTAACACCGTCATAATGAAGGTAAATGCAGATCTCAAATATAAAGCATCGTGGCTGATTAGTAGAGGCAGCCTCCAATATATACTAACGGAATGAAGTCTGGCATTGACAAGCATCTCTTGGACGGTTATAGATATTAGTCAAGGGGGTAACCTGGGTTGACCTTTGTTGCTCGCCACCGTTGGATTAGATTTTTTAAGTTTGTACGAATATTTATTTCATAAATGACTTTCATAAATACACTTATAACATACATCAAGTGCACATATGGATTTGCCGTTGGGGTAATGCTGTGCTTTAAATAATAAAAGATAAACTTAACAAGATTGATTGAAGTTAAGCATCATTATTATAATCATCAGTACAAGGCAATGGGAATTCAATACAATATTCACTACATGAGCACATCTACTAAATGCTGACAAAATTGAATTCAGAGAATTGTGACAATTCATTGATTAGTATAGTCATACTTATGATGACTTTTAAATTATTTTCTCAGCAATGTGCCACATTATGAGTGCCACCCAACAGCCAATTAAAAGCCCATTCAAAGCGCAATCATAGATCACTGTGGGTGCAGACAACTATCACGGCATGCTGATTGGGCAATACAGTCAACACAACATATAAGCCCCTCTACCCCTTTATATTGACAAAAGAAATTACCAAATTTCGGACAATTGATTACTCTAGTCCGCTGGGAGAGTCCATGGAGAGTGTGTGTGGCCCTTATCCCTCAACCCAGCAATTAACCCCAAATGAGTATGCGTTTGAGGGTTAAGGGCATACCACAGACCCTTATCCCTCAAATATGGCTTTAAAACACAAACTGCCTTATCCCTCAAATGGCCTTATCCCTCAAACGGCCTTAACCCCCAAACACCCTTAACCCTTAAACACCCTCAGATGTACACTACACATGTCAATTATATAGCATTTGAGGGATAAGGGCAAGTTGATGTTCTGGGCAGTTAGATATAAGGTTACCATAATATTATATATAGTGTTTGAGGGATAAGGGCAAGTTGATATTTTTCGGGCAGTTAGGTATATAAGATCACTGTATAGCATTTGAGGGATAAGGGCAGGTGACATTTTAGGGTAGTTAGGTATTATAAGATCACTATATAGCGTTTGGGGGATAAGGGCAGGTATAATTATGTTTATGGGCAATTAGGCATAGTAGACTATTATTTATGGTTTGAGAGATAAGGGCAAGTTGGTATTTTAGGGCAGTTATGTTTATAAGCGGGTAGTTAGGTATTATAAGATCACTATAATATTAAAGCGTTTGAGGGATAAGGGCAGGTATATGTTTATGGTCAATTAGGCATAGTAGACTACTATTTATCGTTTGAGGAAAAGGGCAAGTTGATTATTTAGGGCAGTTGGGTATATAAGATCATTATATAGCATTTGAGAGATAAGGGCAGGTGACATTTTTCGGGCAGTTAGGTATATATGATCACTATAATATTATACATGTATATATAGTGTTTGAGGGATAAGGGCAAATGGATAATTTAGGGTAGTAGGGTATATTATATCACTATATAGCGTTTGAGGGATAAGGTCAGGTAGATGTTTAAGGGAATTCAGGCATATAAGATCACTATAGAGTGTTTGAGGGATAAGGGCAGTTGACATTTTAGGTATATAAGATCACTATAATAATATATACCGTATTTCCCTTGTATATGCCCGGGCTTATACAAGTACTAAGTGGGAAACTGACCAGGCTTATAATACGGGGCAGGCTTATACCCTAGTAGCAAACACACTGTGGCCCCGGACGGGGCCAGACTGTGTTTGCAAGTCTGGCCCGGAGTGGGCTAACCGACGGGCTCCCGTCGGTTTAGGGCACTGGGCTTTGGTCTGGCCCCGTGCGGGCTTCCCATGTTGGGCGCAGATCGGGTTTTGGACGGGTTTCCTGTCATGTGGCCAATATGAACCCAAAGCGGGTAGCCCTCTTTGAAACTGATCTGAGCCCAAATCGGGCAGCCTGCTTTGAAACTGATCTGAGCCCAAAATGGGCAGCCCGATCGGGGCCACACTTCAGCCCAGCCATCTGCCCAACATGAAACCCAGCTCAGTTTTGCCCGACTTCAATCAGCCAATCCGAGCTAAAACCAAATTGGCCCCGTGCGGGCTTGCTACTAGGGTATTCCTTTATGTGAAAAATGCTCTGGTACCTCCTCATAATTTACAGAATTATTTACTTTTCGGACACGTTTATTTCAATATTTCCAATAATTTCCATACCAATTTAACCTTGATTTCTCTTTAAACCGGTTCTAGACATAGAGGTGGGAAGCAGGGGTTACATCGCCGAAAGAATTGTGAGAATACTCCATGTCGGAGTGGCGTTATGGCCTTGAATATGATTTTTATTAATACATATTGCAACCCCCAGGCTTATACCCGGGGCCCGGCTTATACAGCACTGAGTCACCTTTTGCCTAGGCTTATACACGGGGCAGGCTTATGCACGGGGCACGGCTTATACACAAGGAAATACGGCATATAGTGTTTGAGGGATAAGGGCAAATTTAGGGTATTTAGGTATATTATATCACAGGTAGATGTTTAAGGGAATTCAGGTATATTAGATCACTATAGATCATTCAAACGCTACATAGTGAGCTAGTTTACTTAAAACCACCTGAATATCAACCTGCCCTTAAACCTCAAATGCTATCAACCTGCCCTTCGGCTTAAACGCTATATAGTGATCTAATATACCTAACTGCCCTGAAACATCAACCTACCCTTATCCCTCAAACCCTATACATAGTGATACATGTTTAATAGACCTAACTTCCCTCAAACATCAACCTGGCCTTAGCCCTCAAACGGTATAATAGTGGATACGTTTAGTATACATATGAGGGTGTTTGAGGGTTAAGGCCATTTGAGGGATAAGGCCATGTGTGGGTTAAGGCCATTTGAGGGATATGGCCGTTTGTGGGTTAAGGCCGTTTGAGGGATAAGGTCGTTTGAGGGATAAGGCCTTATCAGAATTGGCCTCTTTTAAATCAGTCAAAATCGTCAGCCAAAGATGGTCACCTATTCATAGTCCAGGAGCATCCAGAATGGGTGCCTCTACCCTAGGTCGCAGGTGAGAGGGGAGAGTAGGGCCACCTGGTGAGACAATCCATCAACACCCCAGCCAATCTGTAGGACATAAGGCTGTGTCTCATGAGTTTGTAACACTTGAAACGTCTTTGACCGGGTGTCGTCTTTGACCTGTGTCGTCTTTGACTGGTGTAGTCTTTGACCAGCAAGTTTTAAAATGGCTGAAATGGGAGCTATGTACACAGAAATGCCGGGAAGTTTGTAGTATATAGTATTAAAATATCCATTAACCTTTTCCCCCCATTTCTGTGTACAAAGCTCCCATATCAGCCATTTTAAAACTTGCTGGTCAAAGACTACACCGGTCAAAGACGACACAGGTCAAAGACGACACCCGGTCAAAGACGTTTCAATTGTTACAAACTCATAAGACACGGCCATAATTGCCGCAATATTCCTATAGTATTCTCAGATGCTCATCCCCCCCCCCCAAAAGTGACCCTTTTTGAAGTGCGAATATGACAGACATATATTGCAGCTACAGTTTCTATTTTCTTTCTTACTAATTGCTGAGAATTTCATCAAGCGTACTGGATTTCTTATTGAGAATTTGACCCCCAAAACGTAATGTTGAAAAATGTATATGCTGACCAGCAAACACTCAATATATTTCAAAATTGCTTCTCTTTTCAGCATATCCCAAAGGAGGGATCCATTCCATGTTATTATTATTATTATTTCTCATATTCCTTGGCTACTGGTAAATTCTCTGAGCCAGCGCTTTTTTGCTTAACACTCGCCAAAATATTTGCTGTAAAAGCCAGTAATCCAAGTTATCAAATTGGGACGGCATTACTAATACTAAATCAATAAGCCAGTGCAGCCTTCCATCTGTTCTTGAAATATTCACTCAGAAGTGATTACCCTAAAACCTTGCGTATATGCCGCGGCTAGTACGCGAATCAGTTCGCTGGTGCGGCTTATATGATCGGCACAGAGTCCAGGTGCGGCTTATACGCGAGATGACAGTTTTGCTCCTATAGAACACAACTAAAGTCACCATAATGAGTTCGCTGGTGCGGCTTATAAGATCGGCCCAAGGTCGGGGTGCGGCTTATACGCGAGGTTTACGGTACATTGTACTAATTTTCATTTTTACCGGAACCCCCCATGTAAAAGTACCCCCTATTACATCTCCACAGCTTTACACTGACTGTCCCCCATAATAAATGATGATGGCACATGAGACTGGAATTTCATTGATATTTTATTCATGGTCAAACACGGAGATTCACACACAAACAGTAAAATCTAGCGTGTGATCCTAATCACAAAAGACACAGGTATTCGTTTTTCCATTGGATAAACCTACCCGAAGCCCCCCCCCCCAATGTGTGAGTGTAAGATTGAAGTGTGATCAACATCACAAATCACTCAGGGTCTGGGTGATAAAGTGATTGTATTAATGGACTAAACAACTGGATCCGTAAATATTATTTCAGGAGAACTGAATTATTTGTCAATTCTGAGAGCAGGAATGTATTCTTGGGTCAAAACTACCCTCAAATCATGTGTCACACTAGTATGTTATCATATTTCAGCTGAGCAGGTGGGTGTGGGCGAACCGGCGGGTGTGGGCGAGCCGGTTGGTGTAGGCAACCCGCTGAGTGTGGGCGAGCAAGTGCGTCTGGACAAGCAGGTGGCTGTAGGCGCCAGCGCCCAGCAGTGCGTAACCCCCCTTTTACGTGTCGGCCAAAAAAGCGAGTCGATCGGAGCGTCAGCAGCGACACCATCTCCGTTTCTGTTTCGTCATGTCGGTCGGCCATGGGGCAGCATGTGCAACAGATGATTAACACCCCCCATCAATTACCACTGCCTACATGGGAGGACCCTGAGACAAATATATGTGAGTGTAATAGGTGTGAGTGTAATAGGTGAGTGTAATATGTGTGAGTGTAACATGTGTAATACCCTAACTCATGTCCCAACCCCAAACCCTATACTGAATCTGGGACCTGCTGGCGAGCTCCCCAACTGTGAGGTCATTATGGCATACATTGATTATGAGCTCAAAAGGGCTCATTAAGGAAGCCCTTTGTCAGCCTCACCAGCAGGTCCCAGATTCAGTATACCAGCAGTGCAGTAATTTATGTGCGTCCTCTTTTCGTCCACCGATCACTTCCTGCCCTCTTTTATCAACTTTTAGGTCTGAAAAAAGTGTCTCACCCCACGAGGAATCTAAGTTTATATTGGATTAACTACTACTGCAATAGAGGACTTAAAGTCTACATCAGTACATTTATGTTTGTCTACTATGAAGAAAAGAAGACTGTTCTTTTGTAATGTTTTTTTTATTGAATTTTTTAAGGTACCAAAGTAGCTGTACATGTATCTTTCTGATATGACAGTACAGGGAAAATGTTGAAGTTTATGGTACATTTAAAGAAATTTGACCTCAGCCGAATTTTTCACCACCCAAAAAGTCAGTAAACTTTTTTTTTTCTCAGCAGGGTGTCTCACCAAGGCATCGCATAAGACAGTGGTAGCAAAGCTACCTGTCTCAATAACAACATACATAATATGTACAACCTTCATCATCGCTATACATAGTGTTATATAAAAGGGTACCTTTAAATAGTGGGACACACCTTGATATGTGAAGGCTAGTATATCGGTTATTTCAAACTTACATATTTACACTTGATAAAATATAGTTCATGGTTGTCATATCGGACACACTCTCCATACATTTGATATGCCCAACTAATGTCTGATGGCCTCAGTTATCATCGTGTCATCAATGCATTATAGCCCACTTTGAGAAAGCATGTGCGTTCACAATCTGGAGGGAAATGGGTCCTTTTTGGGCCTATGAACAGACAACAGGGTAAAATGGGTGAGAGAACAGGTTTTAAAAAAAAGAAATAGAGAACAGACAACAGGTGGTTGGTGGTTTCCGCCAAGATTTCCCCTCTCTCTTGAAGATTGAGAAATTTTCCCATCCCCCTTTGAATACTAATAGTAATAATATGCAGGCTTCCTTTTTTTGCCAAATGGAGGGATTTTTGTTTGTTATTTAAACGATTATTTCGAACAAAATCTGATGACTTTTTCAGAAAATAATTTTTTCTCTGAATTTTTTTTCCTGACATGGAACAAATATCATTTTCCCCTACATTTTTCTCTGGCGGATGCCACCCTTCACCAAGTACAACCCCTACCTTTCTTTCTCCCTATAAGTACACAACTAACTTCCAAAATACTACATGTATCAATTATATCACCATGCTGTGTACAACCTGAGAGAAGGATCTACAAGCTCTTTCAAGGTGCACGAATGACCTGCATTTTAGTGGCTGAAATAGATGACCGGCATTCTATTTCCCAGCACAAGCATCCTAGTTGACAATCAAGGGTAACAGATAGGCAAAGGTGACACCTCGTAGAAACAGATACATGGCAGATACGCGGCTTCTACGCTAGAATTTACGGTAATACCATTTCTTTTCTGTACCTAGAAATGATAACCCACAACTGAGGCCTGATTTTAACTACTTTATAGTTGCAAATTTGGTTCACGTATAACCTGTAGATTAATGTACTCATGAATTTACAGAACTCTCCTCCATGTACTCTGGATTTAACATTAAGAAGACCACTAATATATTTCTCGTTTTAAGACGCCTAATAACAGTGCTTCTCGTCAAGTAATGCAGTAAGTATTATCACTACAGTTGAAATCCAAATAATTTAAGAAATATTGATTCAAATAACTCTGAATCTTTAAAACAGGCCCAGGCTATTTTTCATCACAAATAGTACGTTTTGTCATTTATAGTGTCAGTAATATAAATAGCTGAGAAAGCCTCTAGAATGGGTTTCGCGTTGTCATTATTTCATACCGTAATAAATTGTATATACAAATAAATATACACAAGTTTGTTTTTTGTGAAGTTTAGATTAAGACCGGTGACAACAAAGTCATCCCTCCACACTGTCAGAATGTATGGGCAAGAGTAAGTACATGTAACAGTTTTGTATTTAAAATAAACTCTCTTGGAAACAAGTTGAATGACTGTACACAACTTGATACCAACTATTGATACCAACAAGTTAATATACAATGTACCAGATCCCCACATATCATAAATAGTGTCATCACAGGGGTGAGGGAAAGAATACGTTTCGATCTCTGAGATCTTATCAGGGGGCGTATCGGGCTGAAATAAGCTTGTAACTTTGTTACTGTTTTTTCATATAACATATTTTTCAATGTAGCAATGTATCATCAACGGGTTCTTATATCAGTCCTACTTACAAGTAGGTTTTACTAGACATTATGGACGACAACACAGGGCTAAAATCTATATCTTACATGCAACCTTTAGTAACATCAGCTTATGATGACCAATATATAGAATACGATGTAATATCACTATGAAATATAATAGTCTGTGGTGAATACTCAAAAATAAATTAGAATTAGATAAGTATCTATGTCCAGGCTTATCATACTGAGCCGATTTATATGTAAAATACCAGTAAGGTCGAAAAAAAGAAGGTATGTTTCAGGTACCATGGAAAGAAAATGTAGCGTCGGTATGTCGGATTAATTTTTTTTTAATTAATTTTTTTTAAAGCATGAAGTACTAGCCAGCCTCTCCAAAGACACTAAAATTGACCCAAAAAGGGAAATTTCTTCAATTTGCATAAAAAACGTAGGGTCGGCATTTTGATAGGGTCGGTTGGGTGACCTGAAACAAACCTTTTTTATTTTGGCCTAACAATTCTACTTCCTCTACGAGGCTACAAGGTCAATGCTACATCAATGTCATACAGTAATACTGACTCATGTTTCATCTGCCGCACCTTTCAATTATACATCGGGGTTTCTACTAGAACCAGACCTATACCAGCATTTACAATGTAGGGGGTATCCATAACATGGAATGACTGTAACCCCCCGCCCTTCAGTGCCTTCCTTCGGTTTACCCTCTGTTTCGGTTGCACTTCAGGTTTTTTCGCCGCAACACCAAGAACATTGGCATAATGATATGCTGGATATTAAAATAAATGGGCTAAAATCATGGATTAACCTATATATATTTGCGTGTGTATTGACTCTCTCTTTCCCAGAAATGAAATAGTTTCTGAAAGCATGATTATATACAAGAATACAATATCACTTTTTGGCTGGATGACTTTGATTTAGTGAGATCTTTCAGATTTTGGAAAACTCTATACAACCTGATTTAACTTCCGAGCTACTATTTAATCAGTTCAATGACCACACCACTGATACAAACGTTGCACAAGTTACCCCCTCCTTCCTCAGTCATATTTTCTACATAGATATGTATAGCATACTAGCCCCCCCTGTCATAATGTCATTTATGGACGACCCCTTATTAATTTGCATATTTATATACAAACAAGACTTCATATGATTATAACGTCATTAAAAGAAGGTAGCAAAAGCAACTGGTGTGGCCTAGACAATAGAAAGGGAACAACATCATTATATTAAAAGCAAGGGTAACCTGTAGTAGTCCCAGATATGTACATGTATACATAATTAATAACGAAGTTCAAGCATATTATAACGGTGGGTCATTGGCAGTAGCGCTTTGTAATGTCGACATGGGTGCTACCCTAGCAGTTCTGGCAGCATAAGTTTCTGTTTTTACATATGTTTTTGTAATTGAAATCAAACCAATAGTCCATACCATTGATGGCTTGGGCAGTCCAACTTCCGATCCAGCCCAGGGCCAACAGCAGCATTCATGAATATATAGAATTATACTATTATAACAAAAGCACCTCAGTCCATATGGGACATCCAATTATATGTTCAGAGACATATCATGCCACTATCTAGTGCTGCCGACTCTGGTCTTAGACAATGTTTATGACTACCAGTAAGACACCTGGTCAATCCGCGGATACAGTCTTGTCAACCAGGGCCATTGACTAGGGACCTGTTGGAGGGCCATCAGTACGAGAGTTATACTCTGGGGAGATGACTAACATAGCCACCACATCTCAGGGTTCTCATTCAGGAATCACCATCAGCTCCTCATCACACGTGAACAGGTCCTTTATCATGAGCACAGCGCCCTCCTTGCCACTGGCCTCCCCTGACTGTTCACGTTTAGTGTCCATGGCTTGTGTGGCCTCCCCTGCGCTGGTCTCCATCTCGGCTATGATAACCTGAGGTGAGCAGCAGGATGGCACGCTGCGCACTGAGTGGGAGCTTCTCTCTGAGTGCACGCTGCCGGCGCTGTGTCGGGAGCCTGAGCAGCTCGAGGCTCCGGGCACCGACATGTCACTGCTGCCCATGTCCGAGTGAGCCTCCTCGTCGGTGGTACTGGTGGTGGCCGCAGGGCCTGCCTTGCTGCTGTCTATGTGCACCACACTGCTCACCGAGCCTGACGCTGTGTCCGCTACTTCACACTCCCCGCCATGTTCCTGGGCATTCCGCATAGGGCCGACTAGGGCCGCACTATCCGGTGCACTGTCATTCACCGAGTCAGATTGACAGCCACCAACTGCGGCATGCTTACTGCTCTTATCTAACTTGTTGCTTTCCACTTCCACTTTTTGACCGTCTGCGATATCCCGGAGCATGCGGCTGGTACAAATATCTGCATTGGTACTGTCAGACTCACCACAGCTGTAGGGGAATATCTTCCCCTCGCTGTGGTACGAGCCCGAACTACTTTGTGCATTGCTTCCCCAATCAGTGAGAACCTCTGGGTCCTCCTCCATAGTGTCTTGGTTTGGACTAAGTGGGGTGAGTGCCTGGATGATCTGGCTCTTGAGCTGTACCATGAGTTCATCAAGCTGGTTGTGTACCAGCTCGGGCTGGTCCATGCTCTTGAGCTGTGCCTGGTCATTGGCCAGCACGTCTCCCACACTGGAGGCGTGCGGCTTGTTGTACTGCATCTGCACCTGGCTGTCAAAGGCAGCGTTCTTAAGCCACGAAGACTTACTATGGCTTTGTTTCTCAAACCTCATTGGTACAAACACATTTGCTATCAAGTCTTTAAATACAGGCCTCTCTTTTGCGGCATTGTCTTTGGGTGTCGGACTTTGTCCGTTGTCTGACGAAGAAGCTATGTCGGATTCCTTCGCAGAACTCGGCTGGTCATCATGACTTCGCTGATCACTTGGGGTCAAGTCACTCTCAGGAGGCTCGCTTGAATCTTTACTGACCGCTTCATCCAATGAATCGGAATCGGACACTATTTTCTCATTCTTCTCAACTGGAGAACTGGGTGGCTCGGCAGACTCGGGTTCACTAGTAGGAGAGGCTGCTATTTGCTCCTCTTGCACCTCCTCCTTCTGCATCAGATGACAGCTTTTGAGGTCAGTTGACTTAGCAGATGAACCAAGTAGGTTGTCATCATCCTGAAATGGAAATTTGAAAAATTATATTACTTTTATGTGCAACATTTCCAACTTTCGTGGTCGTAAGACGCTGCATTTAATCCGACCCTGCTTTGAGAAAGTTATATGTTGACTGATTCTCCGCTTGTAAGGAAAAACAAAGTTAAACACAATTTGGCTTAAACGCGGGGTTTTATAATTAATATTATTATCCAATAGTATTTTGTAAAAATCATTGCGTAGCAATGCTTGAGTCTTAGTCCTGACCTCTAACCAAAAAATATAATTATGACACGTCCGTCAAGGCCCATCTATCTTTGCAAAGGTACTTTTGGGAGGGGGGTAAATTTTCTGTTATTGCTTCCGGCAATATAGTACTTTCAGTATCCCTGTACATAAAAAAGAGTACGACATCGATATGCATCAAATAGTAGAGAGTGATGAACGTTATGTAGAAGAAAAAAAAATTCACTGACAACTAATTCAGTTGCACATGGATTAAGCAAACGGCTCTCGTTATTCTACATGGCTGACTTTTACCATTATGCACATATTATCAAATTCAGATATCTTACGAGTAGGACACATTCGGCAGATGGTGATTGATCGATAAGCTCCTGAACTTGTTGCATAACCTGAGGTGTTTGGCGAATCTTCTGCAGGAACAACCGATCAGACTTCATCACCTGCAACAAGAAGGACATGTATCAGCAACAAGTCAAAGTAGAGTGTTTAGCGAGCTGTTTTACAGCTTCAGTGGCGGATTAAGGTATGGGGGCAGCCTTTCATTTTTAAATATTTTTTTTGATGAAACATCACCAGCTTTTATTTCACCCATGTTTTTCATTCGTCATTTTGTCTTCCCAGCTTACTACTAGATCATAGTGGATTTGCATACAATATTGTCTACATCTCTTCCACAGGTATCAATTCTGTTTATCCCTTCTACTTTGTGCAGGTATGTACAATCTATTATCTAGTTCGGGGCTTTTTGCTCTTTTGGTTAATAAAACTCGCACTGGCTTATTCAGCCTGTTTATATTGAGTTTATAAACAGGCTGAATAAGCAATGAGAGGTTCATTTTCCCACTGAAGTCATTGTTCTTGGGCTAGATAAGATATTGGCTGCAAAGTTTGGTAGTCTGTCCGCTGGAGCTTGACCAATTTACATGTATTCACATCTGCACTCATTTACAATACGAGTGAATTTTTACACGAATGAAAAAAAAGTCATAATGCCCTGATAATAAATTAATCATATCTCAATCCCTGTTCCGTTGCACATAGTTCTTATTACTCTGCTGGAGCTCACTAGAAGAGTTCCGTCCTTGTACTGCCCGTTGTAACTCGTTTCCTGAGTCTTGTCACGTTTGCCTCCTTCCGCAAATTCCTTCCTCGCACAGCCCCATCGGACTAATGAAGTGTTAAGTTATGTTGTTGCAATATCCCCTTTGGCATTTTATTCCAATTTGTTTGTTCAAATTCTCCTGCACCGTATCCTGTTTTCAGCTATTAACCTCCTGCCTCTCATGTTGTGTTTATACCATGCTTTCTTCCCTTTGAAAGTAATTTTCATGTTAGCCTCTTGTATATCTAGTGGCAATATATATTCCATAGTACAAGTCCTCTGTATAGTATATTAGTTGTATTTGGGAAAGGTATATAATAGTTTCTTTTGCTGTAATTTCTAGTGCGGGTGGGGGTGGGTCTTTCTTGTATTTAGTACTACCCGGTATCTACAGAGACATCAAGATTTCCTTTCTTCTTGGTAACTGCAGCAGGAGTTCACACAGGTCATGTAGTGCTTCGTATTTAGTTTCTTATCAATAGTGCCCCGAGAATGTGATACTCTAGGTAGCTACTGAGAAGGGAAACTAGGTGACTACTGCGAAGGGAAATAGTTGAAACATGCTACACTAATCGACTTTATAAAACGGTTGGTGGAGCGTCACCGTGCCGTTCGTTAAACAATGTAGTGTGACAGTGCACTCTTGAGTGCAGCTGTAAGGAAGGAAGGGTGACGTTCTAACAGCTAGCATGTTGTGTAATGCTTCACGAGTGTACCCTGTCAGGACCTAGCCACTTTGGTACCCCTACTAAGCCTCCCGATCCTCTCACGTCAGTAGCGCTACTGGGTGCCCCCCCCCCCTTCGTTTCGTGGGGGAAAAGGGAGGTTTACATTGAAAACGTCTTTTAAGGATGTTCTAAAATGGATAACTAGAAAGATTAATGTCTTGGCTATGCAGTTTACATCAATCCAGATGTAATCACATCTTTATAAATGTAATTATGAGCTTGTTTTCAAACCGTATCAAGTTATCAACCCCCAAAAAGCAGCGGCTGCCATCTTGACGTCTATTTGACGTACCATGTTGTCATGGCAATGTGACGCTGATGCCAGCTAAACTTAAGATATGATGCAGTCAGCCTGTAAATTCCTCCGGATGCAGACGAAACTAAGTCTAGTAAGGACTCACCTGCTGTGTGTTCATGCTCGGCATCTTGAAGTTCATCTCCAGTGAAGTACTCCAGGGGATGTTACACTTCCAGGGCGGCATCATGTTCATGGGGTGGGTGAGCACCTTGTTCTGTTGGTGCTGGTCCTACAAAGGCATGGCACAACGTTAATCCCCTATGCTCTGCTGCTGGGTATCTAAGGGAGTGGTCACTAACAGAATAGGGACCAAGACAAAAGGGACCCCCTTTTAGCGAAAAAGCCTGCACGTTAGGCCACTCAAAAATAAAAGGTTCTTTCTCATCACCAAGCAGTGATTTTTTTGATTTTTTTTAACTCGGGGTATAAATTTATAAACCCATAAGGGAATTTGGATTTTCGCAATCAATTTTCACATGTTGGTAATTCCGAGTTCATTGATCAGCAAAATTTATAACAACATGTATAATGCAACTTATTCCTAGTTTACTGCATTACTGACAGCAGAAGCTTTAATTTGATACCAAACTTCTCCAATTTTAACGTATTTTTCATCAAAAATGTAACAAAGAAAGACTTTTTTTTTTCTCCAAATCATGATTTTTATGATGCGTGCAGTGATGAGAAACAACTTTTTTTTTGAATGGCCTAATATTTAAGAATGTAGCAAAAGGCTTACATCCGATTCGCTCAACGAGCTGCTGTTGTTTCCAGAATCGAGTAGATACATCATGGAGGAGCTGGTGCCATCCGCTGACTGAGAATCAGATCCTTCCACTGACTTCTTTTCGGCCATTTTACCTTCCTCGTCCTTTCGATTTTGCTTCAACTCCTAGAAAACAAACATAAAATGGGTTATCATAAATATAGGAATAAGATTGCCAATACTTGAAAACAAAAGGAGATAAGACAAGGAAATCTAACCAGTAATCTGAAGCTCACCCTCTAAATATTCTGATAATTGTTTCTATATTGCATGGCTTAATGTCTATCTAAGTTTGCTAAATAAGATGTATACATGTACATATCATGCCTAGTACTGGGATGTGCTATATTTAGTCTATCATGAGTCTCTTTAATAGTTAAGAAATGTGTCTCAAGTTAGGTCACACTTTTTTTCATTCTTGGGTCACACGGACACCTCAAAAATTTTCAACCGCACCAAGGACATAATATTAAAAAAGGTTAAAAGTAATTTTTTTTTGAAAAGTTGGGCTGTGGGCATTTTTTTAATTTTGCGCGTGGAAAGCTTGAATACCCCAAAGTAGGAGGCAAAAATAAAAGGACGGGCCAACAATAAATGGAAAAGAAAAAAACCCATTAAAATTTGAGTTTTCATTTCACCTATTCAAATGAGAGATAGTTTGTGGCTTTCCAATGGTATATTATACTATACATATCTATTATATCTATCTGGAATGCACATCCGAGGGGCTAAGAATTTTTTTAAGATCTTTATTCTGTCCTTGTGCGGCGGGCCCGTAACTCAAATTCAAAAAAATGTGTGGCCTTAAGAATACCTTGATTACTCTTTTCTGTTGAAGCTAAGAAGTGTGTTACTGTTTGGTGTAAACAGTGATGAAAGTGTATCATAAAGAATGTATGTAAATCATGACAGAAATTTAGGAAGCAAAGTATTATTCTGGAAGGCTTTGGCAAATTTTACAGAAGAAGAAAATGGAATTTATTGATGTCATGAGTGCTTAACAGAACTTTCATCGCTGTTGCTTCTCCATTACATACGCTGGTAATGCTCCGGGAAGCAGGCATAAAGCATATGCTCATTGGTTACCTCTGATATCCGTGTTTACAAATTTGGCTGGCTGAGTTATACTGACTTAGCTGTCGCTGGTAGGATGTGCCTGTGTCGGAGACCTATAGCGCCTCCTGTTTAAAACGACAGCTACTGAACACGCAATGAGTTAACCTCCCGAAATAAAATCAATCAATGCTTCAAAAGTTAATCCTCATGCATGAAAAAAAAGGTGTCTTAATAATATGTCTCCTCGATATAGAATAACATAGCGAAATCGAATTTGAGTCTCTATTGCCCTATTGTATAGATATAATATGTACAAGATTAGTGAAGCAATCCAAATCTAGGGTAAACCATTTCTTAACACTTGGAGTAAGTAACATATTGCCTATACATCTGAGCAGAAGTAACTACCTAATTCAGTTATTCCAAATGTTTCTAAATCTTTTATATATATATTTTTAATTCTTTCTAAATGGTTTACAGGCTCTTAAATGATGAGCTCTCTTTTATGTTTTGTTTTTTATATGGTGCCATGCAATTAATTCTATGTTCCACAATACAGAGCATTATGTATACTCTGGTGAGCTATATCCTGTTTACCTAATATTCAGTTGACTCAGAAAATACAAAAAATGTGATAATACTCACTCACAGGGTATATGAGGATATATTCTCAGAGATAGACCAAACTAGTTCAGGTTTCAACCACCAGGGTGTATTCATGGGCTACATAGTATAACTTTTTTTTCTTAAGCTATCATTATTTAGATGCCTGTAAAATAGGAGAAACCTACTCCTGAAGTTGGACACGTTAGACAGTTTATAAGCCTATATAGCTCTCCTCCCCTGTGATATGAATATATATGTAGGAATATATTTATATACAGTGTACTGTAAAACCTTGCATATATGCCGTGGCTAGTGACCATAATCAAACCCCCTGTGAGGCTTGTTGGATTTTTTCCAAAGTCTAGGTGCGGCTTATACGTGAGTTAGGTTTATACGCGAGGTTTTAAGGTATGTACAATTTCTCTCAATTCTTGAAGCAAATTACAATTACTTCTTCCGATAAAGAATAAGGAGTCATAGTCAATCTACCGTAAAACCCCGCATTTAAGATGGATTTATTTTGGGATATTTTTTTCCTACAGGACGGATTTATTTGAAAGAAGGGGGTCGTCTTAAAGGTGGGGTTTTATTATATAGGATCAAAGAGGAAACACATTTAAGGTCTTTTTCATACAAGCCGAATTTTCTTCTCAAAGTAGGGAGTCGTCTTAAAGGCAGGGTCGTCTGAAAGGAGGGGTTTTACGTTAACAGTTTTACAAGTACTTGTCACACACTCTATAGTGAGAATGGAAGTCTATAGTGAGAGGTAGTCATAGATAGTTAACGACAAGGACACACCGTAGTTGCCCTTACCAGTGAGCTGTCTTCCATGTCGCTGCTGCTCTGCTTGCTGGGAGCCCCCTGTGCGGCGGCCGGGGCCTGCCTCATCGACTGTCCCAGCATGGGCTGGGCCGTCACAGGCGGGAAGTAGGAGCCGGGGATCGGCTGGTATACAATCTGTGGTACATACAACATCCCTGAAAGACAACATGAAAGAAAGGTTAATATGATAGTTCATAGAATTGGGCTATTGATTTATTTTTTCAATTAAATGAATGGATTGTGTATTTCGAGAAATTCTAGGAACAATACAATATCATACTTTTTGTCTTATTACAAAAATCGATTAAGAAGTATTAGATAATATCATCAAAATATTACATGTATTCAACAAAACAAAAAACACATCTAAATGGGCACTATAGTGGCGGCATGTACAGTAAATTATCGCGTAGAAGCCGCGGCTAGTAGGCGAGTCAGATCCCCGGTGCGACTTATATGATTAACCAAGAGTCTGGATGCGGCTTATAAGCCAGTTTTAGCTACTATGGTACAGGATTAAAGTCACCAAACTCAGATCACCAGTGCGGCTTATAGGCCCAAAGTCGGGGTGCGGCTTATACGCGAATTACTTTAGTAGGCTTATAGGTGAGAATTGAAAGTGGTTTGGCACTAACCAGGAGTCTGCATGTTCTTGGTGCCGTAGTACGGCCACTGCGCCATCTGCATGGGGTTGACGCTGGTGGGCACCGTGTTGCTGTACAGGAGGTGCTGCTGGTGACCTCCCCGTGCGTTCTCCACCGTCACCAGCTGCGGCTTGGTGTGCGTCATGGGCTGACAGAACACCAGGCTGGAGCCCACCGTCTGCATGCTGCTGCTGCGGTATGCTGCTGGTGCTGCCGCATGCTGCTGCTGGTGCTGCTGGTGCGGCAGGCTGGAGGCAAACTGCGTCCTGTTGTACGCCACGCTCGGGGCGCCCGGTTTGGGGCTGTTTGTCGGGGCGCCAATCGGTTGTCGCTGCTCCTCCATCGGCATCTGCGGGTAGAGCAGCTGCGACGGGTCGGTTTGACTCCACTTACCTATGATGTCCATACGACTAGCTTTACGGGTCTGCGGAGGTTCGTCCATGTCCTTGGTATGGACCCGCTTCTTGGCTTTCACTGTCTCCTTGATGATTCTTAACCCTTGTCCTTGCACCGAGATGAGGTTTGTCTTTTCGCGTACCATCTTCTCGATATACTGTTGGCGCTGCTGCCTGTTGTGGATGGTGATGGCCTCCTCTGTGAGCGGGATGGGCTGGTACACATCGTCATCTGTACTGGTGGCACTAGAGATCTCAGGCAGGTCCTCGTGGGTGGGACTGGGGGGGATCCCTTCCAACAGTTCCCTCTCCGACACCAACGCCTGAAACAAGCCATCAATGACGTCAGTGATTCATACTTCAATTAGGATTTTCAATAATAGTTACAACAGTGAGATGAAAGTGGTCTACTCTTGATGTCGGAATACTTTTTTTTTTTATGTCGGAATGAAGAAGACCCCAACTCAATCTAGGTTTTGTTTTTATGTTACAGATCTTAACTGAAATGTTTTTTTACCAATCAAGCTAGCGGCAGATACACTAAATGAATGGCTTTTGCATAATGAAAGACAAGCATATTCCCCTCTTGCGCCTTGTCTAGTGTGCGCCGCCATTGATGTTGCTGGGTGCGCTGAGACAGGCGCCGATGTAACCCATCATGACGGGTACTGCTGCACATTAGGAATTACGACATGAACACTGACAATCCATCTGATTGGTGGGGAGCCACTCCGGCTAGTGAGGACTAAAAGACTGGGCACATTGTGGAATGGACTAACACGAAGACTCACCTTGGTACTACTAGCAAAGCTGGGTGGTTTCGGTAACGACAGGTCCACTGTGATGCCCCCGATATCTTCTTGATCAGACGCATCAGCTGCAATAACCAAGAGGCCAAGTTGTTATTTTACATGTTTTCTAATATATACAAAAATTTTGTTATTCAGCCTATACAATTTACACAGAGAATCGTGCAGGAAATATCAAAAGAATGATTGTGTGATATACATCACAAGTGACCCAGGGGGTGTCGACGGCCGACAACCAGCTGTAAACCTTTATATATATATTTAACAGCTATAACTACATTTAATAAAGTTTTATGTAAATTTGATGATAACAAACAGGGTTGACACTGATTCCAATGTCTCTGTACCCAGTGACACTGTACCCACTGACCCTGTACCTATTTGACTGACATTGTACCCACTGACACTGTACCCACTGACCCTGTACCCACTGACACTGTAGATCTCGGACCACCAAAACGAGACTACGGTGAAAACGATCATACAGTAAATCTAGGCATTTCAGACATTGTGGCCTCTGATTGGTTTATATTAGTAAATGGGAATTAGGGCAAGCTTTGATATTATGCATTTATAAAATCTGTGATTTGTTCTGATATGGGAAATAGAAATTAGCAAGCACTACCCAATGTCAGGGTAGGCTAAAAAAAATTGTGGAAAAAAGGTGGAAATTGTGAGTTCTGCAGCAAAAACCAAGATGGATTTTGAGGTGAGTGCCTTCACAGGTCAATAAAAAAAGACTGGATTGGTAAAAGTGGGCATTTTCTGGTCTCATAATGAATAACTAACATGGCTCTAAAGTATTAGGATAATTTTGATGAGATTGAATAACCTTTGACCACTTTTAGGGCATGTTATTTTACATTAAATTATAGTGAAAAATGTTTTGGTGGTCCGAGACCTTAAATCAGGGCATGTCAATTAATCAAAAAGTCTTGAAAATGGACCAAAGGACATTTTTGAGCTTAGAGTTGCTTAGTTTTGATAAATTGATACCAAATCAGGCAAAAGAAATTGACAAAAATGTGTAAAACAGGGGAAATAAGGGTTATAGGCCTATCAGAATTATTGCAGAATTAATTGAGTTTCACATATAGGCCATTATAGGCCTATTTTTGCTCTAGTAGGTAGGCAGGGATAAGTAAAATCTAGGACTTATGTCCAGAACACGTAAACCAATCCATATCTAGGCTGTTTACTACCTACTTGCATGTATATGTGGCCAAGAGAGGTGTTACATGTAGGTTCGGGGCTTATTTGCGAGAATCAGTAGGCAGCCCGATTCTTAAATATCGGGCCATTGATCTGGCTACAAGACACTTGGAAATGAGTATTTTTCTACAATATTTGACAGAGATAGTCCTTAGATAGGTAGGAACTAGGGAATGACTAGAAAATACACTTGCATAACAAATAATTCCCCCGAAAATGGTGATAAAATCAAAATAATTCAGTTTTTATTGCAATTTTTATCATTTTTTCATATTATTTCAGTACCTGTTGCAAAATCTCGGAGGAAATCCACACAAATAACTGTTGTTTCATGTAAGGGTCTACCTAGACAAAATCTATGTTGAATGTGATGAATCTAACTTGCCTATTTCCTGAGAAAATTGCCTGAACATGCATAGGAGTGTCGGTCGGTGAAAATAGGCTTAAAAATAGGCCTATTTTAAGGTTCACCGGGGTATCAAATACCCTCTGTAGCTTGTGATTAGATGACCCTAGGGCTCCTTACAAGTTACAATTTGATAGAGACCATCTCAAAGATTATATAAGTGGTGTTTTGGGAAAATTGAAATGCTGAGTCCTTCCTTAAGATCTCGGACCACCAAAACGAGACTACGGTGAAAACGATCATACAGTAAATCTAGGCATTTCAGACATTGTGGCCTCTGATTGGTTTATATTAGTAAATGGGAATTAGGGCAAGCTTTGATATTATGCATTTATAAAATCTGTGATTTGTTCTGATATGGGAAATAGAAATTAGCAAGCACTACCCAATGTCAGGGTAGGCTAAAAAAAATTGTGGAAAAAAGGTGGAAATTGTGAGTTCTGCAGCAAAAACCAAGATGGATTTTGAGGTGAGTGCCTTCACAGGTCAATAAAAAAAGACTGGATTGGTAAAAGTGGGCATTTTCTGGTCTCATAATGAATAACTAACATGGCTCTAAAGTATTAGGATAATTTTGATGAGATTGAATAACCTTTGACCACTTTTAGGGCATGTTATTTTACATTAAATTATAGTGAAAAATGTTTTGGTGGTCCGAGACCTGTACCTACTGACACTGTACCCACTGACCCTGTACCCACTGACCCTGTACCCACTGACCCTGTACCCACTGACCCTGTACCCACTGACCCTGTACCCACTGACCCTGTACCCACTGTACCAACACCCCAACCTGCAAGCAATGTACAGGTGGTTTGGCCTTTACAGATCACCTGGTCCCCACTGACCTTTCTTTAGAGTGGCAATGGCACCAAAAGCGTCTCATAAAACAGTCTCACCTTCCCTTCAACACTGAGCTCTATGGGTGTCTGTGTGACCGCTCATCTTTTAAAGGGTGGATTCAAGGTCACTGGCCTATTCTTCAGCATTAGTTCGCACAGACTTGCTTTTAGGGTTGATTTTGACTTTTTTGGGGGGGCTTTATTTATGGGGAAATTTCTTTTTGGGACATTTTGAAAAAAAGAGGGAGACAGATTGTTCCACAGTAGAACCTAAGCTTTATTTTGAAAAGAAAAGCCAAAAAACAAAGGCAGGGCAATACTTCAAAGTCAGCTGACCAATCTACGTTTTTTGCAGGAAAACCGTCTCACAGAGACCCAGGGTCCCCTGGGTCAATTACCATGGCATGAGACACAGAATCGCCGACAGCATGTCAAATACTTGGTTAAATCATGACATACCGCATCGTCGCGTTTTGGGGCAGGGTCTTGAATAGGCGCCTCCCTTGAATAGGGCCGGGGGTAGGAGGGTACAGAAGTTAATAGGCGCTGGGCCTTGAATAGGCGCCGGGTGAGTCTAGGCATAGACACCTCATGTATGTCTCTGGTCTAGGTCAAAGCCTACATGGGGTTGGTGGGGGGGGGGGGGGTCTAGAGCAGAGGATACATAAGAATTAGCATTTAGGTGTGAAAGAAAGCCATCCAATTAAGCTGTCATTACACCCCTTGCATCCGGCATTCTCTGTGTATAATATATACATTTCCCAGCAATACAGCTCTAAAATAAATAGGCGCCTGGTCTTGAATAGGTGCCTCCCTTGAATAGGCGCCGGGAGTAAAGGGCATTAAAAACAATAGGGGCCCGGGCCCCAAAACGCGACGATACGGTACATTATATTGTTGACAGAGAACTCCCTTCAAAATCAATTGGGTAGAACACAACATAATATGCACATGTATTATCATAAATAATTCTTTGAAAAGAGCGCTCACATTCAGTGTTGTTCTCCGAGCTGCTCTTGCCTTGTAGTGAGGCAGCACAGCTGAGCAGGAACCGGCGGATGTTCTGGGCGTAGTTGAGCTGCTCATAGATGAGTAACTTCTCGTTCTCCAAGATCTTGACGTTCGGCGTGCCATCATCGGGCTCCTAGTGGTACAAACAAAGTTTTTTTTTGTTTAATCCCTGACTTGGTGACTTGATATATAACAATTCTGAGTTCATCATTGCAGTGATTGAAGTTTAATCATTTTTGGATTGATAATATTTGAGATTAGTGGATGATACCTTACCTCTTGTTGTTTAGTTGGTTCAGGAAGACTGGGCTCCGGGGCAACTGTAGACAAACAAAATACAATAGTTACTTCCAAGTTTTGTTTCATCCTATCTGCATTTCCATAAAAACCCAGAACTAGAATTTTAAGGTTCTGATCTAGGATTTGCACACCGAAGGTGTGATGACCAGCACTTTTATGAGGATTTTACAGGCGACTAACTCACCAGGTCTGCATTCATGCATCATGACTTGCTGAATAGCTATGTATATCATCATGTATCCTAATGTGCATTACATATAAAAGCATTATGCGGCCTTTAAAGGGTTAATAATGTACTTTGCGGTCCTTAATAAAGGGTTAATACAGAGTCAACAAAAACCTGATGCCGAATTCACCTACATGTACTACTTTTGTGGTGGTGTGAGGCCGCTCTGGGGTCATTACCTGTGAACAACACACCTTGGACAGACAGCTCTCAGAGGGCTGATAATTACCCCCTACCCGCCCTGTACACAGTACTGCTTTCCATGGCCAGGGTGAGGGGGTTAGAAGCGATGTGCTACTACTGCAGGGGGCTGGCAATTCAGTAAGGATTATTCCTTACTGGTGTGCAGCAGGCCAGAATCGGGGCTTGGCAGGAGAGGCTCCTATAGCGCTGACTCGGTTTTCTCCGTATGGGCAGCCATGTTAGTTCTGTGCTCGCAATCTATCGTGAGACTTAGGCAGTGACCAGCCATTCACACACCATAGCTTACGGGGAACAGGCTACAATACGAGAGCAGAACCAAGGTCTCACGAGATTGCTGGTGTCAGTGTAAACACAGGGGTCCCGGGAACAAGTCCGCACCCGTTAGAGAGCTATAGCTAGGGTCGACACCCAGACCCGGCACCAGGTGGGAGAGGTGTGTAGCTATTTGACAGCCTGTGAGTAGGACTTGCCTGCCGTGGTCTGTACTGCTAGTGTGTGGAGGGCGGGGTGTGAACAACATATTAGTGCAGGCCTGAGGGGTGGGCACTGCTGCCAGGGTAGTGGAACGACCACGCTGGCAGAGGGCAGTGCTGAAGGGTGCGGGGTACAAATTGTACAGACTATAGAGCCTATGTCCACAGGGTGCTCAGTCCGATCCCCCAATGCTATTCCAATGGGCGCGCAGCTCTGCTGTCTGAGCTTACGGCCGCCTGTACCTGTTAAGACTGATCAGTACCTGTGGTGCTGGTCAATAACAATGGCTTATACGTATACATGTAGTACAGTACTAAAGTAACAATTTTCGGACAACAGGTACAGATGATATGATTCCACAAAGCAAGAATGTGGGTTATACACAGGGGTGTAGGCAGTCCTAGATACTTTACAGTAAATTACATTAATGCACAAATGTTGAGTCATGATGCGTCATGGCGCTACTTTAGTTGAGTCATGATGCATCACTGTGCTACTTTAGTTGAGTCATGATGCGTCACTGTGCTACTTTAGTTGAGTCATGATGCGTTCTAACCCTACTTTAGTCGGGTCATGATGCGTCATAGCGCTACTTCAGTTGAGTCATGATGCGTCATAGCATTACTTTAGTTGAGTCATGATGCGTTCTAGCGCTACTTTAGTCGAGTCATGATGCGTCATACATAACGCTACTTTACCTTCCACTTTGTCCGGTTGTGGAGGACACAGTGGCACGGGTGGCACCGGTGTGGGGTCGAGCTCCTGGGGCGGTTGGATTGAAGTCTGCAAGCAACAAAACCAAACATGTGTGATAACTAAATGTAAATATATGTCTTATGATCATGACCACAATGTTTTACTGGGTGTCGAGTTATCTCGGGCAGTATTCCTGTCACATGTTTTAATATCAAGTTAGAAAGCAGAGCTGCCAATCCTAAAAACTTCAAACTTCGCACTTCCTAAACTATCGTGACTTTCAAACATGCTTCAAGTTACTGACTTGATGCGCCTAGTTTCGTTAGAGGTTGAAAGTTTGTATGTTTTAAAGCTGGCAAATTGGTCAGATTTGGTAACAGTTCGAAGACGTTTTACATTTTGGCAGCTCTGGGAAAATCAAATGTCATTTTAGTTCAATTCGTCTTTACTAAGTAAATGTTTCTTGACGACAGGTGACAGGTCTACGTCTACATTTTAGCTGGAACAGAAGAAAATGAAAATGAGGTTTGGCAGGTCTTTTTCTTAAGGGTAGTGCGGTAAGAGACGAGGAAGCCTATACTATAGGGTGGTAGTTTGCTGGAAGTAGATATTGGTAAAAGACTTAAATCATAGACGGGCAGGGAGAGCAGCAAGGGAAACAAGCACCGCCATTTTTAGATTCTCTTTATTGGCAATACCGAGGGTCAATCACAAGAATCTAACGCACATCCCCGTCTGCCACCTGTTCAGGTCTAGAGACAGGCCTCACGTCAGAGTGGTGATATGTAGCAAAGACTTTTAGCTGTACTGTATATGGCTATGTACAGTCTCGGGTAAAGGACAATTCGACAGATTGCCAGTTTGACAGGACGATTCGACAGAATTTATAGGACTATTGGACAGATTTTCGGGACCATTCAACAGATTTTATTTTTTAGGAAGACGATTCGACAGACTTAGAAAAATACATTTCTAGATATGAGTTAAGCCATGGAATACAAGCCCCCTATTTCTATATCGAAGGGAACCGAAACGCTAGACTACACCTGGTTATATGTTATAAAGGATGATAACACTCTGTCAAATTGTCCTGTTCAAAATAGAATTCTGTCCAATAGCCTTGTCCAACAGTCCCGGAAATCTAGAAATCCAGTCGAACTGCCGATCTGTCGAACCGCCAATCTGTCAAACAGTCTGCCAGCCCAACAAGTAAGGGCTCTAAGTGATAATTAACATTGTAAACCCGGGGTGGTCACCATTGTGCGAGCCACATCCAAAGGCCACTCAGCCACTGCTCATTTCTGTAGTCAATATTATAAGGACCAAGTGATGTTGAACGTCAGCATAAGTCATGTATATCTCCCGATGGAAAAGAATAAAGTCAACTAAGTTTAATACCGAGTTAAGTATATGTAGCCACGGAAGTGTATAGCTAAGTCAAACAAACTAAGAGACTACACAAATAGTCAAGTTAAGTCAAACTAGGAGATTAAGAGCAAAGTAAAGTTAGAATATCAAAAAGTCCACACACGAAACCAACCTGAACTCAAAGGAACAGTTGGTGTATATATGACTGAGGTAATCTAAATTTAAGTCTATAGTTAACTCAAGTTATCTCTGCAGTCAACTCAAGTCCAAGGTCAATGTCGATATCATTATTTTAAAGTGATCTGAGGTCACCATTCACTAATACAATGCATTAATTATCGAGTATGACTGGACTTGGATATTGCAATAGGTGTCACAATCAGACACCGTTTTTATCGCTTCTAGATCACCCTTCTCCTCGCCTTTTGTTTAAGACCCTACTGCAAGGTCCTGTGAACGTCTTAAGTTCTTGTCGCGGAGCCCCTGCTTTGACTACTTGCTGTCATGTTCTATTAAAGCCTTCATTGACTCCTCCCTCTTACACAATCTGGGGTTCAGTGGATTACTCAGTTACCCAAGCTTTATACCCAGAGGGTGAGATAAATGGAACCTAAGTTCTCTTGAGCCGAGCCATAAATTATTTGCTAGTGGGTGTCTCTCCCCTGTTCGCCGCAGAACTAGACAAATTACAGGGGTTTCTATAGGAATCTGGAGCTATCCTCACTGGGTCCACCATTTTAAATGTTGCTGGTTGCTGTTAAACCCACTGATAAGACATACCACTATGGGTACAAATAGGGGACAAACAGGGGACATGCCTGTAACAGTCTTATCAGCTCTTATCAGTGCTTGTCGCCATAACCAGCGCATCTCCCTCCAGAACCCTATATATTTTGAACAAGAGAATCCCATATGAGGTGGCGACTATGCATATCTATGCGATAATAGAAAATAAGAAAGCGAGCACATTTAAATGTACCGGGTGTATGAAGCAAATTGCATTACATCCCAATGGGGGATGAATTGAGGATGTAAGAAGAGAGAAAAGGAAGAGGAAGCACCACAACACATAATAAGCCGATGTTGATCCCCAATGAATGTTGGCTTATAACTTGTGCTGTACGGTATATACACAGGGTACCAAGCCTACCAGCTTCCTCTACCGCACGGCCATCCTTTATCGCAGAGATGCCACTCCTTGGTCGACAAAAAGTAGGGAATATTTTGATCATAGCCAATTTTCTGTAGGGAAATTACTATCTGTACATAATTCAATACAGAAATTCCAGCAAAATAAAGTAGGAATTCCTGCAAAAGTAGGAAATGTGGCATCTCTGTTAATTATCGGCATACACTTCCGGTTTGAGTGTAGATGTTATGCCTTTCTTGTCTGCACGTCTTTTCTCTTGTTGACCTTATCGTCTAGGGGGAATCACGACACCTACGTCTATGTGTCAGGTTACCAGGCAACAAACCAATGCCTTGGGTGCTCACAAGCAATACCACACGTATTACTGGTTCCCATATAAGCCTGGAAGTTTCAGCCAGAATATTAACACTTACCCGCCTGTGGCGAGGTGTGGAACGTCTCTTATGAAGCTGTAAATTCAAATGTCATGTGTTATAGTTACAGCATACAGTGTTAATCTATTTGCATGCCACAGGACATTTTGAAGTGGTTTCTATTCTTCGGAATAGACGACCACAAGTATCTCTTTACGTATTTATCATCCACATAAATACAGGTCATTGGTAATTTGGTCTCTTGTAAACATGGTAATCATACCACACACAAACCAGCGACTACCATATGTTTCTCCTTTTCTTCCATCTGGTACCAGATTGTGGATAATTTTCACAGCCATATTTAAAGGCGTCAGCCACACTGGCCCATAATACTAATACAGTTTGATATCATGAGGGCAGTCGTTAGGCTCCTCAAACAAATCATCTTGATTATTTCAGGTCACCGAAATATTGGCGCCTTTGGGATAGAACACAGCATTTGGTCACAGTCATTGACTACGGAGTATCCAGTGTGTTCATTCAAGTGGAAGTGTATGGGGAACATTCTGGGTTGGCAAAAAGAACAGGGGTCGGTCAGTGTCAAGTCTTCTTGTCAGTTTTTTCCCCCAGATATCACAGCCCGAACTTTCAACGTGGCAGTTATTTTTGTTAGTTAATTGGCTGGACACGGTTATAACCAATGATAAGTGGTAACATGATAGGTACCATGCCCCTGATACAGGGGCGTATTGTATCAACCGTGATACCACATATCAGTACCTATCGCCGTAACCAACGGGGTTACCTCCACCGTCTTAGATACATAAATGCCTATCTGTCAGCAATTCAAACCACTCCAGCGACGACGAGTCTTGGGATATTTTACGCCGGTGGCAGTCAAAAAGATGCCGGCAACACGTCGGTGTACTTGCAGTGTGGAGAAGCTTATCGTTACATAGCGTAGTCCCTACATTGTCCAGCAACATTACAAGCATAGGACAAAAATGGTTTTGGGGGTTCTATGGTTTTGTCTACGCGGTCACCAGTCAGTGCTCCATCACATTCACCAAAGCAGGCGGGGAAGCATTTATTCGTCTGTCACACAAGTTATAAAGAGTACCTGGAAGTCTCAGCCAGGATAATGTACACTTACCCTCCAACGGGGATTGCGTGATGAACTTCTGTTCATCTGCTGTAATGCAAAGGTCACGGGTTAGAGTAGGCCGTTTCTGGTGCCGCTGTTTAAAGCCGCCAGTCACCTACCTAGGGGTTGACATAATACTCTGCACACTCACAGCCATTGCTACTGGTGACAGTCTACGTCTACTAATCCAGTCATTCTTTTATGACATTTCATCTTTTAACTTGTTTTCTATATTTAACTCTTTTGCACACTTTCAGTCTTTAGGACTGGTGGCGTTTAAAGTATATTAATCCAGAATCTTGTTTCATGGCATTTGGTTATTAACTTAGTATTTTTAATTTCATTTCCTCTTTCGGTGAGTGGACAAAAATCATGGCCCGAGCTTGGGAGTAATTCCCACTTGTCCCAGTCTCGGTGCTTATGTCTAACCATGTGTTTTTCTATTTGGATGTTAACAAGTCCTCTCAGATCATAATCAGATTTGAATGCAGATTCATTCTTAATTATCATATGTCGGTATCCTCATTTAAACGGATTCCTGTCTCATTAATGATTATGATTATGGTCACGTTGAAACCTAAATAGTTTCTGACATAATAAAGCGTACATCACTGGGTTATTAATCCAGTGCTGTAACAAAGTTATGAATCCGTGTTTTGACAGCAGATGATGGTTATGTTCCATCTCGGTACAACAATGCTCTAGCAGAGATGCCACTCAGTCATCAATCTTATCATTCTGGTTAAATTTCTGTAGGAAATTCACATAATTTAATACGGAAATTCCACCCAGAAGGTAGGAAATCCTACAAAAGTAGGAAAACCGGCATAACTATCTAGACTATCGAGTTGAGTGGGGGCTGTTGATTGCTGCTTTCTAAATCAATGCAGTTTGTGATAGGTGCTTTTGGAATCTTTGAGAGGTCTGGAACCATACCCAGTGGGTCCGCCATTTAAGAATTTCGCTGGTTGAGGTTCAAAATCACTGATAAAGCATACCATGATGGGTGCAAACCTGTTCCAGTATTACCAGCTGTTACCAATGCTTGTCGCCGTAACCAGCGCACATGCCCCAGACCCCTATACAGTGACGTATAAGAGGTACATTGTGGGGCCATGTTTGGTAGTTGTTTGGTTGTTCCTTTCAGGATCAATGCAATTTAAAAGCATATTTTCTTTCAACTCTCTAAGGCCCCATAACCGATTCAACTTGACAGGAGGCTAAGGTGACAACATATTCTGAGTGAACCCTGCACAGATGTTTATATACTTGTAAGTCCTTGTAAAAGTTGTTACTTTTGTAGGGTTAGCGGAACAATCAATGTCATTATGTACATGACTGACATAAAGAGCCGGAACCTTAGACTGCACTTAAAATGCTAAAGGATGGTGCAACTCCATTATAGTTTACGTTCCTAATCCTAAACTGGATCTTTTTGTTCATTATGACATCAGAACTTGGCAATGGAATCATTCACCAGTTGGTTTATGGTTCGTCTAATTTTCAATTTTTGCCACAGTCAGAATACGAAATAAGTAAAAAAAATCCAAGGACATTATATTAGTATGCAATTCACTGTGCTTCTTGAAGTGCTAGGGGACACCAGTCACTTTGTTTATGGAAGCAGTCCATACTGCACCATATCCACATGGTATTCGCAGTATTTGAGCTAATGAGCTCACAGCGTGCGGAACAACATCGGATTCAATTTATTTTGGTATTTAAGGGTCTAAGTGATTTTTATCCGATTTAATTTCTCTAGTTTTTCAATTCAATTGTTTATTTCATACCCAGTCATGAACACATGTCCAGAGTATATAAAATCACACACACATCCAAAATATACACATGTAAAAGTTCAGTTATATGATTATGAAATATGAAGCGAATATAAAGAGCTCAATGCCAGCTTCTCCATATCTCAGATGAGTACTGGATATCCCTTGTGGGATCCAAAAAACGTATTATTAACGTATCCTCTTACACTGTCAGTCGAAATATTGAGCACACCAGCTTGAGGGACCAAAATAGCAAATGTCTCCCCAGCACTATCATGTCTGGGTATAGAGAGCAGCATTTGTATGGCTTCATTGTATGCTACAGTGCATCAAGACTTTAACATAGTACATAGGATATAACTGGGCTTTAACCCATGGTGGACGGCTAAGACAAAGGACTTCACACCTTGGTTATTTTCACGTAACCAAAGGTCAAAAGTCAGTTTGCCGTTGTTATTTTGACATAGACTAAGTTACTCGTAGGGTATCTACTTCATATACAAAGGTGTGTACAGTGGGCTCTGCGCAGCTGGAGCCATGGCCCAGCTGTCCCACAGCTGAAAAGGGTCATGTCTCCCCCTGTACACATCTACACAGAGACATGAGATGCCTGCATTTTATTGAAGCTAGCAGCAGGTTAGGCTTGCCGTAGGCAGAGACGTCATTCCCTTGCTGACAAAAAGTAGGAAATCCCAAGAGTTTGGTCAATTTTCTGTAGTAAATTAGCATAATTCAATACATTAACTCTAGCAACAATGTAGGAATTCCTGAAAAGGTAGGAAAAGTGGCATCTCTACGCGGCAGGCTATGCCACTACCCCCTGACAGAGGGTCAAACACCTGAGGGCTCATGCCGCCATCTCCTCCTCCTCCTCCTCCTCCTCCTCCTCCTCCTCCTCCTCCTCCTCCTCCTCCTCCTCTCGCTTTGCATGTCCCTGGGGAAGTCCCAGCTATTTTCTTCTTAATCATCTTTAAGATACTCGCAGATGATTTCCGCCACCTTCGTTTGTACAATTGGTTTGTATGTTGGTATCACCAGGTCGATAGCAGTTCCGGCAATAGCTGCTCTCATTTGCTGACTTCCCTTGGTCGCTGGTCATTCGGGGTCAAGGTATCAGGTACTTCCACCTCCCTGTGTACCACCCTTAAGGCCTTTACTTCATCATGTGTCTACAGCATTTCAGTTGGTTGGTCTGTGACAGCATCCGCATTTGTCGCCTTGGCAGGGTTAATGCAGCAGTCCTATATCACATATTTATGCTGGGAAACACCACCTAAACTACTGTTATTGTCCACGGCGGAAGTGTTGCACCCTGTACTGGTCGGCTCCTACTTGTGGAAGCAGTACTGGGGTGAAAAGCCTGTGCAGTTCCATTTCCATCATAAACAGCACTTCCTATGGTTACAATGGTATTTTGAACCTTTTCTCCTCTCCGTTAGTTCAAAAAATGTTAACATCCAGTCCAATTAAGTTCGATAAAGTTGATATCTGCGTGATGAAGAATCGACGAGTAAATTTACTCTCACTCTCAAACAGACAATATCCGCGGGTATAAGTAACACAGTATGTGTTCCTCTTACCACCTGTACTGTACAGGAGCAAAGTAATGAATCAAGTATGATGTAACCCAGGCAAAACTATGCATGTTGTACGCCTTTCTGATAATACGACACACCGATTAACACATGCGAAGGGAAAACAAGACAAGACAGCAAATTGTGAGATCCGCAACGGTGCACCTGCAATTGGGTATAGAAGACTCGCACACATCATTTAATATAAACTGCATTAAGACATGATTGAGTATAACAGAAACCCACCTGGAGGAGGGCAGACTTGATGTGGCGCTGTAAGCTGCGGGCTTGTGGGGAAACCTCCAGGGTCTGTCGTTTACTGGTTGGGCACTCGTTAAAAATGTCAAGGTTAGTCGGACCCCTGCAAAATAAAAACAAGTTTAATCATTAACTCACTTGAGTTCCTGTAACCATATCTCAATAGCATTCACATAGATGATGACAGTTAACTTAGAGTAAATGCAAGTCAACTTACTGTACAACGTGGTGTTTGGCAATGATGAAGTCAATGCGACTTGTCCACGGGTTGACGAAGCTCGACCACTCCGTCTCTAGTCTTATGTAGTCACCGTTCTTCACTCTCATTCGATAAGGGATGCTCTGGAAGGTCTTTCCGGGCATAGCCACGACTACAAGGGAGGTAGACAGTATTTTAATGGAGGAGAATTTGTATATTGGTACAACTATGGGTAATATTGGTGGAGCAGGAAACTGGTAATTATCACTAGTCGATAGGCTCAATTTATTTTTTAACCACATAATAAATCTTGCTCTAAACAGGTGATTTAATTGTAATTACCCGAGGTATGGATCGGAGTGGAATACTGAAGGGGAATTCAGGTATACTCAGAGATAGTTTCACAAGATATATAATGGCATGAGCCCTTTTCTAAGAAATTAAATACTCTGTTGGTTAGATATTATTGATGGTGTCCTTACTTTCTGGTCAATTCTAGGGTTCAATTTTAAAAGCGCACTGAGTTGAGGACCTAACCCTGCCGAGTTTTGTACGCAAATGACGTCGTGGGTTCAGTGCGCCTTTAAGTATAAGGTCAAATGTCTTACTTTGTTGGTAGATGCCGAGTAGTATGAGGAGGTCCTGTGGGTGGTAGTAGTCGAAGATGCTGGTGCCGATCACCTCCTGGGGCAGGTAGCCGGTGAGTGGGATGGAGGACGGGTGGAGGAAGATGTAGTTACAGTGTTGTGTGTGCCGCATCAGGAAGGTGCACTGGGACGGCAGCATGCCCGGACCTGGGGACACCAGTTAGTACACACACACTATGTACAGCAGCAATACCAATGGGCGAACATTATAGGGGGACTCATCCATACAATACATGTATAGCGTGTCATTTTATATGTGATTTTCGTAAATCCATCTCAGATCTTTAACATACAATATGTGTATTTAAGATGTATAGGGAATATTCAAATCAGTGTAGATCTAACCTTGAGTTGCTATATGCACCCACCAATTTGTTCTATTACACCTTTTTAGCAACATACTTTTATTACACCTTCTAGACTGGATAGAACATAAATTAATCTCACAGACTAGAGGGCGGGTACTTACTGGTGTAGGCAGACTGTATGGGTGTGCACTCTAACATGGGGTAGATATGGTCCGCCTGCAGACCCTCCACTGGTGTTCCTGGCGGGAAGTTTAACTGAACCTTCTGACGACTGGCCTGTCCACAGAACACAGTGTACTTCTCTGACCGGTTCAGGCTGAAGCCATGCCTGATACTCTTGTAGTGCCTGTGGTAACAAGGTAGACATTTGTGTAATTTTACATCACATGAAATCGGATTTTTTAATAGTGGGACATTACTTCCCATATCTACTGGTTGACAAAATGAAACTAATTTTATGCAGAATATAATCAACATCAACATCATGTTTGTTTTCTTCCAATATTAAGGTATCTACCAAGAAGAGCGAAAGAGTCTTACCTTATACGGAAGAAGAATATGTTCTTTTTTTCCGTCGTGCTTGTGCTTTCACTTCCTGTAACAAATTGAATTACAGAGGTCATGATACTGAGTAGAGTCATGGTGTCACATTATCTTTTTTTCACATCTTAAATCCTCTAGGGTCCCTGTATTTATTTTGCTAATTTTGCCCGTATCACCACCCCACACTCCCCGCCCTTGCTATATGCGCACATCCACCCGCTGTTGCAATCTTGGAACAGCATATGGTACACTGGAAAAAACTTGGGTCATACTTTATTTGGTTAGGCCTAAATCATGAAATGAGTTAAAATCAATCAATTTAGAGTAATACAAATATCACGAGGAATCGAAAGGCTAGGAGCTATTAATGCACAGATGATAGCTGTGGTGACCGAGCATACACAGGCATGTATATGTGTGTGTACTGGTGCAAACACCAAGTTTGATTGTACATAAGGTGGTCGACACCTGGTACATGTACTCAGGCCTGCAGATATTAAAGGGCACCTGGGGTTTAATCCCAATGTTTGGCCTAGGTGTCAATGCTAATTCTTTAGTATTCAGCAGACCATTGAGTCACGGTGGTGGTTTGGGTAGACCATGGCTATAGAGCTTTTAGGCACTTATTCAACGAGGAATCTAATGGTTCATTCATCCCTCTTTGAGCCTAGATATGCGCCACTATGCTCTTTGGCCTTATGGATTTCTGATGTCCCCTAACCACGACCGAGGCATCAATGATGCTCGGTCACCAAGTTAAGTATGACAAAAGGTGTGAGAGAGCGGCACGTGTATGCAGGTACTTACCACTGGTGGCGGCTGCCTGCTTGGACTGGGAGCGCACCATGTTCAGGTGCGTGTTCACCGTCACGATGTCCCGTTTGTAGATATAGTCCATCAGTGACTGGTTAAACCAATAATTCTGTCAGAATGAAAATTAGCACAAATGTCAATTTGTCATTTCCTCAACTACTAGCAAAGAGACGGTAAAACGAAACACCTGGTCCTGCATGGCTTAAATTGACATTATCACCGAGCGTATCCCACTCACGATTCTAGTACTGTTCTAGTCTACTATGTGGTTAAGTGCGAGTGGTGAGAATGCCCCTTTAATACGATATGGTCATGCATATTGGTTGTGACCATTACTGTTGCATAGGTGCATTACCTTCGTCTTTTTTAATTGGATGAAAAATGTACATTATTTTGACGAGAGTACTTAATCAAATGAGCATTGCACATTGAAGCTCTGACCCATTATGTTGCTATGGTGATCTCCCAGCACCCATTGTCACAGACACAGGATGTGACATCACAAAGGGGCCTCAGCCAATCAGAGTGTTCCACTCTATCTGTGTAAGTGTTACACTCTCCACAGATAGGTAATTGTTGTCCAAGCATTTATTTAGACAGGTCCTGGATTGTTAATCCTGGTGTGATGTAACGTTTAGGTTTCGACCCCTCGGGTCTCATCAGGCATCTTAATTTATGGTGATAAATTAGGCTTGTGACTTTGTCACTAATTTTCTATCCAATAAATGATTTATTAGACAGGGTCGACTGGGGGGTGTGGACACAGATCTAGAAGAAGGGGGATGGGCCAGTTTCTGGCTCAGGGTTCCCACAAAAATTTCAGATTGAAATTCCATGACATTTCCATGACAAAAATCTCAATTTTCCATGACATTCATAACATTGTTGTGGGGGTCGGGGGGCTTGCCCCCCCCCCCCCGAGAGAATTTCTAAAATCACAAAAGCAAATGGAAGATTTCTAGGAGATTTTGTGATATTAATTCTATTATTTTCATTTTCCATGACATTCCATGACACAGGGCAAATTTTTACAAAATTCCATGACATTCCATGACTTTTCAGACAGCTTTCAAATTCCATGACTTTCCATGACATGTGGGAACCCTGCTGGCTCCATATATCTTAGTGACACCACATTGGGGTATTAGAAATGAAACAAAGCCAATTTTATTGGGATTATTTTTCCTTTCTAATACTGATTGGACCCTATGGATCATGGTATGGGAGTGGGATCCCTGTAACATCGTGTGAAATGTACATTGAATGAAAAAAAAGATTCTGGTTGAAAGTTCTAAGTGGATGCTACATCTGTGTACAAGTTAATAGTTAAAGTACAGACAGAAAGGTGACTTACGTTAGGATACCGCAACATACGTAACAGGTCATGTGACACCTGCAACACATTGTTCTCCTTCATGGCCATGACAACCTTGAACCAGTCCTGAAAAACAAATCAAGTTATGGACAGATTAAAAAATGTCTCGCGAAAGAGTTGATCAAATATTAAATATCATGTGGATCTACAAATAAGAAGCATGTGTCCTAGGCAGATGTTACTACTGAGCTCATGAACCCGTTAGAACCCGTTAGGGGGGAGTTAACCTTTTACATGCATCTCTGGTTAGGGAGATATCCCCACATAGACACATACAGGCGCAGGCAGAGTAACCATCTATTGGCGTTTGTTGTTGTTGTTTTTATTTTGGCAAGATAATCTTATTACATGGGAAGATTTTCAATAAAATGTCAGGAGTTAACCAAAAGCTAGTTAACCCAGAAGACAGTATGTGACTTTTAGATTACCGTAAAACCTCGCGTAGAAGCCGCGGCTAGTACCCTAGCACCAGCTCAGTTAGGCCAAAGTTAGGGGTGCGGCTAATACGTGAGTTTTTCCCAGGGGTCATTCAGAGAGCTTCTGCGGCTTACAGGATCGACACAAAGTCGGGGTGCGGCTTATACGCGAGTTAGGCTTATACGTGAGGTTTTACGGTATCTCATAAAACTGCATTTGGCTTCAGCAGTTTAAATGTTTGGGTCTTAATAACTTCATGAAATGACTATAACCACTACATGAATGTCATAGTGAGACTTGCTCAGTCTGTACTTTGCTTAACCCATTGAGGCCGGCCAAGAAAAAATTATTCTAGCCAGGGGGCCGGATTTTTTTTCAATTTTTTTTCCCAGGGGCCGGGGGTTTCCAAAATCCCATAGAGTTAAGTCAATTATAATCGACATCCGGCCCTACATGGTGTAGTAAATAATCAACATCCGGCCAGGGATGGATGTCAATTATAATCGACATTCGCCCTCAATAGCAGAGGGGAATTGGGCATTTGTGTGTAATTAGCAAAGGGTCAGACCGTCCAGGTGCCAATGGTCTAGTAATTAATTATGGCATTCATCAAGATGTACATGTATAACAATGTTCCAATGGTCAGTTTGCTTATTGTTAATGTTTGAATACCGGTACCATAAATTCTCAATTATTGAGCACTAGTCACAAAGAGATTGGTAAACCGACCAAAGATTGAGCGTGTGAGTGGCCTCACAGATGACTCAGGGTAAGGCCAAAAAAAAATGAAGGTTTGTTTCAGGTCACCCGACCGACCCTATCAAAACAGGGCCGACCCTACGTTTTTTTTTGGCCTAAGCTGGATCTGTAGCTTATTATGTACTAGATATAGTACTCCCTCATAATCATTCACCGATCAATTCGGGCATCAGAAATTAATTCCTTGTCAAAAAGTACCCTAAAGTCATGTGTCATACATGTATGTTATTCCATTTCAGGCCAGCAGGTGGGTGTGGGTGAGCAGGTGGGTGTGGGTGTGCAGGTGGGTGTGGGCGACAGTTGCAGGCTGCGGGCATGTACCGCCTTTTGTCCCTATCAAAAAGCGAGTCGATCGAACGATAAGGGAGTATTCCACTGACGTAAATCGGCCGAGATTCCGTTGTCGGACGAGTTCGAGAAGTACCAGTAGCGCCACTCTTTGGTTGTGACATTTGGGTTGTATTGCAGTCCTTGAAATGTCTTACCACAGGATATGCCCAGTTTTCGCCCGGTTTGGCAGTAGATTTTTGAAGTTAGATGGTATTTCAAGTAAGACAGAGGTAGAAGATGAGAGAAATAGTACAAATATGGCTCACAATATGATTTCTATCTTTGACAACAACAAAAAATGCCTTGGAGTCTATGGTCGCCCGTTACCAAGGGTAGTTTGGTTTTAGTACATTTCCATAGTAACAAAAGATAGAAAAAAAAAGTTAAAGATCGGAGGCGAATATAACATAGAAAAAATGAGTGTTTGGAAAAAATTTCGAAAGAATCATTCGTCCCTTGATCTTGGCTTTCTGTCTCATTTGTCTCCTTTTGTCTATGTCCAATAGAAACTGAATGACAAAGATTTTCCCATGTCCCAAAAATGTCTTAAAACTGAAAATTAGGCAGTGTATACACGTATTACTCTGGGTTAGTAACCCTGAGTCAACAATAATAATACGGTATCTGGATTCAAGTTGAAATACTTACCGCTCGCTCTACATTCCGGTTGCAGGAGAGTTGCCAGTCGATGCCATCCCCATCCTGTGCCGACCCCATGAGCTCCGAGTCGACTGTATCCGGTGCGTTGGATGCCGTTTCGCCAACATCTATTATCAAGAAATCAACTTTTGATTAAAATTCCCTGATGATCCCTGACCAAAAATTGCTGTTTTCCCGTTGAATCTATTAGTGGAATATCAGGGGTAGACGGCTTATACATGTATTGGATATCCAATAAGTGGTTATTTAGAATTTTAAATTTTATAGTTTTGCCTCGATGCTGACTTACCTCTGTATTTTTTCATCTGAGTGATGACATTTTGTAGGGTGGTTAGTGTACCCCCTTCGCCCTTTCCCCGTCCTTTCGGCGGTTTGACCAAAGACCTCAGCTCTTCCAGGCATTGTTTCACACGCTGCTTTTTCAAGGTCTTCTGTCTGTTTGCATCAACCAGGGAACTGAAAAGTTGGAAAGCCAGTGTTATAATAGTCAATACAAGTAGATTACCTTTAAATTACCAGGCTCTCTGAAAAACGTGCTGACAGCTGCTTCTGTGAGGCCTCCATGTCTGACCCATGGACAACGGTTGTCAGGCATGTTGGCTAACAACTGCTAATTGATTTGACAATATCAATAGGGAAGGGGGCGGGGGTGATAAAAATGCTTCCCCTCCCCCCCACCTCTCCCGCTGTTAAAAAAATACCACTCCATTATAATTGAAAGGACCTACTCAATATGTATTTTGGTCAATTTTAGAAATATAAGTTATTTAGTAAGTGCAGGCATCTGGTTTTATAGCAAGGCCTAAAAAAGGAAAAAAATGGCCGGCCGGGGCTAGCTTCTCAGACAATGTTACCGGAAACCAACCCCCCTTTTTTTTGGGGTGGGGGGGCAAACAGAAAATTACCCGAGCAACTTACCTAGTAAGTTGTGAAGGGGAATTAAGGTTCTAACGAAGCCAAGAGGCACTATTTGAGTGCTTAGGGGAACATGGGAGAAGACACCACCATAAGTAGCTAGAGCGTGACCGCCAAAAGAAATTTCACGATTGTAGTAATTTGTCCAAATCTTTGGATAAATTCTAAAATTCTAAATCTTAAAAACCACAATAATTTTAATAAAATATAAACTAACATTTGGTGGAAGTCTGGGGATGGCTGGTGGGCCCATGTTCCCCTAAGCACTCTTGGCTTCGTTAGAACCTCAATTCCCCTTCTCAACTTACTAGGTAAGTTGCTCAGGTAATTTTCTATTCTAACTCGCCCGGCACTGTTATTTCGTGCCGGGCAACCTGGGAGAATTTTAAAGCTCCTTCAATATGAAACTTTCTATACACAAATGGAACACCAATACCAAGATAAATAAATAAATCACTTGAAGTGGTTTATTCATAACAATTCTTAGCAACGTGAACCAACAGCACTGTCTGGAAAAACCTTAAAATCAGACCTGTGTAACAGTATCTATAATCGTCTCTATTTCATTAGAAAATAAACATTTCATTTTTCACCCGGTTTTATACTCGTACAAGTTATACCGGTAATCATCACAAAGATTTATACCGCTGCAAAACCATACAGATCAACAGTCTTGTTTATCACAAGCTCACTGTAAACATGAACACATTAGATAATGCAACAACATTTTAACCATAGTTGTCCAACAACACCTCGCCAAGATCCAACTTTGGGTCCTCCTCCAGCGCCTTACAGTAATGTCTAGCCATTGTCTTTTCTGTCTTCCAAGACCCATACTTTAGGAGTACCCAGTCTGGCCCCCGATGACTCCCCAGTATGGTTGTTATTATTACTCACCTGCACCCACTTGTGGACGCCGCCCCAATACCACTCCCTAAAGAGAAGCTGCTCATACTGGTTCTGGAAAGTAGGCAAACCCATGATACTTTAAACAGTTGTACACGGATGTAACAAATGGTGATATCGATATATTAACGATGGGTTAGAAGTTAACTCTTGCGGATATAATTATCACTATAGATAGTATACGAGTTCGAAGGTGTAGAGCAAGCTCCAGTGCGTTGCAGCCATTCCAAGGCACGTTTTAAGGCCGAGGAGAAAGGGGGGGGGCACCAACCCCACAGGCTGGGACGCCGACACACGGCTCTCCACTAACACCTCAAACACCTCAAACACTGTGAGGAAGGTGACTATGGTAACTGCAGTTACCAGATCACCATTTGGGGATCCCCACTGTAGCATAGAGAATCAAAAATGGTGATTACACTGTGTTTATGCAGGGTTCTCCTCACACTGCAATGACACCGGCGGACCGCCGGCGTCGTTTCCACTGCCGCCGGCGTCAAATTGATATAATATATGGTCACTCGTATTTTAGCTCTTTTTTTCAAAAATAAATGTATAGTTATTCACATTGTAGCCATTTATTTCCTAAATAAATATATGTCAATTAAAATAGAGGTTATTCCGATTTTAGCCCTTTTTATTGTGAAAAATCAGGTTTTTCAAGGCCTTTGCCATGCCGACTCGCCAGGTTTTTACGGTGTGAATTTTGAGTCTATGAAAAACCCTGTTTATGGCAGCTGTGGTATTGCATAGCTGTATAGTTATACAGCTGGAACCATACTTTATCATTTGGGTCACTAAATATATCATGGAATTGTCTAGAACAGCAGTATGAAGGGGTTTTAGAATCAGGTGTACTATGGTAACTCTTTTGACAGGTCTACAAAAACAAGTACTATGGTAACTGCATCATTTTTATAATCAAATCCCCAGAAAAGCATTAAATAATGATACAGAAGATAGTTCCTATGGCTACCACTGGTTACATGACCGAGCTAGTATCAGAAATCTCCATGGACTATAACATTGTACAAACGTATAACACCATCTGGCTTGCAGGGCTAATATTGTCGGTCGCATGAGTTAGATTTATCATGGTTTTCTCTGTATTTTATCCATTTACATGTACCAGAATGCTTGGAAAAGCGACACATACATTTATATAGACATTATGGACACAATTAACCGGAAAACAGAAAATCGACCCCGGGTCAGCTCCTAACCCATCTTAAAGGGATAAGCTACTTGGATCTGTATATGAACCTCAGAAATATATGAGCCTGTACCATGAAACGCGGGCCTGAGGGAAGAGCTCTTAATCTTTTTTTCTCAAAGAAAATGATTATGATGCCGTAGTAGTTCAGGTACATGTACAAACGTATCTAGGCTCGCGCTAAGCTACGTTTTTCTTTCGCCAGATTGGCGAAAAACGACCATTTTTCTTTCAATTTCTTTCGCCAATATGAGGGGAAATTCGCCAGAGGGTTCACACACATCGAGGGGAATTTACATTTTTAAATTTGATGGTAGAATTATAGTTACAAAATGTATTTCAGTCCCGGATGTCAGTATAGTTTTCCTTTTGCACTATAGACCGTACAACCATGTCCCTTTGGGCATGATGTGATTCCGAGGGAAGGTTTTATATTAACCATGGAACTAAATTTCACTTCAATCTATGTGATTTAGATGTGAGCCTAGAATTTTATTTCAGAAAACAATGTGGTTAAACACCTTCCTGGCATCTTTTTCTTTCTAAGGTTATGTAACATGACTATGTGTAGACATTTTATTTTCGCCAACTGGGTAAGATCTGGCGAAAATACTGTGTATTTTTACAATATATTTTCGCCAATTAGAACTTCCTATCGCCCCAGGCGAATTGGCGAATGGCTAGCGCGAGCCTAGCGTATATGACAATATATTTGACTCCATGGTACCGTTCTGTGGTCTGGGGTCAGTAGGGTGTCAATATAAATGGTTCCATCTACTCACTGTTTGCGACTGGCTGACTTGGTCATGCTAATTGCAGAGTCAATACTGGATATTTGGTCCATAATGGTATTGCGTGACTTCACCCTGCAACCAGCTGCGCACTTGTGTCCTGAAAAAAAAGATTACAGTTGGGTTATATTATATCAAAGCATAGTTTAACCATCCATCTGAGTTATACCAAATCACTATGGTCGTATGGAGGGCCAATTGTTATGATTTTTATGTTATAATTCCACACAAAACCAGACAAGTTGAAATTGGGTTATTTGACATTTTAATAGGGGTAATATTTACATTGAGAAAGGGGCGAGTGAATAGTAATGAACATGTGACGTTCCGTTTACATTCCGCAAACTTCTTCATGCGTTGTTGCGATTGTTATGATTGTATTATCGTATCTACCTGGTACGGGGAGAATGGATTACCCAACATAATAAAATGTAGAGATGGGTATCCAAATAAATTTGGTTTTGGGCAAGTTAATCAAGAATCATACCACATGAAAGCTGGAATCTTTGCCAGCAGAATGTACTTTAAATAAATAAAATGCAGTAAGAAGCAAAGCCATAGGCAGTAGGATTTTAACATTGTGTTACAAGATTATTAAATTGCTGTATTCTGTTGGAAATTTGCTGTATCCTTCCAGTAAGAATACAATTCTACCAGATCATGCATAATTAGCAGAAATCCTTCACCAATATTTACTTTAATTCAGTGGGACCGTGGTCAATGGTCTCACAACTCTGTGATAATCCCCATTCCAATTTATTCTCATATCTCAATGGGTTCCTGTATAAAACGACTTTAATATAGTTTAGTGGATATTCAAAGCATTTAAGGGTTAGATATTTGAGGATATTGAAATTTGTTGTCTACGTATCCGGTAATACCCTCCGGTACCTGAAAACGGAAGGTACTATGGGACACCTCTCGGGCACTCCTAAAATACAGGAAATTTCCAAAAATGACAGCTGAATCCTGATTTAAGGTGGGTCCCTACCCTTTGATCACAGTTAACAGAATCTCTATATTTTTTCCGACATGCAGTCTAGATCATATAGAATCGGAAAATGAAAAGAAAAATGGGGGGTCCCGAGCTACTTTTTAAATTACAGAATTTTGAAAAATTAAAGTATTTTCATTTTTCACAAAAAAAGTAGAAAAAAATGTGAAAACTTCCATGATTTTTTTTCATATCAACAATTATGCACAGAAATGTAAAACTTCACATGTGAAACGCCTATATGTTCCACTTTACTGCAAAAATAAGTTTACAGTTGTAAGTGATGGCATTCTGGGTAAAAATATGATGTTTCCGGAAAGAATAGGAACAAATTTTCATTATTTTGTAGCTTTATTAGCTAAAAATTGTATTCAAAGTTAACAGAATTTTTTTAAACTCTCTCAAAAAATAGTTAAGATCATTTGCTAACATATAGAAGTGCTTTTAATAGGGGGTCCCGGGCATATTTTTAGTTTTTTTGGCCTTTGAAGTTAAAAAATAGTGCAAAAATGGTCTAAATTGTATATTTAATGCCTAGAATGTTGGGTAAAATGGCAAGAATCATGGTATAAAATGGTTGTACTTCATACCCTTGATTACCTCAAGCAATGCAATGGCATTTATATCAATCGTGATACTGATTTATTGATTAATAATTCCAATTTTTTAGCTTATGTCAAAAATAGCAAATATTATCTGCTACAAATATATCAAATATTCAAAGTCCAATATAAAGTGCAATTTTTCTCAGAATCGTCTAATCTTCCGGTACTCCGCTACGGCCCTAAAAGGCTAAATCCTCTTTTGTATGCTTAGGGAGGGTTCATTATTTATGGCAGGGGGGGGGGGTGAGCGTTTGGCAAATCGAATACGTCAAAAATAATTGGCCCCCCCCCCTCGGAATAGGTTGAAAAAAAAAGGCCCCCCCCCCCTCAGAATAGGTTGAAAAAAAAGCGCCCCCCCCCTCACCCTGGATCGTTTTCAACTTTATTACAAAAACAATGTTGGTGTCTACTAATTGTATGCATTTAATCATGGGCACTTTTTTACCTTGAACCTTTGTTACCTTGCAACAAATACATCCATTCGTAAGGTGTTTTAGTGTAAACGTCTCATGATACTCGCTGGTGAGCGATAATAGTCAAACTTCAGACACTCGACTTACATACCATGAGTTTAAGGGCCCCAGTGCTTATAAATTGGAAGCTCCCATAACCTCAGTGCTTACATGAGGCCGGCACTTTTTTGAAGACTGACAAAACGGTGGGCTATTCTGAGTGTCAAAAGTGATGCAGTGAGAAATTTGCTGGGAGTTTGAGGAAAATTTTAGAAAATTTTGGAAATATTGACATAATTTGGTAAAATATAACACAGGCTGTTGCCAAAATTCGCGACATTTCAACATACTAAATTCGCGACATTTTTAGGAATACCCCTAAAAAAAAAGGCCCCCCCCCCTAAGAATAGGGTAAAAAAAAAAGGCCCCCCCCTTTGAATACCCCTAAAAAAATTTGCCCCCCCCCCTCAAATGCTCACCCCCCCCCCCTGCCATAAATAATGAACGCTCCCTTACTCTTACATAGAGTCTGATAGACTATACTATAGAGCTTTCGGCAAATATGTACATCTTTGGGGTGATGTGGTATTTTTAAATTGGCCTTTAATCGCTACGGTACCAGTTGTAACCGGTAAGTTGATACGCCATTTCTAGTTCAACTTGAAGTTGAACAAATGGGTCGGCACTCTGACGGCGGCCTATAGATCTACTACACGTCTACAGTCTTAGAGTCTACAGTCCTTGCGGTGAAATTAATTTCTCAGCAAAATAGCTCATGTTCGAAATAATTACCATACTGGGTAGTGCTACTAGAAGACATAAACGCTGAGGTTCCAGAGCTATCATAAGAAATACAATCCAACAATCAGTGGGGTTAACAAAAACAATCAGAACGTTGATGATGATTCATTGATTGGCCTGTCTGACTCTGAGCATTTCGAGTCTCGGCGACTTCCAAAACAATCCCAAATCTTACCTTCTTTGGTCAAAGCACACCTGGTATTTCCTTCTATAGTAGTTCCGATGCCTCATGCCCGATGTTCTTGCATTGTAGTTGACTGTATATGTGATATATAAGCAGATATAGAGGAGAAATCTCCGGAGGTTATTCGCTGTCAAACTTTGTATACCGTATCTCCATCAATAACTATCCAAAACACACGTCGGTCCACGTGAGGGCTCGACGACGCCTGTCGAATGCTGCCCGCTGATTGGTCAATGCCCCGCTCACACGCCTTACCTAACTAGGTCACTCACACTCACGGTTCTGCACCTTGTGGAGTCTAAACGGTCGCCTGTGCACACCACTCTGTACGCGGCACAGGTACCCAGTGTAGATAAGTAGGTCACACGCTCTCCGCTGATTGGATGATTCTAGCCAACCAGAGTAGGGCATGTCTGTCACGCACCTGGCTGTGTGCTTAGTTTTCTGTTTGGACACCAGATGGCTCACCTTGGGGGTGCAGAGGGGTCCCCCCCTGAGGTCACAAAGTCGCCTCTTTTAAGGGCAACAGGTCGCAAAGTCGCTCTTTTTGCAAAAATATCCAGGTCGCAGGTCACTTTTTTATCATATTTCAGTATGGCCATCTGAAATCAACAGGTCGCAGGTCGGAAAAATTAATGGTCCAGGTCGAAAAGTCGCCTGGAAAACGGCCCAGGTCGCCAGGTCGCCTTTTACCCCTCTGGAGCCACCACCTTCGCAATCGTTAGCGGGAATATCCAGGTGCCCGTGCGTGAGTGTTATTAAATGGACCTTAGGGAGTGATCATTTTTTATCAACAGGGGGGGTTGGTTTGTGGGGGGGGGGGGGCAAAAAAATTTGGACCCCTTGACGGGGGGGGGGGTGTAAAAAATTTGGACCCCTCTTGGGGGGGGGTCAAAAAAATTTAACCTGTTTTGGGCCAAAAAGCCCGCGCGTTACTATGCTTCAAAGGGCCCGCGCGCGCGCGCCGATTTCCGACCCGTAGGGGGGGGGTAAAAAATTTCGACCCGTTGACCGGGGGGGGTGAAAAAGATTTCGCGCGCTCCGCGCGGAAAACCACCCCCCCTGTTGTTAAAAAATGATCACTCCCTTACAGTACTAAGGGTATGCTCATTATTTATGGCCGGGGGGGGGGTGTGAATTTGAGGGGGGGGCAATTTTTTTTTTAGGGGTATTCAAGGGGTGGGGCTTTTTTTTTTACCCTATTCTTAGGGGGGGGCCTTTTTTTTAGGGGTATTCCTAAAAATGTCGCGAATTTAGTACGTTGAAATGTCGCGAATTTTGGTAACAGCCTATATTAGACCACAATGCGCTGCCCCAAAATATGAAGTTGAACTGGACATGTTTTTAGACCACGATATTATGTAATTTTCTTATAGTACATGACTTCCTCAGTTCCCAAAAAAAAGTTCCTGACGGGGTACGGCCTCGTTTGCCCGTAATGGCCGTTTCCATGGCAACCACCTCAAAATAGTGGATACGGCTGTAAAAAGTGCACATTGGCTGTCCATAGGGCTATTTGAGTTTTACCTACCCCCCCTAAATCAATGTTGAGCTTTTATCTGGTCTCATCATGCGGTTGCTAGGGTAAGCGGTTGCCTAGCAACAGACATTCTATGTGAGAATTCCCTAGAAACGAGAGGAAATATCAATGAGATAGCTAATCTATACATATCTAATTCATCAAAACTGACCCCCAAGAAACAATGGTGATATATCCTTGTTGGCATGGTCCATAGTTACCTAGCAACAGCAGATATGTACCTAGCAACCAGTGTTAACTACCAATATGGCTGAAAAAATCACATTTTGGCTCTCCATAGGACCATAAAAAAGTGACCCACCCCCACTAAATCAACTTCAAGGTTTATGATGGCATTAATGCCTTGTTGCTAGGGTGAGTGGTTGCCTAGCAACAGCCATTCTATGCTATAATTCCCTAGTTACTATGGAAAATATCCATCGGTGAGATGATAAGCCAATACCCACTTCATGCAAATTGATCCCCATGGGAAAATGGTAATAAATCTATGTTGGTATAGTCCATGGTTGCCTAGCAACAGTAGATATCTACCTAGCAACCATTTTGAAATGCATTATTTCACCAGACTTGATCATAGTTATCCTGAATCCTGGTATATGGCAGTATTAAGGGTGGTATCGAAAGTTTTCTGACATTATCTAGGAAGTATGTGAGGCTCTATGACAGTGTCTAGGAGGCATCTGAGGATGCCTGACAATGTCAAAGAGGTATAAAAGGCTATCTAACTGTATCTAAGGGTTATATATGTTATATTTTACCAAATTATGTCAATTTTTTCAAAATCTACTAAAATTTTCCTCAAACTCCCAGCAAATTACTCTTGACACTCAGAATAGCCCACCGTTTTGTCAGTCTTCAAAAAAGTGCCGGCCTCATGTAAGCACTGAGGATATGGGAGCTTCCAATTTATAAGCACTGGGGCCCTTAAACTCAACGGTATGTAAGTCAAGTGTCTGAGGTTTGACTACTATCACTCACCAGCGAGTATCATGAGACGTTTACACTAAAACAGCTTACGAATGGATGTAGGCCTATTTGTTGCAAGGTAGTAAATTGTAGGTAAAAAAGTGCCCAGGATTAAATGCATACAATCAGTAGACACCAACATCGTTTTTGTAATAAAGTTGAAAACGATCCAGGGTGAGGGGGGGGCGCTTTTTTTTCAACCTATTCCGAGGGGGGGGGGGCCTTTTTTTTTCAACCTATTCCGAGGGGGGGGCCATTTATTTTTGACGTATTCGATTTGCCAAACGCTCACACCCCCCCCCTGCCATAAATAATGAACGCTCCCTAACGCCTAGACTCGGAGTAGCGTCCCAGCTAGCAAGGGTAGGGTAAATGTGGGTAATATCGCGCATGTGGTAATATCGCGCACCCCCCCTAAAAGGCACAATTTTAACTTTTTTTTCAATTTTTTTTTTTTGGTGAGTAGCCACTTTATATACGATATTATGTCAATGCATTATATTTATATGAAATACATATTTATGCGTCGAGCTAGACATTTATAAAAACGCTTAAAAATCGAAATTTTTTAATCTTTCTATTTTCCCAGTTTCTATGTTAATCCCCATAGGGCCAGTATCGCTCAGGCATGTTGTTATATCGCGCACCTATTTGTAGAATAAAAAATAATATATAAAATAAAAATAAAATGAGTGGATTAGTGTTACAGGGTAGCTTTGTATGTTGTCTAACACTGGTATAAATTTGGGGATGTTGCCACTCACAAGACAGGTGTGAGAGCATGTGGGGTAAAGCACCCTGTTTTCACACTTTTAGGTGTGAAAACAGGTGCGCGAAATAACCAGTATGGTGAAATACACTGTATTTCAATGGGTGAGCGATATAACCCAATGATATAAGCGATATAACCAAAACCATAGCGATATAACCCTAACATTCAGCCCGACTTTTAGCCCCCTGCTTACCATACAAGGGTGTGCAATTGGCATTTACTTTTTTCTCCATTTTTTCATTTTAAATTATTTTAAAAAGAAATTATACAAAAATTGTTCTTAATGACAATGGACTAGAGAGGTGAGGAACATTTGGGTAATATCGTCACAAGGTGCGCGATATTACCCACATTTACCCTACGTTGGGCCAACGTTGGCAATGGTCGGCACCGTCGCAAGCAGTATTCTAACGTTGTGCCAACGTTGGAGTGCCAACGTTTTAGCAACAATGGAAAAATAATGTTGTACCCACGTTGGCAATCCTACCAGTAATCAACCAACATTGGTACAACATCGGATCATTGATGTTATACCAACGTTGGCCCAACAATATTGTAACAACGTTGGAAATATTACCAGTGATCTGCCAACATTGGTACAACATTGGGTAATCATGTTGGGCCAACATTGGACCAACGTTGGGGCACCAATGTTTCTGCAATGTCCACCAGGTGGCATTAATGATTATATGAAGGTTCTTCTGACTAGCAGTCCCATCATCCATCTCTGTAATGGGCCACTAGTTGGGTTCTGTCTGTGTCATATACATTTTGAACCAAGATGTATTTCATTTATAATCTATTTAATGCATATTTCATAGTTTTCCTTCAAAAATATTACAATCATAGGAATAGTGTCATGAGGACACCCCTTCTGTGGATAATGGTAGGTAGATAAGGTCGAAAGGATAAGATCTCAGGTTGTAACTCGTCTTAGCTCATTGACCTAGGGCTAAGATAAAATGGTAAGTAAAATGATGAAAATTGATGACTCTTGTGTTGTTCCAATAAAATTATCAATATAATTAATAGCATTGTCCACTGAGAGATATTTGCATGAATATTGATATTCAATGGCCCAATACAGTATCAAATGTTGAACCATAAATTGGTTGGGTTGACGTTGGCACAACGTCACCATCTGACGTCAGTATGACGTCAGTACGGCGTCATGCCAACGGCGACGTTGCCGACGTTGTTAAAGCCTACTCAAATGACTTTTTGACTCTTTTCATCAATCAGGCATGCCCAAAAACCCCAAATTAGAGGTATTACACATGCAAATCACATAAGAATTGACTGATTTATGACTTTAAACTTTTTCGTCAGCCATCTTGGACGCCATCTTGAATTTCGGAAAACGCTCAACGATGCCAGCCGGGCATCGTCAAGATTCTGAAAGTATATGACTTCCTGTACCCAAATCAGTCATAACCTCTTCGGGGGGTTTTCTGCAAGGTTTTCAAGCTGGCAACTGGACTATATGGTATGCCTACTATGTGCATGACTATTTTATTTCCATTTCATTTCAATATTTATAGGAATAAATTCCATTTATTTGATTTGTTTCAACTAACCCCAAACCGGGGCTAGTTGAAACACAGCTGGGGTCAGTCGAAACACAAATGTTATTTCTTCAGATTTAGAAAGAAAGAATGATAATGAGAAGAAATCTTAAAAATAGTTAAAAATTGAAACAGTTACATTGTAGATCCACTCATTGATAAATAAATCCACAGGAAGAATTACCCTCAGCTATGAGTACATGTTAAGATTTCTGTTTCCAAAGTTTGATGGTCCAAAATATTTTTTCCAAAAATATGTTTGGGGTCAGTTGAAACATTTTTAGTGAAAATCATTTTTTTACATGAATGATTTCACCTTTATGCAACTTTCTATGGCTGGAATAATGCCCCGAAGTAGCATCAATTCTATTATAGAAAAGGTTATATTTGATTCATGATACTCTAATTGTCACAATCAGTCATAATTTGTGTTTCAACAGACCCCAGGCGGGGTCAGTTGAAACACAAGATTTCAACGGATTTTAATAGGGGTTGGTTGAAGCACTTTTGAACAATTATGTTTCAACTTGCCCCACAGGTGTTTCAACTAACCCCAGATCCAATTTTGGTTAAAATGATTATTTATTGCAGAAATTATACACAAATTTTGCATTTATGGTGGTGTGAATATTATCCACTGTTTACCTGCACATATGCACAGCTGCAACTAAAGCTGAAAGGTGCAATTTGGGTGGTAACTGGCGTATAGGGGCGCCTATGCCTCCAGTGAATTTGTTTCAACTAACCCCGACAACAGTGTTTCAACTGACCCCACACCACATAGCATAGTGCTGTCCCCTTAGACATTAATATCACTTTATGCTAATGTATTCATTATAATATATGTGATTTCAGTATATATGGTTAATTATATAAAAGTTAAATTAGATGGATAACTTAAAAACTAAAATTTTGAGAAGAAAAAAACAATTTCTGAAATTTCACTTTTTCAATAAAAACATGATTTATAGATGCTTTGGGCCATATATCAAAAAATTTCGCTAATATCTTTCTGATTTTTTCACTGGTGATAAAAATAACAATAAGTTCATATGAGAATCAAGAAAATCAATCCAAACACATGTTGCCTCTATTATACAGCTTGTGTTTCAACTGACCCCGTGTTTCAACTAGCCCCAGTCTCCCCTATTCTTCAGAGCTTTATCTGTAATACACCAAAATGACCGTATGATATACCTCTTTAATATTTCTTGAATTAGATTGACCGTTGCTAGGGATGGAATGTGAAAGGAACAAAAACATTCGTTTTTAGGTTACTTTTCTTTGAACAGCCCTATGAGAAGGAATATCATCAAAATTAACATTTCTGATGATTTGGCTGTTATCTAGACGTGATTTAGCAGAGAACGGTGCCTCAGTCAATGGATATCTTAATAATTAAGGTCTGCAGAGCTGTTCAAAGTAGGAAAATTGGGGGAAAATACAGATTTTTCAATTTATCATTTTTTTCCAAATTTTCTTACTTTGAACGGCTCTGTAGACATGAATGAGGTCCCTTGATTAAAAGCAGAAGAGAAAGATTTATTTCAGTTTTAATGCAACCATGAATGCAGTTAGGTGATAGGACTTTATTATAGCTACCATCCAATATGGGTTTATCCAGATCTGTGAGGCAGCCCCAACCATTATAGCTCCCTACTAGTCTTGCTAGTTCTATATGAATAGTGATACTTTTGGCCTAATGGCATGCCATAACAGATGTGGAAAGACTCAATGTCCCAGAATGCACATGTGTATAATTATGTGCCTTTTAAGAAAAAAACTCATATAAATATCGCAAACTTATAACAGTACTGCTATTTGGTTTTGACACGTAAATGTGATATATGTTGTGCAACCAGCCAGGTGACATTCTCAAAAGTAACTGATAAATTCATTACTAACCAAATCTCTTTTTTTTAAACATGATAATTAATGGGGTATAACAGCCTATAGGTGTTAGACGTATTGGTACCAGGAAGATGCACAGCCCCCCCCTGTGTGGAGTGCCAGAACTATCACGGACGACACCGCACTGCCCCCTGGAGGGTGACCATGTCAGTGCTTGTGTTTGGTGGTTGCCAGGGTCATTGCCGCTTCAGCCACAGCCCGGTGAGGTTGGGGCTTGCTTGCTTGCTCGTCATATTTTGAAAAAATTTTGAACATGGGTGCGTGTGAACATTGTGGACATGAGTATGATCTAAGGAAGAGGAAATGCCCGCAGTGCGGGGGCTCACACAACCTGACGAAACAAGAATTGGACGAGGAAGAGGGCTTTGAACTGTGAGCGCCGGGGACAGGGCCGAAGGAGCCGGGTTCGCCGAGCATGGAGCGTGAGGAGGCAATGTTAAAAAAGATCAGCTTGGCAAAAGAGAAGCAAGCCTTGCTGATCAGGAAGCAAGAGATGACGGCTTTGGAAAAGAGGTTAGAAGAAATTAATCTCGAGAACGAGAAGATCGAGGCGGAATTGGGAGCGTCATCGGCGACGCCGAGTCAGCCGGATCGCCGGCAACAAGCTTCAGCGGGAAAAAATGGCGGCACTTCCGGTTTGGACAAAAACAAGACTTCGTCGGGCGTAAATCCCGATTTCCACGCCCGTGTACTTCAGCAGCAGCAGCATCGACAACAACAGCAGCTTGAGGCAGGTCTTTTACAACAGGGCGGCCTGTTTTATGCGGATGGGTCGCCTTACCTGCCCGCAGGACCAGATGTGCCGGGCCAACCGGCACTGGCGACTTCGACGCTTCAGGTGGGACTGGAGTCAGTGGGCCTAGGTCTGCAGGCTCTAGGTCTATCTGGTACCGGATCCATTGGAGGAGCAGGTGAGCAAGGTTTATTGGGTGTTCATCTACGCAGAAAGAGGTCACGGCATTGGATAAGGCCCGATTACCACCTCCCTTATGACAAGTCGTACGATGAGATGACATACCGGGAACTGATGTTTGGCATGGTGTGTGTGGCACAGGGCATCATGAAGTCTGGTGATTCTAGGTTCTCTCTTGAGGGGTACCTGGATCATTTTAAGTACATTACGCTAAAGGAAATCAAGCCCACATATGTAGCGAAGGCAGTAGCCAAGTATGAATTTGACGTCACCACTAAGGTGGCGAGCGGGGAGATGGGATATGCAGCAGCTGAACACACAGCTAACTCGACCCACTTTGGGATAGAGAGCACGAGGGCCTATGTGGACGCTATGCGCCTGATGCAGCAACACTCGGGTCAAGGTCACGGGTCACAATCGGGTCAGGGTCAGCATGGCCGTCAGAACCAGACAGGTGGGCGCAACTCAAGTGCCCCTCGGATCTGGTGTCCAGATGACGTGTGTGCGTCATGGAACTTCACGACATGTAACTATAACCCTTGCCACAAAACCCACTGTTGTTGTGTCTGTAGGGGTAGTCATCGGGCGAGAGGGGGATGTACCGGTAGTGCCAATGGTTATGCCTCAACTTCTCCCCAGAGCACTCAGCAACAGTACCAGGGCCAACAACAGTGGTCTCAACAGCAACAGCAGTATTCACAGAACCGTGGCCCCCAGCAACAGGGGGGGGGGGGGCTACCGTCAAGCATAAACAGGTGTTACACAGAGGACTTTGATTCTTTTGGTTTTGCTGACCAAGAGGATTTAATGTGTTTTTCTAGTGTGAGTGACATATTGTCAGAATACCGGTATTATAGACCACTCTGGGATTTGAATTGTACACACCGTGTGGGGGGAGTGACCTTATGAAACTGAGAATTACGCTTCAGCTACTGTGGAGGCATTTAAAGAAATAAATGACATTGTTTTGAGTGAGTTGCAGAAAGGCAAGTTGTCAATTGTAGACAGGAAACCACACTGCATCCATGCCATCGGAGCTGTAGAAAAAAGCTCGGGGGGCTATAGGCCCATCACAGATGCCAGTAGACCAGAGGGCAGTTCAATAAATAACTACATGTCTGAGACTTTTCAGAACTTTAAATTCTATAGCATGGATGATATTTGTGAGGGTTTGACCCCTTCTTGTTATCTTGCTGTCACTGACATATCAGCAGCGTATAGAAGCTGTTTGATTAGACAGTGTGACAGAAAATACCAAGGACTCGTGTGGAACATTGACGGTTCAGATGTGTATATACAAGATAACTTTCTATCATTTGGCGCACGGGCGTCACCATATATCTTTAATTCTCTGACGGATGCGGTGACGCGCTACATGAGAGGTTGTGGTTTTATTTGCTACAATTACTTGGACGACTTCCTGGTCCAGGGGGAATCTGAGGAGAGTTGTAGGGAAGCCCAATTAGCTCTGCACTCTGTTCTTAGATCACTGGGTTTTGACATTGCCTACAAGAAGGTGCGTTCCCCGGCACAGTGTCAGAGATATTTAGGCATAGACATTGACACTATCAACATGAAGTTACTGTTACCAGCTGACAAGTTGACACGTCTTCAGAATGAGCTTGCGTTTTTTGAAGGTCGCCGCCAGGCGACGCGCAAACAGATTCAGAGGTTATGTGGCTTGCTTGGACATTGCTCAACAGTTGTGCGCGGGGGGAGAACTTTCTCACATAGGATAATATCCATGCTGAGTAATTTCTCTGCATCTAGAAGGAGGATAACATTGACTAAGAATTTCTTTGCGGATCTGAACTGGTGGAGAAATTTCGCAAACTGGTTTAATGGGGAAGCAAGAATGGTTGGACGTAGAACCGAGAATGAGGTGTTTTTCCACATGGATGCCTCAGGTTCGGGTTTTGGCGCGGCCATGGGTAGTGACTGGTTAGCGGGGGCGTGGAATTATAATCTAGACTCTCATAATGATGTGCACACACACTTATGTCATTCTCCTGGTGAGGAAATTCCGGACAATATTAACGTTCAAGAGTTATATCCTTTAATTGAAGCACTGTGGAGATGGGGCCCAGTTTGGGGAAATTGTAAAATTGTATGTTACTCTGACAATACTCAAGTGGTAATGGGAGTAAATTCTGGAAAAAGTGATAATTTAATAGCAATGAGTTTATTGAGGCGTGTGTTCTGGCTGACTGTTTTGTTTAATTGTCATATAGTTTGTGTTCATGTACCGGGTAAACAAAATGTCATAGCTGATGCTTTATCTCGATTGTTGGAAAAAAATGTAAAAGTACCGGTTGGTTTGTGTTGTAGGTGCTGCCCAGTTGCTACAGACGTTAGATCAGAAGGCGGCAGAGGTTAGGGCCTATTGTTGGGCAAAATCTACATGGCGAACAAAAGCATCTCAGTGGAGAAAGTATATAAACTTCTGTGCCCTGTTATTAATTCCGGTAATCCCAACTACTGTTGATAACATGTGTAGATTTGTGGTGTTTCTAGCAGACAGTTTGTGTTATGTTAGCATTGATAACTATGTGTCAGGTGTTATAAGCTTAAATAAGTATTTTGGCTATGAAGTAGGTTATATACGTGTAAATTTTGTGTTTTCTACAACTATGAAGGGCCTGAGGCGCATGTTAGGTGACCCGGCTCCTAGGAGACTAACGTTGACTCTAGAGAATTTGTTAAACATGTCTTTAAATGTGGATTGGTTAAGTGCTAATGAGAGAACAATCTGGACGTGTATAGTTACCGGTTTTCGCTCATTGTTAAGAAAATGCAACTTAGTCCCCGATAATTTCAAGCTGGAAGGACATTATCTCAGAAGGAAAGCCTTTATGTTCTACGACTGGGGCGTGTTATTGTGTGTATCCAGCTCAAAGACTATTCAATATGGACAAAGGATTCACGAAGTACCGGTAGTTTTTGCCCCGGGCTCTGTGTTATGTGCAGCGTCCTTGTTGGATAGACATTTCAAGGATATTGTAGCAGCACCGGATTCTCCTGCCTTTATTCTGAGACAGGGCTGTACCCTAGTTCCACTGACTTATCCTGTGTTATTGAAATACCTAAAAAGGTTATTAAAGGTTATAGACTTGGATGTACCGGGCAGTGGTGCCCATTCCCTGAGACGGGCTGGCGCAGCTTTTCTCCATCACTGTGGTGTGCCATTAGAGGACATTAGGCAGGCGGGAGATTGGGTGAGCCTGACCGCCTTGATCTATTTGGCAAAACCTTTATCTTCAAGGGTGAGCTTGGACAAATTGGTAGCGGATGAGATATGTGCGAAGAACTTATAGTGGGTTATGAACCCAGATGTGTGTTTGATTCTTGGAGTTCTGCCGTCTGTTTTACACAGGGCCCAAGTCCAATCATCGCCTTTACCCTTTGTACACTTATCACTATTATAGCAAGAATCAACGACAGTATCAATGGGGTATAACAGCCTATAGGTGTTAGACGTATTGGTACCAGGAAGATGCACAGCCCCCCCCCCCCTGTGTGGAGTGCCAGAACTATCACGGACGACACCGCACTGCCCCCTGGAGGGTGACCATGTCAGTGCTTGTGTTTGGTGGTTGCCAGGGTCATTGCCGCTTCAGCCACAGCCCGGTGAGGTTGGGGCTTGCTTGCTTGCTCGTCATATTTTGAAAAAAAAATTCTTTTGTTGACCGCTTGAATGTGTATGATTATGTCATGTTAATAAATAGGCCGTCTGTTTTACACAGGGCCCAAGTCCAATCATCGCCTTTACCCTTTGTACACTTATCACTATTATAGCAAGAATCAACGACAGTATCAATTGGATTTCACTTTTATTACCATAGACAGTACAACCACTAAACTATAAACCTAAACTCAAATACCAGATTGTGGCAGAAATGGCTTTCCATAAAGGATTGGTTCTGGGAATATGGGTGGTCTGGTAGACAGTGCATTGATACAGGGAGATATTGGATTTCGTACTTTGGACTGCACTGATTAGAACTGCTCAGTAGCTACCCATGTACTGTGTGAGTCTATATTATATTCCTAGCATGGATCTAATGAATGCAGGATATGGCTTGTTTAAAGTGGCATTCTCACTGAGCAAATCCCACTCACAGATCTAGCACTGTTCTAGTGTACTATGTGGTTAAGTGTGAGTGGTGAGTATGCCCCTCCAAATTTGTAAAAGTTTCATTTGTAATGTATATGTATATATATATGATGTATTGACAATCACATGCCATGCTAGTCTGGTTCTGCTATTGGTACCTGTAGACTGATTTCCATAGTCTATTTTACATCTGTCTCTTGGGCCTTTGTAAGTTAATGGCACTAGGCTATTGCTATTATTGTTATACTTTATTATTGAAATGTCCTTTTTTCTTGCTCTCTTGCCTCTGCTATTCTCCTATTCAAAGAGTGACTTCCCTTTCTATTATTCTGAGCCGTTCTCCTTGACTTTCTAGCACCCATCTTTTTGAATTTAGCTTTATGCCTTTTTTTGTTTTGTGAACCACATTTACCATTGAGTGGTAATGCATTAGACTCGTGTACATTTTGCACTATTATTGAACTCTGTGTAAAGATATGTAAAGGGTTGGTTATGTTTTTTTCTGTATCAAAATATAAGGGGGTTTCTTGTAATTCTTGCTGTGGGTCTAATGATTCTAGGTGGGGTGGTTGGGGTTGTGGGTCTAGAAGCTCTACTTTTGTTTGACCTGGTTGTGGATCTAAAGGCTCTACATTCGTTAGGCCTGGCTGTGGGTCGAAAAGGTCTTCTTCTTCCTCTATGTCTGAGTATTCAGAAGATGTTTCCCACTCATCTGTGTCTGAGCATTCTGAGGATGTTTCCCAATCATCAGAGTCATCAATTTCTTCTGCAGTATAGTTAGCAGTGGTAATTATGTTATCTTGTGATTCACTTCCTCAGACAGTTCCCTGGCAACTGCTGTTACATGTTCCATTATATTTGGACTTAATTCCTCGAATAATTTGCTTCCTCAGACATTTTTCAAATACGAGGAGGTGAGGGTCGACTGTATTGAATTCCTCTATGATAACACCGTCTATAATATGGTGTGTTGTTGCTTGGCAACATGCAGCATATTCTGTTAATTCTCCTAACCACCCTAAAATCAATTCATGGGAATTCTAGTAACCCCAAGGCCTACTTTATATTCGCACCATGCGTTCCAATGGTGCCATTGTAGTTTTTCCTGAACCAACAGTTCCCTAGAATCAGACATTCCAACTGTTTGTTTCTGGCAACTCAGGTCTATGTTTATGCTTATTCATTTGCAGGTCACATATTGAACTAGATTAAGCCGTAGGCATTCAAATTGAGCTATTTCTATGTATTTTATTTCTATGTAGCAACATTCCAGTAACCTGTTGATTTTCCCAGTAACCAGCTTGAAATTTTCATTTACCGTACCGCCGCGAATAAGCGCCGGGGCGCTCTTTAATTTGGAGGGCCTCTTACCCCCGGCGCTTATACAAGACAGGCGCTTATTCAAGGTCAATATTTTAGTGCTTAAGAAACATTTGGAGGCCCCTATACCCCTGGCGCTAATCCAAGACTGGCGCTCTTTCAAGACCAGGCACTTTATAGCGACTGTACGGTATTATATTCAATATACAATGTAGTTCAATAAATGCAAATATGTATCTACATTGACCAGGTTCCAGCTATTTAACAGACATTTATTGATAAAGGAGGATGAATAAGTTCAACAAATATGTTTGGTAGAAAGAAGTGTTTAATCATATGATCGCGTGAGCATTTTCACCAAGAAATACTGCTCCATCCATACATATATGTGTTATACTCTTATTTCTATTCATTATATTCTTGAAGTGGAATTTTGTCGATCATCAGTTGTACCCATTATTGTTATCATCATGAGCATTGCTGTTATTGTCAAGGATAGAAAGCCTCTATTTATAATTAAACTATGTAAAAGGCACTTGAGTGGCAACACTGATATAAAAGACGAAAAGCAGCATAAGGAAGTGGCGAAAGTGACTTCTCCTTCAGGGGCAGGGGAGAATATTTTTAGAACTGATGGATGGGGAAATACATATACAAGTAATACTGAAATATCTTATAAAGCCAGACATGAATTAAAATCTATGTATGAAAATACATTTAAAATAGTGTATTGGGGATGGTATAGTCTTTGTGTATCACTATTTACATGAAAAAAGCACCACATACCCATGCATGGAACTAATAAGTGCAAAGATATCTCATCCCCAATAATTTTTATTTCTTTAAATTATTTTCAAATGATAAAGTTCCCCGAAGCATGGAGTTCAGAACAAGCAAACTAGCGTTTTGGGTTCAATGTGCCAGACTTCAAAACAAAATTATACACATATTGTGTATAAAATTGAACATTCAGTTATAAGACTCGACCCCCAAAAACAGTAAGAAGAACTTCTCTACATGCATGCGAAAAATGTAGTGTACCATCTCAAGTGCTTTCATAGACCATATGGCTATATCATAGGACAAGCCAAATTGTGAGTGTCCAATGACGATGCTGTAATGCTGATGGCCAGAGAATGCTGTTTTGTAAGTGAACAATACTGTGTTAAAATGCTGAAATTGGATGGAATTATATCTTTTGCAATATCTAGATAAAACATACTTTCTTCAAAAAGAAATATCAAGCTCAAACACAAATATATATATAAGATCAATTCTTTCAGGATAACATGTAATTAGTTCAAGTTAACCACCATTCAATCTAACATAGTATCAGTGTACATAACAATATTTACCAGTTATAAAACAAAGTGTAACAACTACAATCTATCACACATATATTACTCCATTGTCGATCGTCATTTGTGCACATAACATTTTTCTATACTTCTATACATCTTTTTTCTTTCTGTAATTCACAATTATCTGTATCTGAATTATCTGTATCTGAAATATACAGGGTTGGCAATGTAGATTAGGGTACAGAACTCTAGCATATACCATAGGATTCATAGTGAGCCATCACAAAATACTTCATAGCTGAGATAACAATTAAGCCCATACAAAATTCATGTTATTGTGTCACAGTCAGATGATATATGCATGATTCACCACCTTTTATATTAGCCACTATTGCTTTAACCTAAACATACCCCTAATATTTCAATTTCGACTTTACTGGTGATGAACCTGAGTTGGAAATTAGTTGTACTGAAGACGCATACTCAATACAGACTGGATGAGCTTACTATGTTTCCTTGTGTTCAGTTTGGCTCGCTACACCTCAGTTAGCCTCCGGGATCTTCTCTTCATCCAGGGCGGCCTGGTGTCCCTTTCGACAGTTCCTTGAGGACTGGAAGTGCTGATCATATCCTCAAAAGATACATTGTGTTTCTCTTTCTCTGCCCTCTTGGTACCTGTCACTACTCCACCATTCATGGAGTTCTCACGATCCGAGGCATACCCACTTGTCGTGTATGTAGGGGACAGGTCTGAAAGTCCTGACACAGACCTTTCGCGCTCTGAAGGTGACAAGCTAATATTGTCATGATCAACATATGAAGTTACAACATTCGATCGGTGACCCCCGGCGGAGTCAGTGCGGTCAACTGTTGAAACATGCAAGTTGGTCTGTGTAGTCCATCGCTGGGTATTACTATTGTCTGGACTCTTTAAGGCACTCTTTAAAGGCATGGTTGGTTTCTGTTGAGGGGGAAGGGCAGTTCTAATTGGGGCAGTGTGTCTCAAACCCTGAGAGTCTAGATGCCTGACTTCAGATGCTGACTGTCTATCCGATACAGAATTCTTGATATTGGAACCTGGATGTCTACCGGCTGAACCTGAACGCAGAACATCAGAACCCTGTTGACTAAACTCAGGTGCTGAATGCCTAACATCATAGTTATATCTGATATCATTGCCTGTATGCCTCACTTCTGAGCCTGAATTTCTGATTTCAGATCCTGAATGTTGTACATCTGGACCTGAGTGTCTTGCAGGAGTCCCTGAATGTCTGTCATCAGGGCCTGGATGCCTGATAACATGAGCAGAGGGTTTTAGAGAAGAAGAATCCGGTTGTGACTTATTGGGAAAGTATGCTTGTCGGAGATCGTAAGCCGAACCATTCCGGGAATGTGTGGGCGACAAAGGTTTCTGCACCTGAGGTTTTCTGTACAAGTAATTACTACTGTCAGGATAGGGTACAGCTTTACTTGCCACAACTGGTCTTTGTTGTGATTGAGCTGTAGGCTGCTGTTTAGACCATTGGTAGCCAGAAGTGCTATCCCTGGTGTAGATCTGATTAATATTTGCAGAAGATGCCCCATTTGGCCGGAAGTCCCGAGCGAGTGCAGACTGTGACCCTCGAGTTTCAGATGGTCCCGTTGTTTGTGGCTTTCTATATTCTACCACAGTTGGTTTCACCATTGTAACAGCTACTTTTGGTCGGTTGTCACTCAAATGGACAGCCCTACCATCACCATTCTTAAGTGTCCTTGGACTATTACCACTATGTTGACCATTCAATGTAGTGTTGACCCCATCAGAGGTGGTACTGGTATTCCATAAATCATTACTGATATTCTTCACATCTGGACTCCTTGTGCTTGTGACACTGGTATTTTGTTTGTCATCAGGAGGAGTAGTTATACGGAAGTCCATAACAGGATTTTTAAGGTCTTGTGTTGAACCACGGATATCATGGGTAGAAGCTCTGAAGTCAGAATTACGGAGGCGGTGCTCATACTGACTGAGCTGACGAGCTTTGGCCTCTAGTTGATGAATCATTGTGTCTTTGTAGAGATGCAACCTGTCCATCTTGGTCTTGAAGTTCTGTTCATTCTGCTGCATCTTGCCCCATCGTTGCTGCATGCTCTCCTCATTGTTACGCAGCTGGCGCTCCCTCTGACACAGGGTCACCTAGATGGGAAGACATCAAGTTCATTATATTTATAGTGTTGCTATAGGTAAATTCATCTGGTCAAACCAGTAACAATTAATCATACATGAATCTACAGAATATTCTTTCTCCCTCTCCTTCTTGCTGATTATGCTAGAGATGATTTCCTGCATCAATACGGCAGGCCCACAGATTGTTTGTGGGATTCTGAATATAAATATAATTCACATTTAGTAATATATAGAGAGGACAAAACGTTTAACAGTCTGAAACAAGACAAGATCATTATTCCATGGGCCTACCTGGTACTGCTTCAGTGAGACCTCCTTGTGCCCTAGACGTTCTCTGATCTGATTTAGAAAGGAGGTGAAAGATGTCTTCACTTGCCTCTCCCAAATATCATAATCATCATCTGAAACATAGAAATCCAATCTCATAGTCAAGTCCTACGAATTTCCCCAAGCCTCAAAAGAAATGTTATTGGTAATTGATGTGGGGGTCATTATAAGAGAACTCTACAAGTTGAGCAGCCCACTGGGGTAGCCCGGGATGTCATGTGGTCTTATATTGTCTTGTTTTTATAATTTGCTTATAACTTGTCTTGTTGCTATAAATGATCCCAAAAGCTCAAAGCCTTTAGGCTGGTCTACCTACGTCTATAGGCTGTTCTGGGTGCTATTATTCTATATGCATGTTCTGTGGGCTGTTTTGTGTATGAATGAGTAGCCTACACTTGCTGAATTGCATAGGATTAAATAATGAAATAGAATGGTAGTTCAGTATACCTTGATCAACACAAGTAGCTTTTGCCATTCATATCTAAATTACTGGACTTCCTTGAGAATAATCATACAATAAAGTTAATCTTGGGTTTGATGATCCTCACATTTGTCTACAAATGCGGCAGTGTTCTGGTGCGCTACTTGTTTTATTGGCAACCGCCTAAATAACATGCGACACAGGGCAAGAAACAACCCCAATTTAATTGTAACAAGCAACATAGCTATTCCTCAGCAACAAGGCGACGAGCATTTTAACCCTGAAAACCATGTGGGCCTTAGCGTTGTGAGGCATGCCGTAAACAGGGCAAAATGGTACTTCTTATACATCTTAGTATATAGAAGCATTTGTGGAGTCACGTACTGTTCACATGCTACAAAGTGTCCAGACCCGTTATCAAACTCTTATGTATGAACTTTAATAATATATTTCTTCAGATGAGAAATTTGCAAGATCCATTATCAGTTTTAGTAAGTGCATAAGAAAAGATATCATTTGATGAAGGGATCTTCCAGCCTGGTGATATATCATACATGATAGAATAAAATGTAGCCTACAGTTATGCCATTATAAACTGTAACTGATATTTCTTGTCTGGGAGGGTCCTAAATTTACCTGTATAGTGAAAACATCAATCAATGTGGCAAAGAAATTATACTCCGAGTGAAAACACCATTCATTTTAACAGCACCAAGTTGTGTCTTTCCTTGATCTGCGAGGACCCTATGGACACTTTGTAGCCTTTGGACAAAACGTGACATAACAGCATAGGGTGCGTAAGTAACCCGATACGACAGAAAAAACGGGTGATTTAATAACCTCGAATCAGGACAGGAAGCGATGTCACGCTATGGGACATTTTGGAAAAAATATTAATCCTCAGCAAATAAAGATCTCTACTGGGCACCCTTTCAGATTTTTGTGTGTTAGACATGCCTCTTGCTGTACTATAAATTTGAAACTGAAAGGATGCTTCTGGAAGGAGAAATCTTCAAGTTTTCAAAAGGCCCCATACCTAATACGTACCGCGCCGTGGCTTCCTGTCCTGATTCAATGGTTTTCGTAACCCGCACAACTAAAAGTAAACGGGTAGGCTTTTGCCCCCTATTGCCCAAGACGTTTAGGGTCAAGGATGTACACAATAGTCTGCAACATTGTGTCTAGGGAGGATTTAATTGCACTATGGTTGAGCTTATGGTCAACAAACAGTCAGTGTGAACATATTTGCTAATATTATACCCTTTACCAACAAGAATTATACTGGTTTAGGTCAAGGTAGAAATGTGAATTAAGCGTGTTACCTTACCTATGATAACTGGTGGTTTAGGAGACAGTGGACAGGTGGCGTTATTGTCAGAGTTGTTGTGTGCTGGCCCCTGGTGAGACACACCCCCTGGGCGCTGGGGCGACACCTCACGGCTGCCAGGTGTACCAGACCCCTTCTGACTACTGGTGCCTCTGTCTGGACTGTTCCCACCCCGACCTCTATACTTCTGGTCTGGAGATGTAGGGTTGGACTGCAAATTAAACAATGATAATATTGTATGTAAATAGGATATACTTATTACAGTTCAAAGGCATGCGCGAATTAATATCGAAATAATATGCATGAACATGACGTCATCAACAAATACTTTTTTTTATATTTAATATAAAGCCACGATTGTAGTAATCATCAATGATCACAGTATTACTTTAGATGGTAACATGGTAGGTCATTAGGCGGCCTTTAACTCTCATAACAGTCACTTTGATAGGATACCCTAGTCTTCTTATTAGAACCACCTTTTGACAACATTAGAGGCTTTGATTGCATTAGCATAGAACCCCTCTCCCTTCTCCCTATTGTACATACCCAGACCTTCACATGGTCTAATAGAGTCAAACAATCTGATTAGAGGGGAGCGTACCTCTCACCCTGACCCCTGCCCCTGTCACCCAAAAGAGGTGACCAAGGGGTGCTAATCTGGGGTTTCCAGTTGAGCAGCCAGGTTTAGAGACTACCCCCAGAGATATGTCAAGCATTCTAAATGGATTATGTGTAGGAATAACAAGACCCTGGGCCATGTGCCCTAGGGCATGAAGAAGGTGGTAACTGACCGTGCATAAACACTTTATACTTCAACAGCTTTCCTGGAGACCCAGGATATAATATTATTTCACTAGATCCGGGGGGGTACTCAGTATAGGAATGGGTACCAACTGAAGTAATGACCCCGAAGAGCTACCACTGTGCATGCATCGAAGCAAGAAAAAGGGGGGCTGTCAATTGCATGAAAATAGGAACTTAGGGTCAGTCACTTGAAAGTACTGAATCAGGGGCTGTCACAATTGATATAGAACTAATGAACCCTTACATTTCATACATGACTTGAGTAATCTAATAATTCCAGAACAACATAGTGAGGATTCCTAACAGGGGGCTGTCATCTGAATATTTAGAATATAGGGGGCTGTAAAAATAAGGCACATTTTCAAGGGGCTGTAAAATGACAAAATGGTAGGGGCTGTTGTTTTGCAGTATGGTACCTACCCTCAAAGAGCCAGTGCCCCCAGGTATTAGATGTGTGTGTTTGTGTGGGGAGGGGGGGGGGTCTTGGTTGAGTTTTCTCATCCATGGGCTGCTAATAATTACCATCTGCTAATAATACCATCTAATTTGTTCCCACTTATATTAAGGCACTTTAATGAAGAGGAAACTTTGAGTAGATCTAATCATAATTGTTTATACTGTTTTACTCATGAGAAATCCCCCATAACAAACAACTGAAAATAAATTAAACACAACAAGGGATTCACTGTCAATGTTGTATTCATAGCCCTGTTTCTGTCTCTCTGATTTTGTAAGTGTCACCCCTATGTGTGACATAGTTATTACTGTCACTTTACCTGTCAAATGTAAATGCTCAGGTATTTGACCTGATAGGTTTCAGGCGTGGTTGGAATACAGTTTGAACATGTTAATGGCAGGCGTAACCTGTCTCTCTTTTTTCTTTCTGTCTGAATAATGTAAGACATTCTGTCTGAATAATGTAAGACTTTGGAAGATTGTATAGGGCAGCGTCCGTTGGATGTGGATGACATTTGGAATAGGTCTCCATAGCCTATATACTAAAATTATGCACATCTGTTCCCCTGAACTATCTTTGCTCATCTTACATGTCCCACTATGCATTACAATCTAAAGCGAAAACTGAGTGCTTTGCTACGAAATGGTCGGCTTATAATACGCTTTTTTGTTGATTGTTTCTGTTAAAGGGGCGGTTCTCCTGCCGTAGATCCAACAGCTTAAAGTAGAGCATGTCATTCATAACCAAGTGACCTTTCAGATGTGTCTGTAAACAAGGCCCCAAGCCACCAAAGGCCACTTGGTAGACTGCAGTCAGTCTTGAGTGTGCTAAAAGCCTTCAAACATACACTGTAAAAAAGTGTTTCTAATTTTTAAACACATTTACCCAAACATACTAAAGTTGGACACTTTCACTGAATCTCAGCACTTTTTTCTGTCAGCAGGTGCAGGGATATGGCTGCTGGTGGTGGTTGAGCCTTCAAAAGTGAAATATTGGTGGACATGGCCACTGGAATATTTTGGACAGCACTATGTACTTATTATTGTTGACATTATCTAAATTGTCATTGATGTCAACCAATACAATGGGTACTATATTTGACTAAGGAGAGCCTGTACATGGGCAAAAGCCTGAACAAGGAATAGGAGAATAATACCAGTGGGCTAGTTAAACTGCCCTCTCCCACGGTTTTTCATTGTTGTAGCTCACCCCTCACTGGCGGCCATATCCCTACAAATAGCTAGAAAAAAGCTTGCCATCAACATGTTTGGGTGAAAGTGTTTAAATTATATTCACATTTTTTACAGTGTATGGGTGAAGGGTGCAGTGAGCAGTGAGACCAGGTAATCATGCTGTCCTGGCCAGGTGACTTCAGTAGGGGGACCATGAATCAGGCTTTCCTTGGAATTAAATAGTCTATAAAAGCATAATGAAACTATAGCACCCTATTAGATTTGATGATTACACATTGGCTTCTAGGTATAGACATTGTGTAATGGTACCATTGTGTATAGATGTTCTTCTTTTACCCAAAATAATAGCATGTGGCCTATTTAAGGGGGAGTATGCCGTTTTCTGTGGGCACACTGGTGGCAGTCAGTACACTGGTGGGTATCAATAGAACTCAATGCTATACCACTGGCACAGTCCAACTGCTAGTCACACCAGTGCAACTTATCTAGGCCAGAGCATTGCTGGGAAGGAACAACCAGCAAACTATTTGTTGGTTGCCTGAGCCTTTATACATGGGGTACTGGTGCTGGGGAATACAGGCTCACAGGGCTAGGATATGCCTGCATGTTTGAGGTTTCTGTTTGGGGGATTCTAAATATAACTAAGGTGTTATATAAACTTAACAAGGCTGGCCTAGAGGTTTGGATCTACGGCAGGATGACCGTCCCTTTAATATCTATTCAAAATTATATGGTTTAGTTACTTTTATACGGTCTATCTTCACACTGCGAACATGCACATGCAGCACTTAGAATGATGATACCCCCCACTCCCCTACCCCCTGAACCCTTCTCACCAGGCGCCGTACATAAACTATTTACCCGGGCCAGAAGGCAGTAGCTACTTCTTAAACCAGTGACCACTGAAACCAAACTGATTCACCACTTCATATTTCAGTATGCACTGATCCAACACTCCCAAAACTACTGATCCCCCACTGTTTTATTCAGTGCAGACCCAGTAGTCCACTGAACTTCCACTGCTATCTCTTTGTCAGATGATGGGCTATTTCCAGGGCTACTGATCCAACACTTCTGGGACAAAGTCCCCAGGACGAGTGTCAGTGTAATTCAGTAGTCACTGATTCAATACTGACATACTGGTACTTATGGCCTACTTTTATTTGGGTTACTAGACACATTTAAATCTGACAGTTACACAGAATGCGCCAGAATCCAGTGGGACCAAAAGAGAAATACATAGGGAGCATATTTTACAGAAATAGTCTGACAAGGAGGCTACTCAATCTTACAAGAATGGGCACACAATACATTCAAGACCCTGTGGTCACAGTGGACTACTTGAAATAGAATTAGGAATTGACTATGGTAAGTAATTCACACAAAACTGTTCTCACACTATCAGCCTCATTCTTTCTATTGAGTCAACATCTTGAAAGGCCTTTTGAATTATACATTTCTATATCCACTGATTGCTCACCTTAGCATCAGTACTACTGATGCCACACTGCTACAGCAGTGCTTCATCAGTAGTCTACTGGTTAGCTACTGCTAATACAGTGGTTGCTCAGTGGTACTGATCAAATACTGCCACAATCCAGTTTTCTATGGGCTACAACACCTACTGAATAGCCACTGCTGCAGCAGTGCTAAATCAGTAGGCTACTGATCAAGCACTACCACCTCAATTACATATTTCGGACATACTGATCCACTACTGCTTGCACACTGATCATACACTGCTCTATCACTGGACCACTACTACCCTGTTCTGTAATGTTAGGCAGTGGACAGGCAGTGTATGCTGATTTGGCACTGTTACTGACACTTTTCAACACTGAAGCACTACTGCCACACTCAACTGTTTTAGCACTGGTTTAACACTGTCCTTCCACTGCATTCTGGCCCGGGTAGTCACACCTCACAGCACTTAGCTATGCCGCTCCCAATGTAGAGAAGCAACGGGACACACACGTTTGTTTAAAGGCCACATCAAGGGGTTCTGAAACGGCAATTTTGCTATTGTAAACTGGCACTTATGTATATCAACTAACTTTTTATTTAAAAGCAAACTCTTGGAGAGCTATATTTATTTATCTATTACGTGATTTAGTTGGGGGTCACTCCACGTGACCTCACATCCCAAATATCAGTGAATGTGCTGTCCCCAGTGAGAAGAATATGAACTACAGTCCCAATACCCAATGTGACTGCATATTGGGTGACAACCAACCCAATGGGGAGGCCACCCCTTATATTTTCTATAGAAACTACATGTATGTGCGAACATCACATTAAGTTTGGTACTCTCATTACAAGAGGTAACAAGAAACTAGCACTAATTTCATGAGAAACACTTCTTCAGCCTTTAACTATAGAGCCCCAGAATGTACCCTTCCCTTGAAATCATGGTCACACATGCTAGCCAAAGCACAGGGAGTGCCCCCCCCCCCCCCTCCCTGGGCCCTGCAGTGGTCAGCCTGCCTGGCGGACCACTGGGGGTGAATCTGAACGGGCCATGTATGTGGGGTGGGAGGGAGAGGGTTGGGGAGACAGGTAATCAAATTGAAGTGCCCCAGGGCACATACAGGTGTAGCAGAGGTTAGAGTTTCCTCTGCTACTATGTCACAGGGTGGTGATTGGGGGGCAAACAGAGGCCTCCACATTAGACCTCATTAGACCAAACATTAGACCAAACATTATTATATTTACTTACTTGAGCTGTAGAATAGTCTGCAGTTTTAGCTATTGTTATACATATGATATATAAGAGAGTACTGAAACATGATATTTATTTTATAACAATTTACAATGTATTTAAGTGACAATTTACTGTGTGAGATATGGTTCATATACCCATAAAGTATCATAGGGTGAGTTAGAGTTGTAGATTGCACCTGTAGGAGGCCACGTGGAAGCCTCTATTTGCCCCCCAATCACCACCCTGGGACGTAGTAGCAGGGGAAAACTTCTGCTTTGGTGCACGGCTGCCGGTGTCTAGCAGTATGTGGTAGAGGGGGGGGGGGGGGGGTCAGTCCCTTCGCAATTATAACACTATATTTCTGCTCAATGCAACACAGCATCAATTGGGCATTTAGTAGGGATATCTATCTGTTACATTATAACATTAGTTTTGTTCACTATTTTGCAAGATTTGCACATACAATGGCTTATCCTACACAAGTGAGGGGACCCTGGTTAGTTGTCACCTATACCCCCCGCCCCCACACACACATACACATACACACTCTTCTTGTTATGCCTCTCCCTCTGATTGTTATACCTCTCCTTAGCAACGGGGTCATGGATCAGTGTTCATTACTATTCACTGTAAGGCCCCCTTGTGAGAAACAGGGAAAGCATACATTTCACAATTCAATATTTTGGGAGGTTTACTAGTTTTGGTCAAAAGACCAGTTTATTTGCAAATCTATGCAATGTCAATTAAAGGATGATTTAAAACACCAGGATTGCAGTTACATTTTCTGCCTTTGTAATTTGGTTCAAAACCTCCGGATGTGGTCTTTAATTTCAACGGGTCCTTATCAGCATGGAAAATGATAACTTACAACGGAGTTATGGTTCAATTTACCGCTCAATCATATCTTACCTCAAAGCGAATTGTCAAAGCAATTAGGGCCCATTCTATTCAGTCCCAGGGCTGTACAAGCAAATACTCCTGTTGCAGCTTCATGGTCAGACTAATGGGATTGCAGAGCCTCCCCCCTCCCTGAGGTTGGAAGGTCGCCGGAATTAAGGGGTCAAGGTCGGAAAGTTTTCTTTTTTGAGTCTTTAACCTATTGTCAAATTTGTCCAAAAATCGCCAAGTCGGTTATATTATTGCCAGAAGTCGAAAGTCGCCTTCAAAACAGCCCAGGTCGCCAGGTCTCTTTTGACCCATCTGCAGCCAGACTAATGTCCTTCACATTGTCATCAGAATCAATGTGAAGAAGAGACAGCCACTTACTTCTAGACACTGAGAGGGTGCCTGTGTCCCTAATTGACTGTAAGTATATGGTAAGAGGGGTGCACAAGGGAGGGTTAAGGATGAGTGGGGGGGGGGGAGCTAACCCCCTCAAGTCACGACATTCTCTTCCCTGGACAACTGACTCTGCTCTAGCTGTTCCCACGCCTATATCTGCAAGGACCATGCACTCGTGCAATTTACTTGATTGTGAAAACACTTTTAACAGATCTTTTTTTAATTCAGATGATTCTTTCCTCTTTTGAGACTTAAGTGCATATCTGTACATATCTATATGGTGGATATCAGCGAGGACCCATCAGCGAGATGGGCAATGTGTTGTTTGAGAAATTGTGCAAAACTCTAGCGGTTTACAGAAATACCGGAGCGTTTAGCAACGTTACGTTACACTATAAATACGATGATATATTGCTGAATTGGTTAATCAATATAACAAATGTACTAGTAATACCCTCTCATTGCTGCCAATACATATAACTGAAATATATTGTAGTACTACATATATTGGATCACTACTGATTCATACATGAATACATTTATAACCATTTATATTAAACAGCATAACAATGTCATGACACAGATATTACGGGGACCCTGCAAGACATGCATAGATTTGATGCCAGAGTTGATACCAGAGCGAATTGGTCCCCGTAGCATGACGTTGTAACATGTACAACTAATAAGGCACTGCAGGGCAGCAAGGCGTGTAGGTAGGACATGCACACGTCTAATGATGGTGTGGCCTGCCTTACAGTTTAGTTCACGTATGTGCATTTTGATGGGACCAGTGACTTCCATGTAGTCTTCTTGGTGGGACTTACCTTTGCATTTAATCGTAATGTGACTTAAAATATAGGCATATATTTATATATGTCTTGTCTATTATATCTTATTATAGATATACCTTTGCTGGCACAAGCCGTCTGTACTGTGTTGGAGTAGCAAGGGTGTAAGGGGCATATTGAGAAGAATGTATACACTGCTCTATACCATGGGAATAACCTTGTCACCTTATAGCAGTAATATATGGCCCTCTGTACTGCTCTATATCATAGGGATGAGAACCTTGTCACCTTATAGCAGTAATATATGACCATCTATACTGCTCTATACCATGGGCATGAGAACCTTGTCACCTTTTAGCAGTAATATGTGACCCTCTATACTGCTCTATATCATGGGCATGAGAACCTTGTCACCTTTTAGCAGTAATATGTGACCCTCTATACTGCTCTATACCATGGGCATGAGAACCTTGTCACATTATAACAGTAAGATGTGACCCCCTATACTGCTCTATACCATGGGAATGAGAACCTTGTCACCTTATAGCAGTACGATGTGACCCCCTATACTGCTCTATATCATGGGAATGAGAACCTTGTCACCTTATAGCAGTACGATGTGACCCCCTATACTGCTCTATACTATGGGAGTGAGAACCTTGTCACCTTATAGCAGTACGATGTGACCCCCTATACTGCTCTATACCATGGGAATGAGCACCTTGTCACCTTATAGCAGTACGATGTGACCCTCTATACTGCTCTATATCATGGGCATGAGAACCTTGTCACCTTTTAGCAGTAATATGTGACCCTCTATACTGCTCTATACCATGGGCATGAGAACCTTGTCACATTATAACAGTAAGATGTGACCCCCTATACTGCTCTATACCATGGGAATGAGAACCTTGTCACCTTATAGCAGTACGATGTGACCCCCTATACTGCTCTATATCATGGGAATGAGAACCTTGTCACCTTATAGCAGTACGATGTGACCCCCTATACTGCTCTATACCATGGGAGTGAGAACCTTGTCACCTTATAGCAGTACGATGTGACCCCCTATACTGCTCTATACCATGGGAATGAGCACCTTGTCACCTTATAGCAGTACGATGTGACCCCCTATACTGCTCTATATCATGGGAATGAGAACCTTGTCACCTTATAGCAGTACGATGTGACCCCCTATACTGCTCTATACCATGGGAATGAGAACCTTGTCACCTTATAGCAGTACGATGTGACCCCCTATACTGCTCTATACCATGGGAATGAGCACCTTGTCACCTTATAGCAGTACGATGTGACCCCCTATACTGCTCTATACCATGGGAATGAGAACCTTGTCACCTTATAGCAGTACGATGTGACCCCCTATACTGCTCTATACCATGGGAGTGAGAACCTTGTCACCTTATAGCAGTACGATGTGACCCCCTATACTGCTCTATACCATGGGAATGAGCACCTTGTCACCATATAGCAGTACGATGTGACCCCCTATACTGCTCTATATCATGGGAATGAGAACCTTGTCACCTTATAGCAGTACGATGTGACCCCCTATACTGCTCTATACCATGGGAATGAGAACCTTGTCACCTTATAGCAGTACGATGTGACCCCCTATACTGCTCTATACCATGGGAATGAGAACCTTGTCACCTTATAGCAGTCAGTCGTGACCTACCTGTGGCCTGGTGCTTGGTACGATGTGGACCCCACACTTGGTGCACACCCAGCCTCCTGTCAGACCGCCGCTCAGCACTCCCTTACTCAGGTAAGAAGCCTCACTCCCCGCCACTCCTCCTGGGCCCGGTGCCTTGCCACCTCCAGGTGCCTTGCCACCTCCAGGTGCCTTGCCACCTCCAGGTGCCTTGCCACCCCCTGGTACCTTGCCACCCCCTGGCATGGGGTGTGAGGTGCCTGGGGGACTGCGGCCAGGCACTTCACCAAACTTCTCCCTGAAGAGGACGAGTGGAGCGCCACACGACGGGCAACACTGTGGGAAGAGAAAGGACAGGGGTCACCGTGGTGTCTCTTTATGTCATGCCTTTCTGTACGTTTTCATTCATGTTTGTTTCAACTCATATTTTTTATAGTCTTTTTTTTTACAGTCATTTAAAAAAATAAAAATTACTGTAAAATGATGTTAAAGGGTGGATATCACCACCCACACACACATAATAAAGCAGATTAAAACAGTGCTAGAAATGTGGATGCGAGTTTTGGCTTTTGTATCGACCCTACGTACTCCACTCGAGTCTAAAGACATATTGATAGCGATGGATAGAAATGAGGTAACCATTTTGTATCTGAATCGACAGGATTCAGTTTGACTAGATTGATTGATTGGTTGATTGATTTTTATTGGCAATATATATATATAAGTTTTTTAAATTAGTGCCATAGTGGATATCCAATTCACGATGAATATCTGATAGATAGAGATATATTTTTAGACATAAACATACTGCTGAATGCGAGAATATCATACAATTCTGCATTCCTTAATTCATTGATAATTACGTTTTTACATAATGGAAAATACGAGCTTTCATGGTGAACACAATAGCATCCCAGCTAACAAAAAAACGTTATTTTACGTCAAAATAACGTTTTAAAATTTTATATAACGTTATGCCATAGTAAGGAGCCCTAGAGAAACGTTATATAACGTTATATTACGTTATAAAATGTTGTATAACGTTTTTTGTTTACTGGGATAGGTATGTGCATAGAGATGCTGTTGCCGAATATGATCATGTGGGATGGTATGATACTTAAATCGATAGTGTCAACAGTGAGGGATGCGTTTACACAGTATAGGATAACATTTGGCTCTATCTCACGAACTTGGGCCAGTGTGTTGGTCTATGACCGGGTGCCATCTATGACCGGGTGCCGTCTATGACTGGGTGCCATCTATGACCGGGTGCCGTCTATGACTGGGTGCCATCTATGACCGGATATCTAAAAAAAAGTTGTTTGGAGGAATAAAAAAAAAATTAATTTTTTCTTTTCACAATTTTTATTTATAAAAATTGTAAATTTTTTTTTATTTCGGTCATAGACAGCACCCGGTCATAGACCAACACATTGGCCCAAGTTCGTGAGGCACAGCCATAACTCAGGACAAGGTCAAAACACCAAAACATCAGTTGTCTATAGATATATCAATGATGTAACACCTGATTTAGCTAAGGCAGCACCATTATAGATATATATCAACTCAATATATATAATGATTTAATAAGCACCTGTTCATCAGCCTGCCTGTCTCCTACCAGTTGATTAGTGAATGGTTATAGTAATGTAATGCTATTCATAATATTACCATGGTTAGGACCTGGCCAGATGTGTTGAAACTTACCTCATACTGAAGGGCAAGAGGCAGAAGGATCATATGCCCTCTCTGTCCCTACATATTAGTATTGGCTATATATTTATATCGTCCAAACAAGGTTTGATGTGCAGCATTGGTGGGTGTGGGGATATGGTTTGCCATGACCAAACTTTCACGGAGATACCATATCTGATGAGCTCCTCTAATATGCATTGGATGTAGATATATTGCAATGGTTGTCTCCTTGCTGCTACATTGTATCAGCGTATTCCAGTGCTTCTATCCTCATATGGAATTCCACATTCGGTTTAGCCTTGACAGGGGTATATCCATTAGGTTTGCATTATAAATGACCCGGGAATGATCTCTCTGTATAAGGGAACAATATACACCTGCAGACTCCTTTCAATCCAAATGTCGTCTGCTATGACAAATTGAAGGAAAGCAGGCGAATAAAGATCACCATGTACGTGACGTCATAACATCTTGTGCTCCTGGGCTAGTGGTGTTTGATGTGAGAGGAAAGTGTACAGATGTGCCCGCAGGGGAGGGGGGCTGAGTAGTCTCCAGAGCAAACGACGGCAAATCTATCCACGTCGCTACGCTATGTTACTAGGAGCCAGCGTCTGCCGCGTACCGTTGTCACGTAGGCCGCTATTGGAGGCTGTGGGACGTACGAGCGCTGCCATTGATCAGTGCCCCCCAGACGTATAAAATCATACTTGTGGGAAATTACTGTGCGGCAGACTCTGGCTCCCAGCAGTGGCGAGAAGCAAAACGTATGGATAAGGCAGTGTTTGCTCCGGAGACTAGGGGGCTGAGCATTGAACGACATTGGATTAGACCAATGGCCGGTGTTGCAGGGACTTAACAGGATTTGGCCACTTAACTTGTGGAAGCAACGCTTTATTATGGGTGGGCCACAGGCGGGCAAGGAAAGTGGACAGGTGTGCCTACATGTGGTGTGGACTTTAGGTTCACCATCGGAACAAGTATTAGAACCAACAAGATGTGCTAAATAAAACCTGGTAGAGTGAGGTCCTGTACCCCCAGCATCAGATTATGTGCATACCGATGTTAGGGGATTTGTCAGAGGCTCCAACAAATGCAACTTACTCTAAACCTGCTAAACAAACTTGCAGGCCATTAGTGGTTACGCTTAAACATATATAATGTTGTATATATGTGGTGGTAATTTCTGTGCTACATATATGTAGCAGAGGGTGTCACATGTTGTTTTGAAAAGTGGGCACATGAAGATACATGGCCCCCGGCATGGTACAAGACTATATCTAGTATTACTAAATTAGTAGTAATATGGATGCACGCCTTTCGACTGGAGCCAGTTTTAGTTTTTAATTATTTTGCTCTTTCTTCCAAATAGGCAGGGCACATATTTCACAGCAAATGCAAAGTGGTCAAATGTCTCTGACTGACTGGGGAGCCAAAAAATGACTAACTTGGTTAGATTATAGTGACTGAGAGATTGGTCATATATAGGGAGCCAAAGAATATCAGTCTGGTGCTGGTGTTATATGCATCGGAGGCCATTGTATGTGCAAAGCAATCGAACTGTATTATAATTGTTTATGGTATTATATGCAGAAGAAATAGTCTTGTGTAATTATAATGTGTGACATTAATCCAAGAGAAATGATAAAGAGTACATATTCTGGACCACTGCACCAGGTTTATGCATTTTATTTAAGAACCAACTCAATTCAAATTTGATATAGCTGATAGAGAATGATAGGCCTATATAAAGTAGTCGACACTGCATTCCTGCATGAATGGAAATCCACAAATTGCTGGTGGGGATTAGCACGTCTAGTCTGTCAACATAGTTTTGTGCTTTTTGTGAGAACATTGGCGGGCCAGCAGAACACGTTGAGTATAATGACCTTTTAAGTGTATCTAGACCTCTGCTGGGGGAGTGATCCTGACCCAGTGATCGCCTTTTCCCATTTGGAAGAATTCCAACAGGTGTTTATAGACGTATTGTAATGTATATTTGTACCTTATGCCACTCAAAAATACTGGTTTCTCATCACCGCCCGCATCATGAAAATCGGGATTTAGGAAAAACTTTTTTTTTACATTTCTGATGAAACAACATGTCTAAAGTGCATAAATATATTTGGTATCAAATTAAAGCTTGTGCTGCCAGTAATGCAGTGAGCTAGGAATTTATTACATTATAACAACTTTTGTGGATCAATAAACTCTAACTATTAAAATGTGAAAAATGTTCGCGAAAAGTCTAAATTTCACTATATATTTTAGCTCCCAAGTAAATAAAAAATACGCCCTCGTCATATTTTTACCTCCTTTTCTTTTTTTTATTTGAGGGGCCTTACCATGATAAGATTATAAATCATAGCCAGGTAGTCTCTCGGTAATACAGATAAATACCTAGGTATTGAATTTTGGATGGAATATAATGCTACTGTATTTGTCCACGAATCCTGGATGTACTACACCTGATTGGTGGATTATCAAATAATGAATGTAGCTATGGGTACTTGGTTGGGGTATTTCGGTAATATCATCCTTCATATTGGAACAGCTATGTTGGAACCATAGGACAAACACAGAAATATATTAAGTAATATTCTGCTAAATATATACCATAGAAGCTTAGAGGACCTCTGTAGAGAAGAACAGACAGAAGAACAGTGTACAAGTAAGCATCTTAAGAACACGGTGCCACTTTTGGACCCGTTTTGATCCTAATCCCGCCCACACCTCGGTAAGTGCTAGGTTTGGAAAGTTGCCAGCAGCCGTGGGGTCAATAGTGTCAATATTTTGACGTCTAATATTGACAGGATCAAAAACCTACATACCCATACACGCAAGGTGTGGAGATCCTAGGAGGTATACGGTGTGGACGCTACCTCCCAGGGGGATAGGGAGGCAGCAGGGAGGGGGGGCAGCAGGGAGGGAGGTAGCAGGGAGGGAGGGGGCAGCAGGGAGGGGCAGAAGGGAGGGAAGTAGCAGGGAGGGGGCGGAAGGAAGGGGGGCAGCAAGTAGGGGGGGTGCAGCAAGTAGGGGCAGGCAGCAGGGAGGCAGCAGCGAGGGGGAAGCAGGGAGGGGAGGCGGCAGGGAGGGGGAGGCAGCAAGGAGCGGGAGGCAGCAGGGAGGGGAGGCATCAGGGAGGGGGCATGGCGGGGGAGGCAGCAGGGAGGGGGAAGCAGGGAGGGGGAGGCAGCAGGGAGGGGGAAGCAGGGAGGGGGAGGCAGCAGGGAGGGGAGGCGGCAGGGAGGGGGAGGCAGCAGGGAGGGGGGCATGGTGGGGGAGGCAGCAGGGAGGGGGAAGCAGGGAGGGGGAGGCAGCAGGGAGGGGGAAGCAGGGAGGGGGAGGCAGCAGGGAGGGGGGCATGGTGGGGGAGGCAGCAGTGAGGGGGAAGCAGGGAGAGGGAGGCAGCAGGGAGGGGGAAGCAGGGAGGGGGAGGCAGCAGGGAGGGGGAAGCAGGGAGGGGGAGGCAGCAGGGAGGGGGCATGGTGGGGGAGGCAGCAGGGAGGGGGGCATGGTGGGGGAGGCAGCAGGGAGGGGGGCATGGTGGGGGAGGCAGCAGGGAGGGGGGCATGGTGGGGGAGGCAGCAGGGAGGGGGCATGGTGGGGGAGGCAGCAGGGAGGGGGGCATGGTGGGGGAGGCAGCTGTGAGGGGGAAGCAGGGAGAGGGAGGCAGCAGGGAGGGGGAAGCAGGGAGGGGGGGCAGCAGGGAGGGGGAAGCAGGGAGGGGAGGCAGCAGGGAGGGGGGCATGGTGGGGGAGGCAGCAGGGAGGGGGGCATGGTGGGGGAGGCAGCAGGGAGGGGGGAGCAGGGAGAGGGAGGCAGCAGGGAGGGGGAAGCAGGGAGGGGGAGGCAGCAGGGAGGGGGGCATGGTGGGGGAGGCAGCAGGGAGGGGGGCATGGTGGGGGAGGCAGCAGGGAGGGGGGCATGGTGGGGGAGGCAGCAGTGAGGGGGAAGCAGGGAGAGGGAGGCAGCAGGGAGGGGGAAGCAGGGAGGGGGAGGCAGCAGGGAGGGGGAAGCAGGGAGGGGGAGGCAGCAGGGAGGGGGGCATGGTGGGGGAGGCAGCAGGGAGGGGGGCATGGTGGGGGAGGCAGCAGGGAGGGGGGCATGGTGGGGGAGGCAGCAGGGAGGGGGAAGCAGGGAGGGGTAGGCAGCAGGGAGGGGGAGCAGATAGATTAGGCCTATGTTGCACCGGCTATCATATGGGGTTCATTTTGAAGGTGTGATTATTAATGCAGCGTCGCGGGGTCTGGCTATCATTCATAACAGATTGTACATGCATAGAGATCAAACTCAAAGCACTTGCCCGTTATAGGTCGAAGATCTTTAGATATAAAAATAGCCACATACGTAAATCTCCCTTATAATAACACCTTTCAAGAGCTCCAATGCATTCAAAAATATGGAAAGCTCTTGAAAGCTTCTCAATTATGCACTAACGTTGACCTAAAGCCTTTACATGTTAAGAAAGACGTTCAATTCCTCATCTATATGCTACATGTATATATATATATGTTATGGCCATTATGCAGATTCCCATATCATTAAATCTGCATTTTATCCATACAGTTGAATCACACTTCTTAAAATGGTTATAGAAAGATTGGGGGCACTATAATCAAATGTCATCATTCTTGACTATTGGAAATACAATGTACCAATTTACGAGTAATTATAATACGGTGTACAATTAGATGTATCTCAGAATGCTTCTGTTGTGATCGTGAATATCCATATTATTGTTAAGCAATATACATCAGCCAGTCAATATTGTTATGGATCAGCATAATAAAGAGGAGATCCTACTTAAATGGGTACTAAGAGCATACATTATAAATGGGACAATGTATTTACTATGGATTCCAAGCTGCACATTTTACTACGTGTACACATGTGTGTAGGCCTTAGCATTGGCAGGGAAGGGGGGGGGCTTCCTTGCAGAGGTATGTTTGCTAGATCAATTGAGGGTAAGTGGTGAGTGTTATAGTAGGTGGGAAGCTCTGTGGCAACAGGTCAATGTATGTGTCCAAGGGATCTATACACAGACCAAACACTGACCCCTGGGTGACCCCTCAATTCACCCTTGCTGAGCGCATATTTAGCAAGAACTGGATCACTTCAGAAGCCTTGCTATGGTCTATGCTCCTGTGACTAACCTGTTACTGGTATAGCAGTGTATTAGATATCAGTCTTTAGGGGGTCACCTTATGTCTTCTTAGGGATTGTGAATACATGTGGTGTGTCTAAAGTCAATTTATGACAATATTATAGGATCTACAATTGAGCCCGAGGGTGTTTTCTGTACTGAGAGTTCACAGAAATTCACAGAGTGATGATAAAGGGTACTCAGAATCCCCATGTCTAGTTTTTAGTTGGTTATTTTCCTTGTACATAATGATATCAGTGGCAATATTTTAATCAAAGGATGGGGTTTCTAAAACATGTTCGCATTTTCTAAAAGTAGGGGTTCTTTTAAGGCCCCAAAAGTTTGTGTTTTTACTAGAAAGAGGGTTCAGTTTTCACTCAAAAAATCGTAGATAGGGGGTATCATTTCATTCCTGTAACGATGATGGATGTCAGGCTACATAGGGAGTGCGGGGGCCGGGCCAATACCGTGTTTCATATTAGTAACGCTAACGCCTACCAGTCAGCCAGCAAAGTGGTGACGGGCCTGCTCCCAGATGGTGGCCAGCATAAACTAAGGTTTCTATGGTAACCAAGAATTTCATTTTAGACAATGGTCTAACTGAGGTCATTTTTCCCATCCACCTCTGGGAACATAAGGTATTGGTCTTTTTTATTTTTACACACAGCATTATTCTGACTTAGCGAGTGCTCATTTTTAAACAACATGGGGTGGGGCAGTGAGATTTCGTGTAGAGTGCCCCCCCCCTCCCAAAATCCCCCAGGCTCTCCCCCCTATTGCGAAAAAATGACCACTCCCTTAGCCTACATTAGTCTACTGATAAGGCCAAAAAAAAGTTTTGTTTCAGGTAACATAGGAAGAAACTCTAGGGTCGGTAGGTCGGATTTTTTTTTTACTTTCCCTCTAAAATTGACCCAAAAAAAGTGTTCAGATGGGGAAATCTTTTTCCAAAGTTTTGTAAACCTAAAATTGACCCCAAAAAAGTATAAAAATATAAAAATTTCTTCAAACTTGCATAAGAAAACGTAGGGTCGGCCCTATAAAGATAGGGTCGGTCGGGTGACCTGAAACAAACCTTTTTTTTTTGGCCTAATGAGTAATACAAAATACTTTATACACATTCTTATATTTAATGTCGGCTACTTGTTTTGACATTGACTGCCCTTCCCTATCCTCAGCGAACTATACCTTTACAATTGACTTGCCTTTCATAGTGTTAAATCTACCAGGTTTAGCTGTATATGCCTACCAGTCTTATAAATCAGAGGGTGGTTGGAGGCCAACTGTCAATGAGGGAGGGGCAGGATGAAGGCAAGGGGTAAGGAGAGTTGTATCCAGGTGGATATGAGGATTGCCATTCAATATCATCAGAAACTAAATCAAAGGGAACATTCAATAATGAGGGAGTGAATTTTGAGCCATTTTTCAGGGTGCTGTTTCTCCACAAATTTACGGACCTCTGTATATATTTGTGGAGCTCCGCAAATTTATGGGATGTATATTCCGCTAATTCATGGATGTCCACAAATTCGTGGATGTCCGTATTTGTATGATTAAGTACCATAAACGAATTTATTCATCATATTTATTTTCTCCACAAATATATGGAATGTGATTTGCGGACATCCGCAAATTTGTAAGCTCCGCAAATTTGTGGAGAAACAGCACCCTGGTGACGTAATTGTTGAACGTTTCCTTAATATATTACAGCGGCCCTAGATAGAAACATCCATATATACCTTCATATGAGGGGGGGGGGATTAACACGTATGTATGTATCGTTTAAGTTCAGTCCTATGTATATAGCCGAGGAGATAGGCATGTACAGACAATTCTAAAAATAACTTAAACAGGCGCCTTTCAGTTCATAATATAGGTGGTATAGCTTGTGCTGAAAGGGGGAAAGTGATCTAGATCCTTGCCTCAGACACCACTTTCACCGATAGGTCCTCACTCACTATCAACATCTCGTTACACGGGGGAAATGACAGTAATTTGTACTGTTGGCAATATGGGGAAACACTTACAGAACTAAAATGAGCAGTTTGGTGGAGGGGGAACCCAAGGTACTAGTATTCTTCAGGCTGTGTGTGTGTGTGTGTTTGTGTGTGTGTGTGTGTGTGTGTGTGTGTGTGTGTGTGTGTGTGTGTGTACCGGGTGTGTGATGGCAAAACGGTTTGCTAGTCTAAGCCCCGTCCTTGCCAAAATTCAAGCAGGTAGCCCTCGGAACTAGCTTCGATTTGCACCCACTCCCGCGTCTCTGAGAGCCACGGTTCAGGAGATAAAATTTAACGTGTTCTAAGCGAATCAGGTTCGGGAAGAACTTTTGCCTCTTCCCGAAAATATTCAAAATGAGATTTCTCAGCAACCGCTGGTCCGATTGACTTGATTTTCGAAGCGTTTGAAACCTTGAGAGCAGCTCTTCCTTTCTATGCTGCCTCTGACATCAAGACACTCTATGCCCTAGTCATGTCAACAGAGCCTGCCTTTGGGAATTTCACGGTCAAAGAGGCATTGGAATAGTCATATGGAAATTTTAACTTTTTACCTAGCACAGCTAAATTGCCTTTCCTCTGCTCCCCCCCGTACTATAGGCTGATGTAACTATATAGAGGACATATCTGCAATTATAATTATTCCATACTTGAAACATTGAATAAATGCAGGTCCCCACTTAATTGGGGTCATCCATATGTGTGTGTATGCATTTACCTGTTAAGTGTGTGTGTGTGTGTGTGTGTGTGCTGAAGGGGGCCCAAGAGGGGGGGGGGGTGACATACTTTACCCTTATAATTGTCAAATTGTGACTTATATACATTCGTAATTAAAGGCACAACTTTGGCGTTTTTATGTACCGAGAAAGAGATACTATCATACTACAGTCAACCCTCACTACCTCGAACATTTACTTCCTCGGATCCCTCACTTCCCCAGACAGCTGGCAACCTTCCTTATATGTGTCAATATATTTGGACTTAATTCCTCGGATAATTTGCTTCCTCAGACATTTTTCCTGGCTTTTTCCAAATTCGAGGAAGTGAGGGCCAACTGTATTTACAGAGGGATGCGTAGTCATGTCCCTGGGCCTGTCTCACAAACCTTGTCTTTGGTATGTGGGAGAAATCTGAAGGCAATTACACATATTCCCTTTTATACAGCAGCAATTTTGAATCTTCTTTATTCTAAATGAGTTATATGATACCAGTTCAATTATTGATGGTACACCTTCAGTCATAAATATTAGTAATACGATTAAGGAGTGCTGGCATTGGGGTTATGTGATACTTCCAAGAGTCTTTGTAGGTGGGTTGTAATATCATGTTGAATCGCAACTTAGACATGCTGGACATATTGAATATGCACACACCACACTGTTATGAACTATGTGGGGAACTGTATACCTAGTCCATACAGAGATAACAGAAAGGATCCTTTGTAACTCAAGCTTTAATGTCCAGAAGTACAGATGTCCAGAAGGATACACATTACAAACAGTAACACTCCAGTGGTAAGGTTAGTGCTGTGAGCAGGTATCATATAAACATGTGCTAGTGTCCACTACTCCAGTTATACAATATGTGGTATAGTGTCCAAGGGCAGTATGCCCAATGTTCTCTCAAGGTGTTGATCAGAGTGACAGAGTCTCAGGAGCATCTGGATGGCAAGTCTGTGTGGCTCCTGGAGGGTAGGGGTTATATACCCTACCGTTCCATTGTCCCGGGCCACAGCATGGCCGTCATGGCCTACGTCACGACGCATTCATGGTTTGGTCACTCCCAGATGGTGAGCGGCTCCCGCTCTCTTCTATAGTTAGTCACTGCTCACCGTACCCAACAACCCTACTTGATACACTTATTCGGGTACACTCACCAGCACAGCTCACCCAACCACTGAGTAAGAGTTAGACATAAGATAAATGGGTTTACATCCAGTTCTGTGTCCCGGTTCATGCAAGGTACACAGTAGTATTCCTTTAAGGTTATAACACACAGTGGACTGAGAATACATCTTTAGGTTAACATTTGAAACTTGGAATATAACACTATAATACTGTGATGCTACATTGTGAGCCCAGTACACTCAGTATACCATCGGCTTCAGTAGATTTAGGTGAACCTGAAGGGATCCATAAAGCCACAGCAAGGGGTTCTTAAACGGCAATTTTGTAAACTTGTACTTATGTATATCAACTAACTTCTTATTTAAAAGCAAACTCTTGGAGAGCTATATTTATTTATCTATTACGTGATTTAGTTGGGGGGGGCCACTCCACGTGACCTCACATCCCAAATATCAGTGAATGAATATGAACTGCAGTCCCAATACCCAATGTGACTGCATATTGGGTGACAACCAACCCAATGGGGAGGCCACCCCTTATATTTTCTATAGAAACTACATGTATGTGCGAACATCACATTAAGTTTGGTACTCTCGTTACAAGAGGTAAATCAAGAAACTAGAACTAGTTTCATGAGAAACACTTCTTCAGCCTTTAACTATAGAGCCCCAGAATGTACCCCTTCCCTTGAAATCATGGTCACACATGCTAGCCAAAGCACAGGGCGTGCCCCCCCTCCCTGCAGTGGTCAGCCTGGCTGGCGGACCCACTGGGGGTGGATCTGAACGGGCCATGTATGTGGGGTGGGAGGGAGGGAGTTGGGGAGACAGGTAATCAAATTGAAGTGCCCCAGGGCACATACAGGTGTAGCAGAGGTTAGAGTTTCCTCTGCTACTATGTCACAGGGTGGTGATTTGGGGGCAAACAGAGGCCTCCACATGGTTAGGTAGTCATACCATGATCGGATCATTAGACCAAACTTTATTATATTTACTTACTTGAGCTGTAGAATAGTCTGCAGTTTTAGCTATTGTTATACATATGATATATAAGAGAGTACTGAAACATGATATTTATTTTATAACAATTTACAATGTATTTAAGTGACAATCTACTGTGTGAGATATGGTTCATATACCCATAAAGTATTATAGGGTGAGTTAGAGTTGTAGATTGCACCTGTAGGAGGCCACGTGGAGGCCTCTATTTGCCCCCCCAATCACCACCCTGGGACGTAGTAGCAGGGGGAAAACGCTAACTTCTGCTTTGGTGCACGGCTGCCGGTGACTAGCAGTATATGGTAGAGGGGGGAAGGGGGCTGTCTATGGTCAACCAGCAACGTATCTTACACATCTCTTACATCAACCTGTTATATAACCTACACTGGGCCCCTGTACCTCTTCCCTTCTCAGTGTCCTGGTCACCACAGACGCTCTGGGTGTCAGGTTCCTTTACCCAGCTCAAGTAAATTCTCTTACTGGTTGGCAGGGGACTGGGGGGCAGTCCCTTCGCAATTATAGCACTATATTTCTGCTCAATGCAACACAGCATCAATTGGGCATTTAGTAGGGATATCTATCTGTTACATTATAACATTAGTTTTGTTCACTATTTTGCAAGATTTGCACATACAATGGCTTATCCTACACAAGTGAGGGGACCCTGGTTAGTTGTCACCTATACCCCCCGCCCCCACACACACATACACATACACACTCTTCTTGTTATGCCTCTCCCTCTGATTGTTATACCTCTCCTTAGCAACGGGGTCATGGATCAGTGTTCATTGTGGAGAAATTGGTACAATTTATTGGTAATGTGCTTAAGATCCAGGGCGGGAAGTTTTAACCTTCCCCTAGTGAGACTCTCAAGAACTGTCACCGCTCGCAGCGCCCCCTCCAGGGATGATCCCTCACTAGAGACTATAAAAGGGGCCTACACCGGACACCACCCCTCTTTCGCCGCTACCAGCTCTGGAAGGCAGTTATAAGTTTGTAGGTAGAGTAGGGAACTATTTAGTTAATTAGATAGCATTTTTAAAGTCAATCATGCCACCAAAGAAAACCACTGCCCCTCCGCCGGCGAAGAAGTCAGCCAGACAGGCTGCTAGAAGGAAGGCTAAGACTACCGAGACTGAACCAGCGCCTACTGAGAAGAGTCCCTCTAAACCGGCCGGTGATGGACTTCAATCTCAAGTCAACAACCTCAACTCTCGACTCGGTGCTTTGGAAGGTGAGGTAGTCAAAGTCAGCGGCGACACAGCTGCCATTCTCACATCCATCAAAGCCCTTGGCAAGCCCAATTCCACTGAGGCGGCCGCCGAAGTAGTAGTAGACGGAATTGGGCCTACGCCGCAGGCCGACGTTAGGCCCGCCACGCTCGCTACAGTTCCAGACAAGGAGGCGCCGCGCAAGGCGGCAACGTCACGCCACGTGCTCCCTGACTCCAGACCAGCTCCGTACAGCGTGCCGCCCACATCCACAATGCAGGTTAATCAAGGTCAATCTCATCAACATGATAATATATTTGATCTGTTCAAAGACTGCATACCCCCGGCAACACAAGACACCCAACCTGATCTGCCTCTGTCCTTCGCTGACGCTAACGACCCGGTCCTGGGACAGAAAGTCCAGGTCTTGTTACACAGCGCGCAGCAACTCACCGCCCTTAAAGGTAGGCCTACCCATCCTCATGATCTGATCAGGAGAGGTCCCAATCAGATCAAAACAACCTTAAACATGCTTTCCGAGTTAGAGTACACTTATGGCCTGTATAGACTGGTAAATGACCCACGCACCCCGGCAGCCCACAGATCTAGTATGTTTAAGCATCTCACCCAGGTAATGGAGGACGGGTCTCAATACCGCTGGGAGCAAGTACGTGAATGGTCGGAAGACTTGCTCGCCAAGATAGCGGACAGTAGATTACAATGGTCTGACATACATGAAATAAGGTCTCTAAGGGATAGCACATCCAAAGCTCGCCAGGGTAGGCTCTATACTGCAGCCCCGGCCACAGCAGGCTCATCTCAACCTACAGCTAAGGCCCATGCCGCCCAACAGCCCAGTAAACAGGGCGCCAACCAGGGTCAGAGAGCTCAGCCTCAGCCTAACAGTCAGCCTAACAGTCAGCCTCCCAGTCAGGACAGAAGACCACCCCGATTTAGGCCGGCCTCAGGCAGGACCGACTCAGCATGTGCATTGTTTAACAGCCAGATGGGATGCACTAAACAAGACGGTCACTCAGAAGGGGGCAGGCCCCTAGGCCACCACTGCAGCTGGTGTCGTTTTAATCTGGGTAAGGTGCACTACCACTCAGAGGTTGTCTGCAGGATTAAAGAGGACTTATATACCTACCCCAATCCTCAGAACTTTCAGGCCTAGGCCGGATTATGCCGGCCCTTCACAACAAATGGTGTGCTATGACGACCAGGACCGCCCCCCGACCCATCTAGCCTACACATTGCCACCAACAGCTCACACTGGAGAGCCGCCAATGCAGGGTCACACTGTCAACCATGACTCGGCCCCACCCCCAAATGCCATGGACTGGGTAGGCTCTATGACTCGCCCCAATTCTGAGGCCGCCCCTGGTGACCCGCTACCATTAGGCTCGCTACCGGTTCAACTCGCCAAAACCTCCAGTGACTCTCTTTCAACAGGTTTTATATCTCCCCAAGATTATGCTCCCATTAAGCAAGCATTCTGGCCTGCCATGGTGGCCCCACAATGGGTCAATAATCCTCAATACGCCTTCATCTACAACACAACCAAGACCACGTGTCTCCCCAATAGACTTGGGGCCAAGCTCACAGTCCCCTCGGGCCTCAATCTTGAAAAGTGGGAACAGGCCCTAGGCTTATACCATGACAAGGACCTATGTGGTTACCTAAGGTACGGGTGGCCTACAGGTTACACAGCCAGCTCCCCTCCCACTCAGGTGGACACAAACCATCAGTCTGCTGTTAGGCACCCAGAACAAATTCAAAAGTTCATTCAAAAAGAGTTAAGCATGGGAGGCCTCATAGGCCCATTCTACACACCCCCATTTCACCCCTGGTTTCATGCTTCTCCACTCCTCACCACTCCCAAGAAAGACACATCTGAGAGAAGAATAATTCTTGACTTGTCCTATCCTGAAGGTGAGAGTGTTAACAGCGGTATAGACAAAAACGTGTTAGACGGAAAACACACCCCTTACACACTTCCCTCGGTGGAAGACCTGGTCACTAAAGTCTGTCTGGTAGGTGCTGGAGCCTACATCTGGAAAGCAGACCTTGCCAGAGCTTACAGACAGCTCAGGGCAGATCCCTTGGACATACCCCTCCTAGGCCTACAGTTTCAAGGAGCCCTGTACATTGATCTCTGCCCACCGTTTGGGGCCAGACTTTCCAGTCTAGCCTGCCAGCGCACGTCCAATGCATTGGTTTACCTCATGGCCCAACGCCAATCATGGTGCCTGGCATACCTGGATGACTTTGCAGGGGTGGCCCCCACTATTGAACAGGCCCAAAAAGATTACCAGAACTTCTTTGATATCACAAAGTCATTGGGCCTACAATTGGCAGAGAAGAAATGCCAACCCCCAGACACCGAAATGGAATGGCTGGGGTTCACAGTCAACACAGTGGACATGACCCTCACCCTGCCCATCAGCAAGCTCGTAGACATTGAAACAGAGTGCCAGAAGTGGTTATGCAGAAAATCAGCCACTAAGAAAGAAATTCAATCTCTAGTTGGGGTATTGGTCCACATCAGCAAGTGTATCCATCCAGCCAGGAGGTTCTTAGCTAGAATACTCCAAACTCTCCGCCGGGCTCCAGACAGGGGCACCATATGGCTCACCAATGAGTTCAAAAGTGACGTCACATGGTTTGCAAACTTTGCAAGGAGGACCAATGGCATCCATCTCCTCCAACCAACTAGAAGAGAGTTTGCATTGGAATGTGACTCTTCACTCTCAGGCGGGGGAGGTAACTCAACCACATCCTACTACCATCACCAGTACTCACAGAACTTCAAAGAGCAGTTCCCTGAAATTGTCCACAGGGAGGCTGCCAACCTTATCACAGCGTACAGGTCATTGGTCCCTACTGACACCCAGGGATACCTCATAGTGGTGTACACAGACAACAAAGGCAGTCAACAATCACTCCAATCTGGGAAATCTAAGGATCCCATACTAGGAGCCTGTGCCAGGCAGCTTTGGCTTGAGGCTGCCCTTAGAGACCAAGTTTTTGTAGTCAGACACAAGAAAGGTAGTGAGATCCAATTGGCCGATGCCCTCTCCAGACAAAATGACCCCATCATGGTACAAAAAGCCTCTAGGCTCATTGAACAGTTCAGCCTAGTCAGGGTTCCCCATGTCGTCCATGACCCCATGTTTGATCAAATTTGAATGTTTCTCAATGTATCATTCCAGACACTCAACTGGGGGCTCAAGCACTAACGTCTATGCAGGCAGCTATATCAGAAAGGACACGTTTAAACAGGCTGAAACAGGCAGAGTATTATATAACATATGCCCTGTACTACAACATTGATATCCTCAACCCCACAATTGCTGATGCATGCACATTTGTGCAGTTTCTGGTGAACAGTTTAACATCCCCAATTGCTATAAAGAACTACATCTCTGGAGCTCGCAGTTGGATCTTTGACCACGGTGGGGAACCTGCCACTCTACTGACGAGAGAGGCCAAAGCAGTCCATTCTGGCGCGTTCAGACTCACCAAATATGTGCCCAAGCCTGCTTCCCCTCTCCTTCCAGGAGACATGGTCAATTTGTGTAAGCTCCTATATTATCTTCCAGAAGGCCTCACCCTCAGAGCTGCCTTAGCAGTGGGGTACTTCGGCTTTCTGCGAGTCTCCAACCTCCTTGCTCCAGCGGCTACCCTTTGGGGCGGCCCCCACACCCTCAGGAGGCATGACATCATTACTCACCCTGGAGGCCTAGTCATCATGCTCCGCTCCTCCAAGACTAGGTCCTACAATGATGGCGCTCTTCCCTTGGCACTGCCTAGGATCCCCGGGTCGCCAGCTTGCCCTGCCGCTGCCTGGGAAGAGTACTTCAACCACTCTGGAGGGTACCCAACCTCTCCAGCCTTCACTCTCTCAAATGGTGTCCCCCTCACCACCAAGGTCTTCATACCAATAATACGCCGTGCCCTGCAAGTCCTGGGGTGTCCCTACTACCAGCAGGTGTCTTCCCATTCCCTCAGGAGGGGAGGGGCCCAAGGAGCCCAGGCTGCGGGGGCCCCCCGTCTAGACATCCAAGCTCACGGTACTTGGAAGTCACAGGGTTCCATGAAAACATATGTCCCGGCTGAGTGTTCTACCAAAGTGGCTGAATCCTTAGCCACCTTATTTGCTCCTTAAAGGTATTCCACTCATCTACCTACATCACAGACAGTGATATTAATTTCATATTGTACACCCAGTGTACCACATCATATCTTCAACTATATTGACTTGCATGAATTGTATTACATGTATCATATATACCTCAAGGTATCCCATGTTGGTGTTTTAAACGTGTATCGTTAAATAATATGTGGTATAAACTTCACAGGATAAAAGTCCACTTTATGAATTTCCGACTTGTGTCTTCACTCATTGTGGAGAAATTGGTACAATTTATTGGTAATGTGCTTAAGATCCAGGGCGGGAAGTTTTAACCTTCCCCTAGTGAGACTCTCAAGAACTGTCACCGCTCGCAGCGCCCCCTCCAGGGATGATCCCTCACTAGAGACTATAAAAGGGGCCTACACCGGACACCACCCCTCTTTCGCCGCTACCAGCTCTGGAAGGCAGTTATAAGTTTCCCACCCGCCTTCACCCTTAATTTAGGGTTTATCCATATAGACTCCTTAAAGGTATTCCACTCATCTACCTACATCACAGACAGTGATATTAATTTCATATTGTACACCCAGTGTACCACATCATATCTTCAACTATATTGACTTGCATGAATTGTTGGTGTTTTAAACGTGTATCGTTAAATAATATGTGGTATAAACTTCACAGGATAAAAGTCCACTTTATGAACTTCCGACTTGTGTCTTCACTCATTACTATTCACTGTAAGGCCCCCTTGTGAGAAACAGGGAAAGCATACATTTAACAATTCAATATTTTGGGAGGTTTACTAGTTTTGGTCAAAAGACCAGTTTATTTGCAAATCTATGCAATGTCAATTAAAGGATGATTTAAAACACCAGGATTGCAGTTACATTTTCTGCCTTTGTAATTTTGTTCAAAACCTCTGGATGTGGTCTTTAACCATTGTAGTAAACGCTTGTCAAAATGCTTCCTTGGGGGGGTTTCCAATTTCCTGCCATTTCCCTCCTTTATTCCCCCCTGTCACTCTGTGCCCATTATTCTTTCACCCTGTCCACAGCATGGGGTTACTGAGGTGGCCTAGACGTACACCACTGAATCCATGACAAGCCATTTCACGCCTGTAGTATGTATAGAAGAGTATGTATGTATAGATCACATTTTTTTCAAAAGTGGGTCCAACCGAGGGTCCAACCATGCCTAGCTTTTTTCAGCTACATGTTATCGGATACACAGATTTTCTGGTTTTCGCAGTAAACGCTAGAATCCAGATGATGTATTATATCATGCACATGGGACACATCAAAGATATCAACTGGATATGGGTGCAGTAACATCATCTAGATGGATCGCTGTGCAATCAATTAGGTTAGGACCCATTGATTACGTTTGACCATGGATATCGTGTTTGAAAGCAACCAGAGGACACTACTTTTATATGTAATAAAGTTAAAATAGTTATGAGAAATAATTGGTCATCCTCTAAAAATGTAATAATTGTAAAGGGAAATTCTTAAAGGCTTGCTATAGACACCTACACACAAGAACCCATACCTGGCCACTATGCATGGTGCGTATACCTGGCTGATTTTGAAGCTATTAAAGGTGAATGGGGTAATAACACACCCCGGGGGGCGACTGTAAAGGGGGTGGTGTAGGAGGTTACATCCTTGTACCTTGCCCCAAACCCCAAATAGCATCATACGCATTTGGGGTTTGGGGCTGACTTATGGGCACCCTGTAGAGTAGATAATGGCCACAGTGTTGTCCTTTCCCCAGTTGAAATGTTTTGAATGAAGATACATTTGAATAAACACATGCAAACTTGAAGTAACTTGCGAAGTTATCCCTTTAAGATGATGACTGATGCAGGGGTGGTCCAGGGGGTCTAATGATACATTGTACTTTGATCAGCAGCGACTCCCGATGGGACACTTTTTTCTGTACTTTGGTATTTGGTGGACCCCTTTCAAATTTCTAGTTGTCAGTTATATCAAATGCATTATTGTGTGCATACATCCCCACTGTACACATGGGGAGATCTGTATAGGGATTGTATAGAACTGACTATCCATGCATTATGTAGGATATAACAAAAACGATGCCTCTGGTATATATGACATACTATACATCCACGCATACTATTCACACCATATACAACCCATGTATATAGTACAACGAATGTACAAGTAATACACTTGACATAGAATTGTATTCTATAGGTAGCTGGGCCAGAGCTAGATTCCTTCTCTCTAGTATTTGCCAATAGTGGCGGGCCCTGAAAGGAGACCAAACAGGGGTGAGGCAGTGATAACTGAACAGACTGCTTTCTACATGAGCACTAAGATGTCATTGTGTCTCTGGTATATACAAACATACCCGGGGAGTGTGGCATGTGTGTATGTTGGGGGGAGGGGGCAGGGAGGCATGACTGCCCCTGTGGTTGACTGGTTTACTGCTACCTGATGTAAACCTACGTCTATTTACTACACCAGAGGCCTTCGGCCTCTGGCGAGTCGCATCGCTACCCTTGCCCCCCCCCCTCTCCCCCCCCCCCCCCCAACTACTCTTCACTGAGCCCCTCCCCCTCCCACTGACCTGCGTGACCTAAATAGGCTCTCTCTCGAGTCTATGGTCACCCTGCTCTGCCCTGATGTAGCTTAACACTGTGTGGAGTAACTGGCAGGGCCCCAGTGTAGTTACTCCCAGCTTGGTGGTCAGCATACCTCCCATCTGTCCCTTACAAACTACACTGTAGGACCCATTAGAGAGCTGCCTCACATGACCCATCTCAGTCCCCTCCCTCTCACTCTGGAGTAGCTATGGGCAGTGGGTCCTATGAGGCAGCAGACTGGGTCGTTCAGCATACAGCTACCTGCGCAAGAGTGAGGTATAGATGGAGAATCCAATATGGCGCAGAGCATGGGGCCAGGACTCTTCAAGACAAAATAAGAAACGGAGTATAACTACCGTTACACACTCATGTAGCATAGACGTGCACCTGGTAAAAGACCAAATATAGTGAAATTAAATGAATTTAAAGATATATTCTTGTAATTTCTGTTTTCTAATTAACTTAAACAGATTCTGATTCTGACTCTTTACAGTACAGCACATAAAGGGTGGGTATTAAGCTGACTGAGGACATAATAGTACTTAGACTAGAGTGTGGGTTTGAAGCTGACTATGGACCTAACAGTACTTTAGATAAGTTGTGGGGTTGAGGCTGACTGAGGACTGACTGAGGACCTAACAGTACTTTAGATAAGGTGTGGAGTTGAGGCTGACTGAATACCTAACAGTACTTTAGATAAGGTGTGGGGTTGAGTCTGACTGAGGACCTAACAGTATACTTTAGATAAGGTGTGGGGTTGAGGCTGACTGAGGACCTAACAGTACTTTAGATAAGGTGTGGGGTTGAGGCTGACTGAATACCTAACAGTACTTTAGATAAGGTGTGGGGTTGAGGCTGACTTAGGGCCTAACAGTAGACCCTACTTTAGATATTAAGGTGTGGGGTTGAGGCTGACTGAAGATAACTATAAATACTTATAAGTAACTGTATACTTAAAGTTACAAGATGTGGGGTTGAGGCCGACTGATCGAGGGCTTGACAGCACTTTAGATGAGGTGTGGGATTGAGGCTGACTGAGGGTCTATCATTGTCTGATATTCCGGTTATCCATTTTTGGGTGAAAATTGATTTTTTTTTTCACTCTAAAATCGTTAATAATTGTCTGATTTACAGACTGTAATATGGCCAAAAAAATAAATTAAAGTGAATATGGCTGGGTCTGTGGTTAGGGAGGAGCAGGTTGCCCTCACCCATGTGCCTGTCATGCTTCACGTGTACGTGTGGTATGTCACAGCACGTCGTCACAGCACGTCACCAGACAACCGTGACCATGTGGTCACACCATAGATGGGCTGACAGGAGCAGCCACTGGTCACAAGTACAAAGAGGAACTAGCAGAACTACAGCACTAACATGATAACGGATATTGAGCCGCAATATATGCGACTGACAGGAGGAAGTCATGATTACTAAATACAACGCTGCTTGTAATTCAACTCAGAGAAACAGTATTTGTAAAAACGTTCTCATCCCACAGGTCCTGCAAATATTCAATGTTGAAGGACCAGCTACATTTTTGGAGGACCAGATAGCCATATATCTGATGATTTCTGCATTTTAAGTATAACAGAGTTTTGACTATTAAAAATACAATTTATTTGTAATCATTTATGGCCAAATCAGGATAGATATATAGTTTTACACAGTATATTAATATACATACTTCAGATTTAGAAGCCCAACTCAATTCTCCTAGTCCAGAAAATCTGAACATGCGACTGGACATTCGGTCCTACTACACTTGTCAATCTGCTCGACTGGTGGTATTTTAGAAGGACATTGCCACTGTCCTGCATCTTTTCGCAAAGACTGGAGAAAGGTAATGGCAAAGCAAATTGCCCAATCCAAGCTAAATACATTATTGCACCTCTGGAAATAATAGTGATTTAGGAATGATAGCAGTCTGGGGATTCACTAACCTTCATATGTCATTGTGTCTGATATTGCAGAGATATAGTCTTATAACCTGACCTGTATGTAATCTAGATCTTATCTGCTGATTTCTCCTACAACATCCACCACCGCAATTACATACACTATCTGCACTGATTCATTAACCCTCTAGTGTACACGGGGCACTGGTCAGTGCAGCCCCATATGTTTACCCCTACTCACTGGAGCCCCTCCCCATGTGTTTGATGCCCTCAGTGAGTTACTCACGCCCACTGCAGCACCAGCCAACTCACTTCACTATTTTTATCATATCTTCATTTCTTTACACCCAATCTGCTTGAAATTTAAAACATGAATCGAGTACATGTGCATTTATTGGTCAGAGCAGTCACATTGAAAACAACCACTTACTTGGGATTCTAGAGGAATGACGAAATCAAGAATAAGTTAGAAAAAGTTAATAATCCAATAATCATTGTATTTCATATGTCCATTTTGTCTATAATTAATCCAATTTGACACTAATGAATCCATTAATATTTCATTGATATGATTCACATTCATTGTCTGAAATATCCACGTTATTCAGACAATGTTTTAATCCAAAGGTACATCCTTGTTTCATCATGTTTCATGAGTGATACGAGTTGAAGCACCCTACCCTACACAAGGGTACATTGCACATGTGGCACATGTAGGATGTTTGTACCTTATGTCCTGACTTGGTTTTGTTACCCATCCTTGAACATTCCACACACACCTTTTTCCTTCCCTCAATGGAGACCAGTTTGTGATCCCCCAGATTGGCAAGAGCGGATGGTTGCACAGACACAAATTTTCTCACTCTTTTTGTGAGGGGTCGTACACTGAATCCTGAACGTAGTTGCTCTGCTAGATCAGCTCTGAACTGCATGTGATCGTACCCCTTCTTTGGAGCAGGCTCATGTGGAGACATCTTCCACAAGATGAAGGCATTGACGATCGAGAGGTTGATGCAGAACCACAGAATGTACCGCCACCACTTTTTTCCGGTTCTCCCGACGGGGTAGTACGAGCGGAGTTGGTCAGACTTGTCAACGCCTCCCATGTATTTGTTGTATTCTATAACGGCGCGAGGTTTTTCCTTCCCTCCGACTTGTGCGGTACCCGGGGATACATTTGTTGAGAGAGTTGATATTTGCCTCTTGTCCTTCCAGATTGATATCAGCATATTTCCCTTCTGCATCTGGAACATCTCTCCCTGTTTCTTCAATTTGCAGGCCTTAGCGGCAGGTGGTAGGCCTTTTCGATTCATCATAATTGTGGAACACGAGTATGTCCCGACAGCTTCCAAATCTTCTGCCAGTTTGACAGAGCTGAAGAACCTGTCAAAGTACACATGACGACCTTGATTGTGATAGGGCTGCGACAGTCGCCAAACAACGTCGTAACCCAGACCATTCGTGACGCGGTTATCATCGTTCTTGCCCGTGTATATTTCGAAATTCATACAATACCCAGAGATATCACAGGCGCTCCACACCTTTATACCAAAGCGTGTTGGCTTCATTGGCATGTATTGTTTGAATGACAGTCTGCCTTTGAAGCCTATCATCGCTTCATCAACACTTATGTTTTTTGAATGGTTGTAGTTGCCTTGGAATTTGGGTACCAGGATTTCAAGCAGAGGCCTCACTTTATATAGTTTGTCATAACCAGGTGTGTCACGTGCAGGTGTAGCACTTGTGTCACGGATGTGCAGATATTGGGTTAACTTTTTGAATCGAGTTTGAGACATAGTGCTTGCTGTCCAGGTGCATCTAAATTTCTCATCTGTAGACCAATAGCACCATATACGTGGCTTTGGATTTAGTCCCATCATAATGTTGATGGCAATATATGCTTTCATTTCTTTAGAGTCAGTTTCTTTCCACAGTGGATCAGGCTTCCCAGAACTGGCAATTCGTTGTTGGGCATATCTGTTTGTTTCAAGGGCCATCATCTCAAAAAAGTCATCATCCAGAAATAGGTTGAAGTAATCAGTAACTGTAGCATTATTCCCTAACCCATGATTTGGACCACATTCTTCTGTAAAAGTTCTATTTCGAACTGGGCTGTCAGCTTCACCCCACTCAGTTGGAATGTTTACATTCTCTTCCTCCTCCCCATCCTGATTCTCATCATCTTCCGAATCAGAATCAATGCTACTAACCTCACTGATGTCCACATCACTTTCATCTGCAGGTCCAACAAATGTTTCATTAATATCTGTGGGAGTAAAGCCCTCAAAATCGTTCTCTGAATCACTAGAATCCATCACGAGTGCATCGCTTCTTTCCCGATTTTGTACCCGACTTTGGCGCCGGTTTACTCGGAGACCGCTCGGAATTTTGCTTAGCCAATCACATGGCTGGAAAGCCACGTTTTTGGCGGTCATTTTCCGACCTTCCCCGAGCATTTCCGAGCACTCCTTATATGGGTAAGGTCGACCTACATCCGGGACATTTTGGCGGCCGAGTTGGGCGGAAATGGGCGGAGTAAACACACACACATGGGGCGGCCCTGGGCGTTGTAAACACAACGTCCCAGGGGCGTTTTGGGGCGTTCTGAACACTAGAGGGTTAAATAGTAATAAAATCCCATCTCGTGCCATTCTATTTCTAGACTTTTAGAAGAGAGATGTAAATCTAATGTGTTGTTGTGACAGTGGTTCAAGCAAGCTGGGTCAGGGGATCAAGAGTCAAGTTGCATAAAATTGGATTTTGTCATGCTTTTAAAAGCCAAAGGTGCTATTGTTGGCTCACCATCTTGGCAAATGTAGCAGGTATGTCATGGGGGAGATGTACGTCAAGGGGATGTACCCTGGAGGTGCCTTGAACCATAAAGGTTGGGTGTCAATGGAGAGAGGCAACTTACAACAGCCTTGCATATGTTGGAGTTTTTCCAGATATCCTCCGATATTTTTACGAGAACGTTTCCTTTCACATTGCATGGCAAGGCCATCTTTGCATTCAGTCTCAATGAAAAAGAATCAGACTTCAAAGGGAGATAACTTTATGACTGTAAATAAAAAGGGAAGGTATATAGGTTACATGAAGGTATCGATGTGCTTCTAATTATTCAAAGCCTATACCTCTAGGCAAAGGTCCTGATTATTTAAGGATATTAGGGTAATGTGCTCATAAGTCGACCACTTGGACCTGAGGGCCACCTACACTCTAAGAACAGTGTGTTGCGGGAAGATGCATAAGGAGTTACACACACATATTTGCAACACACCTTTGAGATCAACACACTTTTGGCAAAGAGTGTCCAGTGGGTAGTGTGTTACACCAAAATGTGCGCTTAAAGTGGCTGCAGAAAAGCGTGTTGATAAGTGTGTAAACGTAACACACTGTTCTTAGAGTGTATGGACTATTCTTGGAACTATGCTGTACTATGCTAGCCAGGAGGGTTCCCCCAAAGATTGCTAGGGATTTCTCTCTGAAGTTATATATCATTCCAAACGATGAGGTCCCAACTTTCCGATCTTAGTTGTGGCGCCCTATGCCGTATGGGTTTACAAAGCCAGAGGTTTTCACTTTGTCTACATCAGAGTACCATTAGCTAACCACTTTGGTTCTCAACGACCTTGGTGCATTAACACAACTTTCATATTGAAGGTTGCTATGAGAAAATCACACACACATTTTTATCTTTATTTCTTAATGCAAACATACCAATCTGTAGTACAAATGGGTTCTATAAACATGGCATACCAATGAACAAAACAAAAGTTATGGACACGGTCATTAAGCAGAAGGCCCCGGCTATGGGGGGGGGGGGGGGTGGGGGTTGGGGTTATAAGTTGGGAAGTACAGAAAAAGGTGATGATAATGGGTAACGTAGCTGTCTGTTGGGATGAGGAAAGAATTAAGTCCCCAATATAATGTTAAAATAGCAGAAAGCTGAATACCCCCTATTCTGACAGGGCAAATAGGTCAACCCTCTTTTTTTAAAGATTTTTAATGAAAAATATGCAGTGAGCTAGGAATAACTTACAATATAACATGGTGAATCACTAAACTCTTAACTGCTAAAATATGAAAATCACAAAAAAGTATTAATTTGCCTATACATTTTAGCCCTCAGGAAAAAACTAAAATAAAATTAAAAAAATGCCCTCGTCATATTTTTCACTGATGGGTGATGAGAAACAACTTTTTCTTGAGTGGCCTTAAAACAGAGCAACAGGATAGACGTAATCAGCTGTCAATGTACTGAGGTGATTCATGGTCTGCCTAGATGCCCTTCTGTCTTCTTGATTATTTAAATCAACTTTTTTAAAGTAGTTCCATAAATAGTATATAAATGTGCCATTGTTCTTTGGATCAGCCATATGAAAGGGAGAGTACTGTTTGATGATATAATAATACAACCATTTGGTCACATAGGCTTCAGCCTGATAGCAGGTGATCATAATCGCGGATAATCCTCACAACAGTAGGCGTCAGGTTTCTTCTATAAATTATGTATAACTATAACAAACTAATGATAGATTTGTAAAGCTTAATACATATATACGGACCATTTACCTAGGGCGGGCCAGTAGCAAACTCTGGTGCTAGGGCAACATTGTCAATGGTAGTGTTCTAAAATGTCTTCTAAAGTCTATGTGAGATATAATTATTAGTAGAGTTAGGTGCGGACGGTCTAAAGGTATGTTAACCTACGGTTGAGGGCTAAGACAAAGCATTTCACACCTTGGTTATTTTCACATAACCGAAAGTTAAGTCAGATACCCCCCTCGGACCTGAGTTATGTAATATTAACAATGGTAGAGTGACTGGTGCCCTATGAGGGCACCAGTCAGTCTGTCATGGTTAATTGTACATATTCTCAGGTCCTTGTGGGGTATCTACTACATAGATGGGACACAAATCAACCATCAGCAAAAGCAGCCATGTCAGACAGTAATATAAATAGCATAATCATATCTTGCAGGGAAGTGGTCCATATGATTATAAATGTGAAAATATCAACTTCATGGTCATGCATGAGAAAAGACAGACAAATCATGAAAGGAAACTGTATTCCATAGGTCGCTGAACCTCAACATCTAGAAGAGTTAACTAGCCCTATAGGCAGAAGCAAGTCTATTAGTACCACAAGTAAGCCCCGGCGACCTCCACCTAATATATCTACAACATACAAGTGATAGTATAATCTCTGACCTGACACCTCTCTCAATTAAGCACAATTAAACCACAGCGGAGGGCCAAGACAAAGGAATTCACACCTTGGTTATTTCCACTTAGACTCACATAACCTTCTAGCTGTGGTTTAAAATAGTTAGACTATGGTTATGAAAGGGTAAATAGAATTAACCACAGCTTTATAAGCACATATTACCAAACCCTCAGTCTTAAGATCACTATAGCTATTAAGTATACCAACGAGAGTAGAGCTGCTCTACTCTCATTGAGTATACATACGGTTCTTACGTAGCATACTATATATAAGGTACCTGAATTATGCTGACATGACGTTCCTACATTGGACAGAGGCGTAGGAAGCAAATCTTCATTGGGGGGGGGGGGGGGGGGCAGGGGGGGGGGCTCAACCCAACCTGCCTTAAATATTGGCTTTCAATCATGAAAGTGCATACACACTCATATAGGAATTGTATAGAAAAGTAGCATTTGAGCTGGCCCCTTTAGTTATGAATGGGTGACATCATAGGGTCTTGGTAAATTTTTGGGGGGCCCAAACATATTCAGGCCCCCCTCCTCTGTGATTGGGGGGGGGGGGGGCCCGGGCCCCCCTGGCCCCCCCTTTCCCTACGCCACTATAGGAATACTAAGTATCATATACATACTGATAGATTAAATCGATAGATAGTAATTTCTGGTGCATTACCCATCAAGATCCCCTGTTTTAAAAATGTGTGTGTTATTAGTATATCATTACCAATACTTTACAATGGCCCTTCTCTACATACCAACCTTGCCTATGCCTAAAACGTAGACAGCTCCAGGTACAAACTCACACACTATACCACACCATTACTCCCTCCAAAACTAAACTGCCCAGGGCCACACGCTACTCTTTTTAAATCTGTGTTTGGTTTTTGAGTGTGTCTGGAATGTAGAGGCTCCCTAAAAGGTATATTTGTCTATTATGTATATGCCTGAGGCTACCACCCTACTCCGTCACTCCAACGTGCATAGATCTCTGCTGAGAGTATTATCAGTGATTTATATCTACATCTAAATAACTAGTTCCCTCTGAATTTAACATGAAGGTGCAAGTTATAGTATTGTATATATACTGAACGAAGGCAACATGATAGTAGTGAAAGGGCAGGCACACTGGATGTGATTGTGTTAGTTCTCTCTCTGGGTACAATCACAGGGCTGGTGAATTGGTTTCTAACCGACCCTTGTTGTATAGATACCAATAACATGTCGGTACAATCCTCATAATCATGCATACAATATACTCTCATAATAAAAATATCTGACACTAATTATAGGAAGAAAATAACTATTAAAGATGATCAATTTGAATTATGTAGAAACTATGGGATGTCTCCACAGTTCAAAGGAACTAGATCTTGATAAGCTTTCACAATTTCCCAAAGTATGCTTTAACACGATAGAAAGGGGTAGCCACACAGGAAATGCCTCTTGATGTCCTGACTCAATTTGATATTAGATACATGATATGGGACTAGCATGCGGGGCCACCCTAGGTGATCCTAACAGCGTCCTCCAGGGTTACACCATCTCAGGTATAATCTATTGAGACCCACCTGTTTAGGTATTCACCTCACAGGTATAAGTCAGACAGGTTTAAGGTGTCTGAGGCCTACAGGTGGTGTATATGGTACAGTCAGAGAACCTGTCCTCACTTTACTGTGGAGGAATTAACTTTAACATTAAGGGGGCGTAGTTTAATGGCCTTTTATAGAACATAATTTATCCTGTGTAAAACACGTGATATATTGGCGTTGTGAGACACTTGGGGGAAGAGTGGTAGTCAAAAACTCCCAAGATGTCTACGTTAAGGGGAGCATCTACACTTGCAAAACATAACGAACGTTACCATACAGAGTGTGATATATTGTACTGCAGCAAAGATCTGTGGCGTATTTTTGTGACATATATAGCCGTGGCCTATACGTTCACCATGCAGTATTATAACACAGTGAATAGCTGCAAGTGAATGCTAGGCTTACTATTCTTGAGTGCTGAAATGGCCGTATTTCATGTCCCCAATGGATTGCGATGTATAGCCCGTTCTGGCCTGTGATATCACTATAGATAAAGGCTATTCTAATCTATTTTAAAACCTTGTCTTTTATCATCAAAATGTGATATATCATACTAAGGGAGTGATCATTTTTTAACAGCAGGGGGAGGGGGTGGTGGGCAAAACAATTTGGACACTATACTTCAAAGGGCCTGCGCGCAAGCCGATTTTCGACCCTAAGGGGGGGGGGTTAAAAATATTGACCCCCTGACCGGGGGTGTGTAAAAAATTCCGCACGCTCCGCGCGGAACCCCCTCCCCCCCCCCCCCCCCCTGTTGTTAAAAGATGATCACTCACTAAGACTAGTACGTGATGCTCCCATTCTGAGTCCAGTCTACTGAGAGAATGAGCTTTAATACTGTTCTGTATAATCGGATATTTTACTTTTTTTTGGAATATGGGCGGTCGGTGTGTTTACATGGTTTACTTTTGAGAGCAGCCTGTAGCTCGTCAATCATCATCTGTGTTTTATGTCGTGTTCCGTTGTCTTTTACTACATCCTGTCCTAGTGTAATGTTGGTTAATATTTTAGATTTAAATGGCATTACATCAAATAAAACTATAACATACAATCTTAGTTTCCTACATTCTGATCAGGCATGGGGCTTGGTTTTGACGAAAGAATCCAAGAATCCGTCCCCGGGAGACATTTTAGATGGTTTGCATGAACTCCAGAGATTGAGTCCCAAGCCCCTATCAATGTTAATCAATGTTAAAATATGTTCTCTTTGGATCAGTTCAAATCACAGGGGTGACCCTTTTGGTCTTACAAAAAACATTATAGAGAATTGCTCAAGTGTTCTAATAGTTGGATTTTTTTCACAACACTCGCGCTAGAATCCGTAATAGTCAGATTTACGATCATAACATCGAGATCTACACACCACTGCATCCCGGCACTGCATGTAGCAAACAGGCCCTGGGCCTACTTTATGCAGTTTAAATAAAAGAAGTTTCAATTCAATTCAATTCAATCCAATACTGGCAGGCAGCAAAAACAATTAAAATGAGGCACCCTGTTCGGGTAAGAGGAAACCGAACTTTTTTCTGGCCTTATACACGGGTAAATACGGTAACACTGACCTCAACATTCCACCCTGACCGACTCACCCTTTTGTTGACACATACCAACAGCAGTCATAGACGTGCCAAGGTCCCATTATGTAACACATACATGGGTATGGCAGTACCTGGGCAGTACATGTAGGCCCTACACGTACACTGACTCAGTCAATGGACGCACCCCCGGCCCCACAAGAACCATGTGAGCCTATTTCAATACAATGTACATATTGGCATCCCTCCCTGTGTGTCTCCCTACCTAGATGTTAAAGATTTATTGACAGTATTATACTCATTGGGATCAAATTAAGGCATTGTGCCACCAAGTAAAAGTAGCATGAATACAATCAATACTGGGGACATATGTATAGTGTAGGCACCCTACAAAAACAATAGCGTAGAATAAAAACATAGCAATTGTTTGAAATCACTCACCCGCATGACCTGGTGGAACTTGGCCCTCTCGTCCAGGGTGCCGAAGTGGGCCGGCACGAACAGGGAGAAGGTCAGTCCGCCCTGGGTGGGGCCCCCTCCTCCAGGGTGGCCGGCCGGGCTGGTGGGGCCTGACGGGGGGCCTCCAGGGGACCCCCCGGACCCCTGCCCTCCTGCCCCTGGGCCCGTCTTCATCCTGTAAAGGGCGTGGGTATATTTCCTCCAGTGTAACACTTTCCCTCCATGGTTGCATGGGTGTTTAGGGTGTAAACTCTATGGTGGTTGTAACTGATGGCTACACCACCAAGCCTCCCCCTCCAGCGTCTACCTTGTTGTTGACACTCATCAGTAGGGTATGCAGCAGTTCACTCTCCCAGCAGCGTCTTTGAAAGTAATCCACTGTTTAGTATGAGTCCGAGCAATTCACTCTCCCAGCACATATATAGACAATAATTACACTTCTACAGGATAAATCCGTGGATATCCGCATAGAGCAACTCATACACACTGGGGGTCAATGAATGCGTCTTGCTGCATCGTAGTGAGCGCCTGGAGTGAGCAACTCAAGAGCAGTTGATGAAGTTGATGATAGGATCACAAAGTGACAACAACAGCTGAGTTGTAGCACGAGGAGTGGCTGTGTGTGTGGTGTGGTGTGTGCTGGGGGTGGCGTGTCTTACCGCCCTGGAGGAAGCCGTGCTTGTAGCGTCCTACTCGTGTTGCCGCCTCTGGAGCTGCTGGCTGCTTGACCCCTGGGTGGCCGTGACCTCCAATACTCCATCCAGAGACCTGACCCACAGTCTGGGATGTTGCTCCCTGGTATCGCGTCTCAATGACCACATAGACGTGTGCAGGGCCCTGTGTCTATGTGTAGCTGTAGTCGGTCCGCGTCTCCAGTTATTAGAAAACTGATTGGTAAATTCACTCTCTTGCCTTGGTGAACATAGAGGACATGTAGTCTGTTTGCATTTGTTCAAACTCCATCAGAGTTACTTACCATTAAACGAAAATATCCACAACAGTATTTAGATCCAGGCGAAAGTAGGCTTTTATTGGAATAATCCGGACCTTTTACGATATCAGGATCCGATATGCTCAGTACAGTTTGAGATAGTCTAAGCCGGGGTCTAAGCCCTTGTTGTTATCCCTATCCCAATGATAACCTAGATGTAGTGGTCCCAGACCGTTGGTGACACCATGGCAGTGCCTGAGCAGTTCTGACACGTCGTGTAGACACTTTGGCCAAAGCAGCTGTCCCCTGGAAGAGAAAGTTATAATTTAATAAAGATTGAGTTGGACATATTTTTCTTCTTTTTTTTAATTTGTTAAAAAGCATCCAGTAACTATGAGCTACTGTGCTCCATCCCCATTACACATGCAAATCAAACACTCATTTACAATGACGTATTGGCGTATAGTGTGGTTATTTCATATCAGTTATCATATTTGTTAAACATATTGAAAAGTCATAATTTAATGATGTGCTATAATGTCTCTATCTATATAGGTGTAAATCTGAAATCAAAAGGAATCCGCCTACATACACAATAGGCTTACCTATGGCGGCATTGCCCAATTAGATTTAGAATGGGAGCTACTGATGGGATTAAACGTGAACTAGAATCAGTCAGGTTATTTTCCAAACATCACACTTGGTGCTCCAGATAGCATAATGCCCAGCATTCACCAGGTAAAACATCCAATTATATACCTGATGGGGGGTAATGGAGTTTGTTTGAATACAATTAACCAGTGTACAGGTGACCTATGTGTCCCTGTATACACTCTGGTCAGTTGGTCACTATGGTCAGTCTGATCCCCGTTCAGGTATGCTGTGGTGGTATGGTCAGTAAAGCTGTCACGTAACACCGATTTAAATGAGCTCAAATGTCAACTGAACAGGGCCATTAACAGAATGGGACTTCATACTGCGTCCAGGATCACCTAGCACCTGACGGAAGTGTGCTTTTACATTCAGAGTCTATACTGAGCTTCAGACACATACAGTATATTTAGTATGAGACATCCACTGAGAAGCATGCTTTTAAAACTATGGTAGAGCATGGCTATGACTAAGAGTTAATACAATTTCCATAAATCATGAATAGAATTGGTATAATTGACTACTTATTCAATGTTGTCTTAAAGGCAGCCAGTTAGATGCTACTTTACTATGCTTTTTTATATACATATACTATAGATCCCTTCAATTTGAATTTTATTTTTATTTTGGATTCATAAAACATGCTATGCTTCTAGTTCTATTGATATAACTACAATCTGCTTAGACCCGCAGCGCCCCTATATACAGGGCTAAGTACCTGTCCTGACTCAACTCCGACTGTCGCTGGAGGGGTACCGAGATCTGCGCCTTTAATACAGAAGGTACATCACATTCACTGGGTTAATCCACTTTACCAAACCACATTAGACAGAGGTCAATATACTTTGGATGTATTATATCAACCCCTAAATAACCCTTTAACCCAGTGACCCTCACAGGAGAGGTCCCTTTAGGAGGCCCCAGAGACAATACCTAAATTGAGACTTATCCCTGATTCTATCACATTAGTCGATATTTAGGAGCTGTATGAGTTGGGTAGCCACAGGGGGGCAGGTTGATTACAGGTAAACACAGGTAAAGTGATCGGGGTCTGGTGGTGTGTGGTGACCACGGTGGTCTGCCGGGGTCCCGGGGGGGGGGGGGGGGAGGTACTCAGTATAGGAATGTGTACCAACTGCGGTAACGGCCCCGAAGAACTGTCGCTGTGCATGTGTCAGAGCAAAGAAAAGAGGGGGCTGTAAATTACTAGTACATAAATGTAAAAAATTAGGGGCTGTCAATAACTGGAAAGTACTGAATCAGGGGTGCTCACAATTGATATAGAAATAATGAATCCCATACATGATTTGAGTAAGCTATAAAATTTTAAAATGACATCATGTTAAATGGAAGAGGTCTCTGAACAGTGGGCTGTCATCTGACTTCTTAGAAAATTGGGGGCTGTAAAAATATTGCACATTTTCAAGGGGCTCTCAAATGACCAAATAGGGGGGGGGGGGGGCTGTAGTTTCGCAGTTGGTACCTAGTATTAAAGAGTGACTACCCCCCGGGGCCGGGGTCTGCCCTTCCCCCTGTACATACCCAGGAGGTCGACCACTACTCCAACAACCACAACATTCATGAGCTGACCACAAACCACAAGTTGACATCAGTAGTACAGGTGGGCAGACATGTAGGAACAAAATATATGTGTATTGTGCATGTGGCATGGTCTGTGAAGGGTTTGATAGTGTAGCGTACACTAGGGTCATTTCCACCATCACATAATTATATACACACTCATTTAATACTGTATATAATATTTAGTGATACTAAAGATGCCAATATGTATTATGTATCATTTTAGAGAGCAGTTACTTATAAGAGGTGGTATAACGACCAGTGCAGTGGTTGCATTATCAGTGCCAAGTACATGTTGGCCATCAACCCAGTAGCTAGTTTGGAAGTTGGGTTGATGATAATGATTTATTATCAGGTAGCCCTTCCACACTTGGCTATGCATTAATCCTATAGCTATAGGTAGCGGATTACACCTACTTTAGATTACCTTCTCTCTTAACTCTAACCTTATTGCATATAAGTACATATGGTAATAGTAATAATAATAGTAATAATGTGCCTCAGTTTGAAAAATCAATGTAAGCATCTTCTGCCTGATGAAGAGCTATTAAATAATAAACGTAGCATTATGAGATCACTAAAAAAAACATGAAAATCTCATCAAATACCTGAGACTTGAAATAAAAATCGGAAAAAAATCAATCTCTTGTGTTTGGTTTTGTGTGATGAACATATTCAAAACAAAAAAGGATACAAAATTATTCTTGGGCGCCTGGATGGTGTTTCTCCACAAATATATGGACGTCCGCAAATTTGCGGAGCTCCGTAAATTTGCGGAGTACACTGTCCATATATTTATGGAGGTCCACAAATATATACGGGGGTCCACAAATACTTGTCTGCTATTAATCGTTTCTCCTCAAATCACTTAAACTTGATGTACTCACCTCCGTATATTTATTTACGGAGCTCCGCAAATATTGGCGGCCAAATAATTTTCCGTTGTAAACAGCCTCGCTTTGAAAAGTAGGTCATATAGTGGAGTGACCTTCACCTTGCACATCTGTCGCCATCAACGGCCATGCCGGAGCACTACAGACCTCGGTACGTGCCCAATGCACCTCGTGAATACTACCAAAGACTGGACCCACTGTCTTTCTACACGGAGAAGAAGTTCATTCAGCGCTATAGATTAAGCAAAGATGCCGCGCGTTTGTTGATCAAGTTCTATGTATCCACCAAACAGAAGAAAGTAATGCGGGGGAAACATGCCATCACGCATCGATTGCTAGTAAGTTCCTTATTATCGTTCATTGTACAGTCTACAGTAGTTAGAATATCCCAATGCTATTTAAATTATGTTTTTCTGCTTATTGACATAACACACATTTTCTACATGTAATGTCTCTTTGTTAACGTGAAAATGTTTGTTAGCATTGTGTGGAGCACGGTACACTTTCAGCGTGATTATTCTCTTTGTCAACAGCATGCCATGTGACATATTATTGGCTTTGTACGGTAAGTGGGTGTAATCTAAGGCCATGAGAACTGAGGTTTGAGTTTACTGTCCACCGCCCGCATACCATTTAAGGGGCCGCATGAAAAGTTCATTATTAATATAAATTTTCATTATTGTAAGAATATGACAAAAAATTATATATTGGTGTCAAAAATTGGTCATACAGACCCCCCAATATCACCATTTTAAAGAATTTTACAATAATGAAAAATGAATCATGAAAAAAGGCCGCATCTATTCCCAAAATACCCCGGACGGTAAACTCATTTGTGAATTCCCATGGCCTAATGACCTTTTGTTAACTCGGTTAATTGTGTTGCTATTGTTTAGCGTTAATGTTAACACACTGAGGGTTTAGTACTGGGTTCGCGCTAGGGTATTCCATGTGATAGCCAGTGTGGTGAATCTGTGGCAAAATGGATTAGGCAGATTGAGATTTGATTCGCCACTGGCGATCTGGCGAATGGCTAGCGCGAACCTGACCGTAAGGATCAAATGACAACTGCATGATATGCTTGTTTAATAGTTTATTTTTACCTTCAGGTTGCTGCACACATTCTCTGTATGCTAACTATACGTGCAGTTATGAATTGATAGTTTAAATTTAATGTTTTTATTCATCTTCCTTATAATACCTACTAAAGCTGTGAAAATTAAAAGTTTTTATTTGTAAAACACAGCATATATACTTTACGTTACAAATTAAAGAATAGTTTATTCTGCTTTGAACCCACATATTTAAAATAAGGGTATAGTTGGCCATATGACATCTGAAATGTGTAACTCTGTATCAATGTACAAAATAAAAATATTTATAATTTTTCAGTTCCTGTGTGCATTACGGTACTTTGCAACTGGTGCGGACTACCTCATGATAGGCGACTGTCACGGAGTATCGAAACCCACGGTGTGTCGTGCCGTAAAATGGGTTTCGGACTACTTCCATAACCACCTGTCGACGTATGTCGTTTGGCCAGACAGTAAAACAGAGAAGAATTGCATTGCGATGATGCACTACAAAGACAGCGGAATACCCGGGTGTTTTGGTCTTATCGATGGAACCCACATTCCTATCGCATGTCCTCGAGGCATGGGTATCGATGAAAATCAGTACTTTTGCTACAAGGGCTACTACAGTATCAACGCTATGGTGAGCAATTTGTTTTCCACAAATAAATGCAGCCCACATATATCCGCATTTCCAGTAATTTTTAGTAGTTAAGCATACAAATACGGACCTCCATATACATTTGCGGATATCCCCATATATGTGCGGAGGTCCATAAATATATGGACAGTGTATTTACGGACCTCTGCGAATTTGCTTTATCGGAATTTTCCTGAATTTCTAAATAAAACTTATATGTATTCCTAACACTGTTAGAATAATGCAACTAAATGTATACAAACCATGTTAATTCATTGTGTTACATTATTTCGATATCTTCTTGTTTACACATAAACTATCCCTATATTTTCAAGGTTGTGTGCGACTTCGAAGGAATGATACGACACGTTGATGCTTCGAACCCTGGCACTTGCAATGACATATACTGCATGAACGGGTCGCAGATAAAGGAGCTTGGCGAGCGTGGTGACTTTGGAAATTTTTATCTTCTAGGCGATTCTGGGTGAGGTTATGCTACACTAATGTTGAAACTAATTTATTACAATCAGATTTCACATCTTAACATTTTCAATTTGGTCACTGTTGTTTTTGGTCCAGACTTAATGTCAAATCTGTTTCACATGATCGTCGGGGGGGGGGGGGTGTAGTGAAAATACAAGTTAAAAAACCTAGTTAGTGGTACTCCGCCGAAGTAAATCCTGATGCATTCGGTCACTATGACTCCGCAGCCACTGTCATGTCCCCTTTTAAGAAATTATATAAATCTGTGCAAATAGCACACTTTAATTTCCCTTTAACCCTTTGCTCGTAAGGTACGTTCTCACCGACTACATCCTCACCCCGATACGCACAGAGCAGAACATACGAGAGAAAAGGTACAACCGATGGCATAAAAGCACTCGGTCCTTCATCGAAAGAAAAATTGGAGCTGTGAAGCAACGTCTCAGGTCAGTGTAATCAGTGGAAAAAAATTATATATGGAACATGTTATATTTCATGTGACTCTGTCTAATGTCTGACCGGTTCCTTCTGCTTGCTCCATTTCTACGGGACAGTAACCGAAAAAGCAGAGACGTGCTGTGTGAACTACAAATTGTTGGTATCGGCACTGTGGTGTTTCTCATAAATTTTGCGGCGTACCACAGAATTATGGATGTCCGCATTGCACATTCCATATAAAAGATTAGGTCGTAAAAAAAGGTTTTCTGTTACATGCAATTCATCTCAAGGAATGTATAGGGACATGAAAAAAACCTAAAACATTCTTTTACAATTGATACTTCTCCCGTGTTATTACATTTTTAAAGTACGGGCCAGTTTAGAATTTTTAGGAATTAAAAATTATAATCTCCAAACTGTTTCTCCACAAATTTGCGGACGCCCGCAAATTTGCGGATGTCCGCAAATATATTTATGGAGCTGCGCAAATATAATATGGATGTCCGCAAACATGTACCGAGGTCCGTATTTGTATCCTTAAGTATAGAACACGGAATTTGCGGACATCCACAAATTTGCGGAATACACATTTGATAAATTTGCGGAGCTCCGCAAATATATACTGGGGTCCGCAAATTTGTGGAGAAACAGCATGGGGCCATGGGTGTACAGTTTAACGTTGGGAAAATAATCTTATTAGTATATTTGGTGACTGCTCCGACCTCCGTACCTACATGGTATACACAGCTCCGTATCATGTGGAAACCACATACATGCTACCCCACCATGTTTGAATTGGTCCAAATTCGGTTTATAATATTCTCTCAAAGTGGGGGGTTGGCTTATTAGGGAGGTCGGCTTATCAGAGAGGTCGGCTTATCAGAGAGGTTCTATGGTATATCTTTTAATTTGCTGTCTTAATATAAATAGTTGTACTCTGTTATAAATTATGTTGTTCCCAGGTGTCTAGACACAAGTGGTGGCTACTTGTTCCACGACCCGATTCGTGCGGCCCGCATCATTGAGAGCTGTGTCTGTCTGCACAACTGCGCTACGACAGCAAAGGTAAAGTTGCTGAAGGACTTCCCGCGGAAGGATGGGTTCAGATCTACCATTACTCGGGTAGTGCAGCCTCAAAACCTTGGCCATGTTCCATTGGCCGAGTTTGTCAACATGCGAAAGAAGTTCATCGACAACTGCTTCAATGTGCCACTGAAGCGGCCACCAAAGCGAGGAACCCGTGCAGCAGCGGGTGTTGGGGGTGCAGCAGCGGGTGTTGTGCGAGCCCCACCTCCACCTCCTGCCCCTCCTGTACAGAGCTGTGCATCCCGCGGAGTGGGACATGGAACCGGTCATGAACATGAACCCCCCCACAAAAGGGGCCGTACAGCGACGCTACGTCCCCGTGGTCCTCACACCCGTCCCCCTGTATTAGGACGTGGAACACGGGGAACCGGTTCAGTAGGACGTGGAACCGGCCATGCAGACGAACCAACGACAACAAGGGGCCGTACAGCGACGCAACGTCCCCGTGGTCCTCACACCCGTCCCCCTGTATTAGGACGTGGAACACGGGGAACCGGTTCAGTAGGACGTGGAACCGGCCATGCAGACGAACCAACGACAACAAGGGGCCGTACTGCGACGCTACGTCCCCGTGGTCCTCACACCCGTCCCCCTGTATTAGGACGTGGAACACGGGGAACCGGTTCAGTAGGACGTGGAACCGGCCATGCAGACGAACCAACGACAACAAGGGGCCGTACAGCGACGCAACGTCCCCGTGGTCCTCACACCCGTCCCCCTGTATTAGGACGTGGAACACGGGGAACCGGTTCAGTAGGACGTGGAACCGGCCATGCAGACGAACCAACGACAACAAGGGGCCGTACATCTACGCTACGTGCCCGTGCTCCTCATCCAACCCCGACAGCAGGGGTACGTCGAACCGCCGCACCACGCACACTTGGTGTTAGGGTGGCAAGAGCAGCTCGTGGAGCGCGTGGAGGACGCATTGCGAACAATGCCCATGGATCGCAGAGTGGATTAGGTTATACCGTCTGTAGCTCCAGGGGAAAGTATCATTGATTTCAAAGTGTACTGAACAGGGAGTTGTGTACATCTTCCCGTAGATCCATATATATGTGGACAGTGTATACATGGACATGCACACATATCTGTCTTATCCCTAAGTTTGTATAGAAACAGTACAGGCTCATTCTTGAAAGACGATATAATGGTGACGTTCTTGTTCAAGTAGAAACAGGCTCCCTGTTTCTCCACAAATTTGGGGACGTCCGCAAATTTGCGGACGTTCACAAATATATATATGGAGCTCCACAAATATATACTGTTATCACCCAATGGGCACAAAACTCAGTTCAATGTTGAATCAACATTCAATCAACATTGTCAACCAGTTTTCAATGTTGATTCAATGTTCTGTGCCCACTGGGCAGTATACTACTACCCCTAGTGCCTTTAATTGGTATCATTATACCACCGCATGGGTTATCTGTGCAACCACTGTGTTTCTCCACAAATTTGCGGACATCCGCAAATTTGCGGGCGTCAGCAAATATATTTATGGCGCTCCGCAAATTATGTCGATACATGTAAAGCCTCCTGCCTGTATGCCTCATGCACCTTCTTACTGTATTAGTCATAAGTCACCCTTGAATAGAACCTCATACGTAATCACTGTATATTACCTTTGTTCTGTTTCTTTATATTTCCGTAGAATTTCCCCTCCGTTAGCACCCATCTTCCCCTTACGTTGATATATTAATATGGCCCGAGCTACATGGAACATCAAAGAAATCAAAGAAAGATAATTTATTCTTGTTCTATTACATATCTTGTATTTGGCCTATGTACCTGTTATTTACACCCTTTATTTCCAAAAACACGATGTCAATTACCCATTCCTGAAGGGTTAAGCCGTAATATACCTCTGACAGTTTTGTTCCATCCCAAAATATTAACACACACTTTTTTTTCAAACTCAATTTTTATTCAAAACCACTGAATCCAGTCAATGGATCTGGGGTATACGGCAGTCTAAGCACGGCAACGGAAGCAAACAAAGCACATGGTGTATGCAACAACGGAAATACTCATGGCCCTCTTCCATGTAGCCAGTACACCACGGTGTAAATAATATCCTGGGTAACATTATAACCTGTAAAATATGTTTTTAAAATCATCCCAATTTTAGCGAATTCTGTTAAATTGGCATGTCCAAAAGTAAACCCTATCCATCTCTACATGAGGCCACTTAAAATTGATTATCCGCTATGCGGACACTATTTGGAAAAATTCAGAGAGGGAGGGAGGCTTTGTTTTTTTTAGATATTTTTTCCTGAAGGTGCGGCAGGGCCTTTTTTCTTTCATTGCATGAATTGATGGTCTGCACATATAAATAAGGAGTAAAATGCGCTTTATAATTCCTTTCTACCCCTGTTAACAGTTGAGATTTTGAAATATTTGGAAATGGTCTTTTGAATTTTTTTAGATGCTGCTTTCTTTGGCCTTTTTTTCCATCAAAATGTGAAAAAAAGACCAATGCGGCTGTTTTTAGAGGATGCGCGCGGTGTTCGCAAAGCGGATAATGAATTTTAAGTGGCCTAATACTGCTGAAAATATCATGTTCACGCTGAACCTCCAGATCTAGTGAAATGGTCCACAAAAATGGCTTCCGACATAGGACAAGGGAAGTCCACTATTGTATGTGAGTTGTAAAAATGTTTCATCTAGTCATGTTTTCCCCGCACTCCACATGTAAATAGAAAACTAACACTATGATCACGATACACCCCATATATCACTATCGGTAATAGGTATGATTTAAATATACTGTATGAAATAGTGGGAAGAGGTATAAAATCATGCCTGGTCCCATTCCAAGCATGTAAAACATGCTGTGTATATGATTCAAAACCCAATCAATATGAAACATGCACAAGCTAATCTACGTTCAACAACTGACACTCCCGACATCCTTTGGTGTGTATATTAAACCAAATGTCATCAAATTACTGAAAAATGTATCAAGTAGCAGCATGTTCAATGCTATTTTTGAAAATAGCATGACATGTCATGTCCTGTTCAATGCACAAAGGACAACTCCCGATATCTCCCTGTGATGTATGACTATCGGTAATAGGTATGCTTTAAATATACGGTATTAAATAGTGGGAACAGGTATTAAAGCAAGCCTGGTCCCATTCCAAACATGTAAAGCATGCTGTGTATATCATTCAAAACCCTATCTATATGAAACATGCAAAGGCTAATCTACGTTCAACAACTGACACTCCCGACATCCTTTGGTGTGTATATCAAACCAAATCTCATCACATTACTGAAAAATGTATCAAGTATCACCATGTTCAATCCTATTTTAGAAAATAGCATGACATGTTATGTCCTGTTCAATGCACAAAGGAGAACTCCCCATATCGTGCTGTCATGTTCAATGGTACTCATAGTCCGGGTTTTGGAGCTTCTTTATTGCCCGGCGTTTCCTAGGCCGCTCCTTGTCCGAGTCATTTTCCTCCTCCTCCACTTTGTGAAGCTGTTTGAACAGCTGGATCTCCGTTTCCGTGGCTTCTTTCACCTCAGTGTGACTATACACAGATTCACACCCGTCAACAACAGCTTCTTTCTGCACCATGTCCTGGTTAGCGCTGGCCCCTTTCTGCAACACCTCTGTCAAGTCAATGCATTCATCCGCATCCTCTGCTTTCACATGGTCCTGATGAGAAGGTTGGGAGATTTGATCAGCTGGAATGACCTTGAAAGTCTGCAGAAGTGATGGCGTTGAAACAGCTGCAAAACAAAAAATTAGGGGATTTTTTGGTATGATGAATGTCAATGGTAGTATTAGGGATGTCATTGGTATTGAATTTTAAGACTTATGAGTTATTCATTATTTCCGTGTCGATTTAGGTGAGATATCACTTATTCATTATGTTTTTAAAAAAAAGGGATACTAGGCTACATTTTCTGAGTTTCAGGTTACAGACACTGTAACAAATTAACTGACAACATGTGATAATTCTATTGAAAAATACATTTAAACTGACGGTCAAAGCACATAAAACAGATCTCAGTCATACAGAAATGGCAAGTAGTATAATCTTATTTTAATATGTGCACCCTTTGTGCACCTGTTTGCCCAACTTGACATGTCTCAAAATGCCGAATGAGTGTACCTTTTCTCCACAATTACACGGAGATCCGCATACATGGGGAGAAACAATATACATAGCCAACTCCCAGAACCAAACCAGTTCATTTTTTTCTAATTTAGTTTGGTATGACTTACATTAATTTCAATTGATTGCGCTTGAGCAAGAAAGGGACACAACTTACAGATCATAGGGGTGCCTGGGGGATACATCGTGAGGTCTGGGGGCTGCTCCTGATACTCTGGGCTGCCACGCTTCACCTCGGTGTGACTCGTGCTTGGAACTGGGTTGCTACCTCCCACCTCCCGTTCTCTCCCTGTGGGATAAGAATTTCAAAATAATTTTGTGCTGCACGTGCTGTAAATTGTGTTACACTGGGGATTGCTAAAATAATGCAAGGAGAGACCTCCATATACCGCTGGTGGCACTGTTTCTTCACAAGTTTACGGAGATACGCAAATTTGTGGAACTCCCATCATCAGCCTGCATAAATTTGCGGATGTCTGCAAATTTATATGGATGTCCGTATTTCTATGCTTAATTACCAAAAGGCAAATCCTGTATATATTTGTGGAGCTCTACAAATTTACGGATATCCGCTACATTGTGGAGAAACAGAACCCAGCATGCTGTTTCTCTATCATTAAGGAAAGGTTTGGACGTGAATATTAATAGAATTTTATAGAAATAGTATGTACTAAATAGGGTTACTTTGTCTTTTCTAATTTTTAACGAAAATACATGATTAGAAATGCTGAAATATTGGCATGCATGGTATAAAATCAAAGTGTATACTACAATCAATGTGGTGTGAAAGAAATAACTTAAATTTTTTTATCATCAATTTTTGAGTGGCCTAAATAACGAGTTTGCTATTTTCTCAGATTAATTTGGCGAATGCATTAACAATGTGGCTAATTGATTCTGGCACAAATTCGCCAGACTGGCTAATTCATGTAATGTCCTAGTGTTAACCCAGCGTGCTGTTTCTCCACAAATTTGTGGACGCCCCCAAGTTTGCGGAAGTACGCAAATCTATTTATGGAGCTCCGCAAATATATACTGGGGTCCGCAAATTTGTGTAGGAACGGCATCCTGGCAGCAACTATCATTAAATATCACACCGAATTTGGTGAAATCACATCCCTTTTATTTCTCCAAAAAAATGTGGAAGGTGCAGGGTCCACAGCTTAAATTTGGCAGAGGGGTGTAAATATTTGGGAAAAAGAAAGAAAATTGTTTTCTGATACCAAAGCATTTTACTACGTTCTCTGTGTGATGCACAATTGTTACTCACTGTTTGCTGCCCGTGTCATGACAGTATGCTGTAGGGATATCATCTTTTCCAAGTTGGCCGCCATCCTCTCCACGTTTTCAGACATCTTCTCCATGGACGCAGACATATTCTCAGCGGCGTTCAGGCAGGTTTTCCCTACCCGGTCTAAACCTGTCACCATCCTCAATTCTTTGGACACTATCATTTCCACGATTGTTTTATCGCACTGCGATATACACGATATGGTTTCATCATGCATACTGACAGAGTCTTTAGCGTAAGCAGCAATGGTCACACCCAACTGTGTCAGACGTTCTGCGAATGTCTTTGCGGATGAATCCAGCATTTCCTGGGTGGAGCGGATCATGCTCTCTGCGAGCTTCTGATGCATCTCATTAATGTACTCCCCAGTCTGTTTCATAGTTTCACGGCCAACCTGTATTATGTTCTTATTTGTGTCCACAGCATTTTCAAGTGTCTTGGAGAACGCTTGACTCACCTGATCGGCTTGTACTTCGATATTGTCTGTGTGACACTTTATCTGTTCCTCTATTTTCTTTTGTGTCTTCGAAAACGCCTCACTGACCTGTTCAGCTTGTAGCTGTATGTTTTCTGTGTTCGACTTGATGTGTTCCTCTATCTTCTTTTGTGTGTTCGAAAAGGCCTCACTGACCTGTTCGGCTTGTAGCTGTATGTTTTCTGTGTTCGACTTGATGTGTTCCTCTATCTTTTTTTGTGTGTTCGAAAAGGCCTGACTGACCTGATCGGATTGTAGCTGTATGCTGTCTGTGTTACACTTGATGTGTTCCTCTATTTTTTTTTGTGTGTTCGAAAAGGCCTGACTTAGTTGATCGGCTTGTAGCTGTACGTTGTCTGTGTTGGACTTGATGTGTTCTTGTATTTTTTCTTGTGTGCAAATGTATTGTCTGCTAAGTCTTTCCGCAACTTGTGAGATGGCATCGGCATGCCTCATCAGGAGGGGTGGGGTGTCGTCCTTAAGTTCGGCGGCCGGCAGCTGTTCAGGAGAGTCGTTTTTTTTGCTTGAGGACGATCTACCAAAGAGGGTTTTACGGCTTTTACTTTCCGGTTTTTCAGCACTGCGCTGTAAGCGTGATAGAATAGAATTGTTTTTCTTTTCCACAGAAAGGAGACGAGGACTCTTTCGAGGGAAGATCGGGGATACCTTCGCATCTTTGTCGGTTTCCGGAGTTGTTCTTTTCTTACAACTTTTGACTTCCGGTGTGCTGGTTGTGAACTCAGTTTCCAACTCAGGTTCCTTTCTCCTGTGTTTGGCAAGGAGCTCATTCACCTCCTGTTCTGTGTATACCCTGTCCTCTTTTCGCAACTGGACTTTGGGGACATCGCTCTCGGGCTTTGCTGTATTTTCGCTACTTTTAATGGGAGGTGTAACCGCTTGCTCCGCGTTGGATTGTTTTGGTTTGTTTGATACACGTGTAGCTATGTCCGGTAGATCAGGGGAACCTGGTGGGGACAATTCTTCGATCTCTGCAGTGTTGATCAGCTCTGAGAAGGATGGCGGTTTGCAGCGCCTCCGAGCTGTAGAGCTGTTTTTCGGTACATTGGTGGGCACATCGGTGGGCACATTGGTGGGCACCTTGGCAGGCAGAGTGCTGGGCACTTTGGCGGGCACTTTGGCAGTGTCAGGCAGCACCGGTTTTTCACTGGCGACGATGGCTCTGTTCAATTGGTCCACCATTCTCAGCATGCGGGCCCGATCCATCCCAGTCGCCGGAAACTTGTCCCCCTCGTACAGAATATTTTGGGTAGACGGCTCTTCCTCTTCTATGTAATTGTACTCCTCCTCTTCCTCGGGGTTGTCAGCGTTAGGCACTTCCTCAAACGGATCTTCTGTTAAGCAAAGGAAAGGATAAAGAGGTGTAGTTCTATTCAGTACATGATTTGTCTTTTGATACACATTGAAAATAACCTTGATCATAGGCAGGGAAAAAAGCTGTTTACTTATCCCAATAAGATGCTGCATACATATTTTTTTAAACTAAAACCACATTAGGTATTGTTACTGTGTGTCTGCTCACGCTGGATGCTGTTTCTCCACAAATTTGCGGACGTCCACAAATTTTCGGACATCCGCAAATATATTCATGGAGCTGCGCAAGTATATACGGATGTCCGCAAATATATACGGAGGTCCGTATTTGTATGGTTAAGTACTAGAAAACAAAATTTGGGGACATCCACAAATTTGCTGAATAGACATTCGATAAATTTGCGGAGCTCCGCAAATATAGGGACGTCCATATATTTGTGGAGAAACAGAATCCAGCTATAGGTTCTACAATGTCCAAATTTCTTTTTAACTTTGCAACAATTTACATAGGTCCGTATCACCTTTGTTTTGTAAGCAAAACACATACCAGCTATTCATATCTTTTTTTAGGGTCTCAATGGGACTTGGCGTGTGACACTTACCTTCTTCCTCTCTCAACATGTCCCCTTCTTGTACAACAGCCATGGCATTACTGGGCATGGGTATTTCTGCATAATCCTCGCGTGTATCCCGGTCTGGCTCGTAACACGACCATGGGCGTGAGTTTCGGACCCCGGTCTTGAGGTCAGGGGGCCTTTGGCCAGGTATACCTGAAAGTGTTTAAACCTGCTTAGTAATGCACATTCTCCATAAATATATTTGCAGACCTCCACCAATTTGTGGAGAAACAGCATCCTGGCTCCCGTTTCTCCATGACTTTGCGGACGTCGGCAATTTTGCGGACGTCCGCAAATACACTCTCCATTTGACTATTGAGCTCCACAGAAAAAAGGGCTATATCTCTCTCTGGAACTTCTACATACTACTATCGCCCTACGTATATATTTGCGGACATCCTAATATATTTGCGCAACTCCATAGATATATTTGATACTTTAGCTGATCCTTGTTTCAATGTAGCATAATCTTCTGTATATATGTCTATAGCATATTTTTCTGTATGTATGTTCTCACCGAGTACGACGTCCTCGCCTGTGAAATCCAGGGCTATCTGCTCAGTTTCCTTCAGGTAATCCGCTGCGTCCCGCTCTCCACTTCCTGTCTTGTAGCGGGAATCTATTTCTTGCCTCTGAGGAAATTAATTTAAGACATAAAGGCGTTTTTAGTATATATTCATACCGGTATACACAATGTCAGGCATGTGATTTCAAAATGGTTGAATGGTATAAACAGATATGTAGGACTGAAAACGACATAGTTTGTCATGGTAGTAAGGCTCAAAAATATGTCAAATTTACGGTCCTACTGAATTTGTGCCTTCTTTTGTTAAAACAAAGTACATAGTACCATTTTACTGCCGTTGAAATATACACCCACAGAAGGGCCGGTTAAATTGTTTACCCTTCTACGGCAGCCAAGAAATGTTATAGCTGGCCATGGGGGTACGAGTCTTATTTGAATACAATAGAGTTAGCATGACTATAGTCGATGCTTGCCTTGCCATGGCATTGAGTATAGTGGATGCTCACCCGGCCATGTCATTTACTCTATTTAATGCTCGCCCACAAAGGGTTAATAGAATAGACTTCACTGTACTGTAGCATATACATTGTGAATAGCGTTTGTGCGAGTAAACAATAATATTGTCACCGGAGTAAACAAGTAAAGTGTTACTCACTTTCTTCCGTGCTTTCTGGCAAAAATATTGAATTTTGCCTTTACAGCTTTTCCAGTGACGTTTCAGCCCTCCCGCCTTCACCCGGGCCGAGTTGGCATTGACGTAGTCTGGGTGTATGACACAAAATACAGAATTATGAAACAAGCAAAAATATTTCTAAAATCAGGAAAGCAAATGGGAGATTTCTAGGAGTTAATGTGATATTAGTTCCATTATTTTCATTCTCCATCACATTCCATGACACAAGGCAAATTTTAAACCGTTTAAATTCCATGACATTGCATGACTTTTCATGGCATGTGGGAACCCTGCACTCTGCACAATTTTTTGCACGTCTCCAAGAGCACATGTAAATATTTATTTGGTACATAAGGACACAAATACGGAGCTCGGTGTACATATGTGCACGGCTGAAAATTTATGGAAGTCCATGATACATGGACAAACACCATACTGCATGCTTTTTCTGCACTACATTTTCTCATGTCCGGAAATATATGTATGGAGCTACGCAAATATAGGGCTATATGCCTTTTTGGTACTAGCATACTAATACAAACCTCCGTATATATCTGCGGATACCCGTATATAATTGCGCTGCTCGATAGATATACTTGCGGCTGTCTGCAAATTAGGGGACGACCATAGTTATACTCTGCAGATATCTATGTAGCTCCCAAAATATAAGCCCATATGTCTTAATCAAATTTGCGGACGTCCGCAAATATATTTATTGAGCTCCGCAAATATATACGGATGTCTGTATTTGTATGCTTCAGTACTAGAAAACGAAATTTGCGGACATCCACAAATTTGTGGAATACACATTTGATAAATTTGTGAAGCCCCACAAATATATACGGACGTCCATATATTTGTGGAGAAACAGAATCCAGATATGCATAAATACCGTAAATTCCCGCGTATTACCCGCATCTCGCGTATAACCCGCACCCCCAACTCAGGAGAATCCTATAACCCGATTTTGGATCTGAAAATCTCGATTTTAATACTGTTCTATAGTAATAAAAACCCTCGTATAACCCGCACCCTATATAGGCATGTTTGGTATCAAATGAAAGCTGGGTTTGATTCGCGTACAACCCGCGGGTAGTACGCAGGAATTTACGGTATTTACGCAGCAGGGTTCTGTTTCTCCAAAATTTTGCGGAGCTGCGTAAATTTGTGGAGGTCCGCAATACACATTACATATATTTGTGGAGAATATAAAGATGATGAATAAAATAGTTTTTTGGTACTAAAGCATAGAAATAAGGTCGTCGATATATATTTGCGGCCATCCATAAATATTTGTGGAGCTACATAAATATATGCAGTGTATTCATGGACGTCTGCAAAATTGCGTAGGTCCGTAAATTTGTTTCCATAAATTTGCGGAGCTCCACAAATATACATGGCGCTCGGTATTGGGATGCTTAAGTACTATAAAACGATTTCCATATATATTTGCGGACCACCATAAATATTTTAGCTGACTTACCGGCTAGTTCTTTCCATGCCATTTCCTTAACCGCTACTCCATCCGAAGCGCTCCTGAAGCGGCCCTTTAACACCGGTCGTAAATGGCACGCCCCTTTCAATAGTGCCTCGACCTCATCATCCTTCCAATTCGGACCCTTGCCTGGCGTAGAGTCGTTGGCTTGGCTCGAGCTACAACCAGCTGTGTCATACGGGTCATTGTTCGGCATGTACTGCTGTGCTGCAGGGTTGAACGTGGGTGGAGGGTTGGAGGTGGGTGGAGGGTTGAATGTCGACGGAGGGATGAACGCTGGTAGATTATAGAAGGTGGGTGGCGGGTTTGCGGGTTGAAATCCGCTCGTTTGTGCCCCTCGTCCTGCTCCCCGGCCACGCGAGCCGCGTCCGCCCCTCCCCCGACTCCCTTTACCTCGGCCCTTCTTGGGTGTGGGTATGTACTCTTGTTCTACAGGTAACATACGAAATTGTTTTGGAAAAGGTGCCCCGAAGTTGGTGGGATGCTCGCTGCTCGGGGCCTTGCCCTTTTTCCTGACAGTTGATCGTATCAGCTGGTTGAGATAATTTTGGACGTATTGTATCGTCTGCTCCCCCGCATCTCCTTCATAATCCTCAGGAGAGGTCACACTCTCCTCTTCCTCCTCCTCCTCGTCATACTCATATACGTCCTCCACCTCAGCTAACGGCTGCAAAATAAAATAAAGCACATGTAACAAAACTAGGTATGATACAAATATATAAAAGATCTAACTGGCCATAAAAATTGAATGTAATATTTTTTAATAAAAGGTAATCGCTTTACACAAGTAGGCCATAGGAAACAGCGGCTGCGTACTGCACTGCATAAAAAAGATTGGGCAATGGAATTAGTTTGGTGCAGAAGTGAAAAAAACCTACAACTAAATCGGGGTCCCCTGGGGCACCAGTCAGCAATTGGTATCCAACCAAAGCCTCCCTGTACACCGCCAAGTTCTCTAATGCTTTCTTAAAGCTCCTCTTCCCCGATTCATTTTCATCACGGGTGGGAGACTGCAAGCAAAAAAAAAACCACAAATGACTCACGAAAGCTAAATGCAGCGACAATTTATTCATCTACACCTGAAAAGTTTACTATAACAGGGTCCTGTTTCTCCACAAATTTGCGTACCTACACAAATTTGCGGATGTCTGCAATACACATTCCATATAGTTGTGGAGAAAATAAAAATGATGAATAAATCGTTTTTTTGGTACTTTAGCATACAAATACGGACCTCCATATATATTTGTGGACATCTGTATATATTTTCAGAGCTCCATAAATAAATGGAGAGTGTATTTACAGACGTCCACAAATTTGCGGACGTCTGCATATTTGTGGAGAAACAGCACCCTGGACAAAGTATCCTCTGGGGTCAATTGTGCCATAGGGAAAAGTGCAGTGGACTTTTGGTGGCCATCTTGGAATTCTCCAAAATGCAATTTTGATACAACTTTAATACCAACTTACAGAAGAAAATACATTATTTTGTATGATTTCTTTGAAAATCACTTTTTTTAATTTTTTTTTTTCATTAGGGAGCGCTCATTTTCTTACAACAAGGGGGGGGGTGAAATTTCGCGCGGAGCGCGCAAATTCCCCCCCCCTCCCCCCGGCAGGCCGAATATCGCGCGCGTTCGGGCCCTTTTGTGGCCTACAGTGATTGCTGGTACTTTCGGCAGGGATCTATTTTCGGCAGTTAACATGAGTTTGTGCATGTAGACCCATGAGAATTTCTTTTTTTGTAATGTGACATATACCAAATGTTAGCTCATATCATAATGTTTCAATTTTGAAAAATTCTAAAAGTGACAGTATCATGGTAGAATATACCCATTCTTCCAAAAAAATGGACGTCATCCTCAATCTTTTTCAAAATGGGGGTCCTACAGACAATGTTAACAAATTGCATAAACTTTCATTTCATTTAGTAGGTAGGTCCAAAAAAGTTAAAATCAGAAAATGTTATGATATTTTGCAATTCATGTTGCCTTTCTGCTCAGGGGGGCACCATATTTATTTTCTATGACCCCTACCCTCCAACCACCAGGGGTGCCGAAAATACGAGGAATATTCTCCATATTGCTTCTATTTCAAGGAGGCTTTGACCCCTGATATATTATATCACCTTCAATGTGGCCTCCAACAGTCTTTGCCCTTTTTATAATGATGAAAAAAAAACACTTCCTGCTGTGTGAATATATAGAGGGATCAGAATTGATTTAAAAGTGTAGGTATAGGCCATAAGATTTATTAATGAAATTTAGATGATTTTTTTCATCTATTTTTCGTTTCTTTGGCGGGATAATAGAGCCTGAAAGAAATGACCTTAATAATTTTGATCTGGGCCTATCTATATGTTTAGGCTATTTAAAAGAAATTGGGGAAGGAGGGTAGAGGCATTAGGCCTATGCATATATATACATAACATATATGATTTAGACCTCACTGCTATACTTGTATAAATGATCATTTCAGCAAAATATTTATAAGATATATTTCTTAATAGCATGGGGTGCCGAAAATAGAAACAACCTGCCGAAAATACATGCAAAAATACATCCACATAATGTCATAACTAGTCCCCAAAAAATGTCCATGTTTTACTATCACCTATTGAGAAAATATAGAATAGAATATGTGTCATTGCATAATTAACAAAAAATAATAGAAAGTGTAAAAAGTGAACTCTGCTTGGAGATTCAGTGCTAAGGGAGTGATCATTTTTTAACAACAGGGGGGGGGGTGGTGGGTTTCCGCGCGGACCGCGCGAAATTTTTTACAACCCCCCCCCGGTCAAGGGGTCAAAATTTTTTACCCCCCCCCCCCAAACCCACCACCCCCCCCCTGTTGATAATCGGCTCGCGCGCGGGCCCTTTGAAGCATAGTAACGCGCGGGCTTTTTGGCTCAAAACAGGTCAAATTTTTTTGCCCCCCCCCCAAGAGGGGTCCAAATTTTTTTGCCCCCCCCCAGTCAAGGGGTCCAAATTTTTTTGCCCCCCCCCCCCCAAACCCACCACCCCCCCCCCTGTTGATAATAAATGATCACTCCCTAACCTGCCGAAAATACCAGCAACCACTCTACTAACGCGCGGGCTTTTCCCCTCAACACAGGTTGAATTCCCCCCCCCCCACAGGGGTCCCCATTTTTTACGCCCCCCCCCCAAATACACCACCCCCCTGTTGTAAAAAAATGAGCGGGCCCTTCCCTAGGGCCCAAAAACATACCCTTTCCCTTTAAATCGTGTCCCCACATAGTAAATAACTGTGCGGGAGTGGGCCCCCGGGGAGAAGGGTAAAACACCCCCCCCCCCCCCCCCCGAACCCCCACTCCCCAGACCCCAATGCAAAATTGTCATGAAGCAATTGACACAGTATGGTACAATCGACACCATTGGTACGGGCGAAAAGAAACACCTCATTTTATTTGCTGAATAACCCCGGGGCTAAATGCACCGTTTATATATCAAATGGTAGGATACCGGTAGAATACCTAACATCTCAGAGGTAAAACCTAGAACATTTTTCGTTTCCATACCACACCCATAGGCCTATTATAGTACTAAGCGGGGGTTTTAGTTAGTAGGGGAATATACAGCACGGATAAAGCGGAACACGTACACAGCAAATTATTATTTTTGTTCGGATGTGTATTCGTCACCCGGTTTACTGCTGTGCTGACCAACATGATACGCCCGGGAAATTGGCGATAGCGTACACGATCATTTGGACACGAATGTCACTTGAAGCAATGCTTGAAATGATTCCCCGTGATGCACAGATTGAACTGCTACATAAAGTACATTACTCACCTTCTTTCGTGGACGTCCCATGGTTGAATAGATCAGTTTTCTTCTGCCTTTCTTGTCTGTTAGCTTGCCGCCATAGACGCACCGTCACGCAAACATCGGATTTGAAAACGAGGGCAATATGCTGACGTCACTTCCGTATACGGAAAAGACCGCGCGATTCAAATGTTGACATCCGGAGCTGGGATATACACCTCCGCAAATCGTTTACGGACGTCCGCAAATGATTTACGGACGTCCGCAAATTTGCGGACCTCCGCAAATGCAGTTTATTTGCGGTGCAGGACTTTTTTGGGTTATTGAATGGATATTTTTATTCTGATCCATATTTTGCCATAAATGTACTCCGCAAATTTGCGGAGCTCCGCAAATTATATGGACGTCCATATATTTGTGGAGAAACACCATCCTGCCATATTTGCCCACCCCACTAATGCACACCTCTCAATTGCTTTTGGTGCATTTGATAACGCCTCCAAGAGGAGACCCATTGTTATAGATCCATTCCCCAGCCTCTTTCCTTCAGATTGTTCAGTCTTTCAGTTTCATTTTAATTGTTCAGCTTTTCCTTACAATTCTTCTCCTTTTCCCTTTGCAACCGATATGTCACTGTTAATGCTTTTAGACGTTTCATCCAGGCCTAAGAGAGATTTACGTATAGATCTTGTTAAATCCCTTCAGTATACAAGACCCAATGAAAGACTCAAGACAGCGGCCCCACGCTTGTAGCTACCTGGGCCGCCTATCTCATTCATCTGAGGACTACTTGAGGAGCTAGTGTTTCATCCACTTCAGACCTCAAGAGTCATGACTGTTATGTAATGTAGGTGAGTACAGGATATAAAGGTGCCACCGCTGACACATTTATTGCTTCTGGTACCTTAATGATAAAGAAGGGACGCCACAATATCGCTGGTAACTTACTTGAAGTATGATGAATGCATGTAATGATAAACATTTTTTCCATTTGAATTATTTTGCCACCTTTATTTCTAGAATGCTGGATGGACATTGGTGCGCATGTTTATATAAATGGCTAGGAGAAATATGTACCAAACGTGTAGATGCATTCGCAAAAATAGATTGTTCTTAATATATAATAATGTAAAACATCTAAAGCCAACCAACTACAGTAACTCAGTGGTTTCTTCTCGTGGCTTTGTTTATAATATTATTGAACCACTTATACATGATGCCCTGGAGAGTTGTCATTTACGTTAGTATGTCACCTACATGTGATATTCTGATCGAGGAGGCGTGTCCTGTTAACCCATAAGGGTTTATTGTGTCCAATGCAGCACCCTAGGCTGCTAATAGCAGTAACATATGGAGGAACTACAAGTATGCTGATGTCTGTTGGCTCTCACAGACGTACTGACACCAGGGGACAAGATGGTGGTCTACATCTGCCAGGGTCCAGGAACCAGTGACGTCATCAGGGGACAAGATGGCGGCCTTCAGTGTCCAACAGCTACAGCACGATATGAGGCCGGTGCCCCCCCCCCCCCCCCCCCCGCGGGAGGTGGGGCTAATTCTGTATTACACACGGGTAATCCAATACCCAGTGAGGTATGCCATTCACGCCGTGCCTATCAAAGTAGCAGACCTGCATACAATAGACTTGCACCATATGAGACCAATGCTTATGTTTTATTTGAGGTTATTTTCTGTATTTTTCTCCTGAAGAGTGGACATTTTAAAAGTGGGACTAAATTGGATTTATCTAGTTACATGAAGCACTATGTACAGCATTTGGAGCATGAATCCAGGAGATGGTGGGTCCATACATGTATATCGGTCTACATGAATGCCTGGATTGTCACTTCTGAATGTCGGAGAGCATTCTTTGGGTGTGTATTCCGTCATAAAAAATAATGGTCCTCTCTGGGATGGGGGAGAGTTGGCGTCGGGCGTTTCAAAGTGTAGGGGCGGGCGGGTGGTGCTATAAAGTATAATAAGGTCGTTTCTGACATTTTGTTACCCTTTTACAGGTCACCAATGACATCATGCACTCCTATGCAATCGTTTGATTGTATATCCACACCAAAACATGTTTTACTATAATGTTATTTATCTTTACATCTGTTGTAAATGTTAGTGGAGGTATGCCACCCCTGATTAGATAATGTATGTGGGGCGATCCCGGAATCCCTATGGGACGGGACCGATTGACAATCTTGAGCCTTCCTCTCACAACGGGCGGTCCCCGCACTCTCTGTGATATCTGACACCATCCTTGTTAAAGAAATTGAAATATACCCCCTAACCACGATTTCTTTGAGTAAAATCTTACCCTATTTCCCCCTATTTCAAGTAAAAACGCGAACGTTTAGGGACTAACAATAACCCCAATGTTTTGACAAGGTTAGCATCTTTAGAAACTCGTTCCTTTCATAGAAAGACACGCTCATAAAGATATCCCCGAAGAGCGCTGAAGAGTCAACCTTATAAGTAGTGCATAAGATGTATCCCTGTGACATAATATCATTTTAAAAATTCCAATCGGAACCTATTGTGTACTATTTGTAGGCCTACACAGAGAAAAGGAAGGGAGTCATTTCGGAGTCAGAAGCGAGTCTAGCTGACCTGGACTCCCTTTAGAAGAGGGTCAGAACCTACTGACCCCCTTTGGTTAAAGTACATCTCTCTTGACTCAGTTCAAAAAGGGAGTCAACCTTAATTGGACTCTCTTAATGGGCAAAGGGAGTCTGGGCATATAGGAAGGGAGTCACCAACAGTTGGTTCTAATATGTCCTGCTAGGTGGTAGCACTATGCTCAAAGGGATATTAATCTGGAGGCTCACGTCTATATATCTATATCAACTCATGAATATTCATAATCACTCTTGCTATGAACAGTTGTAGCATGAATAGTTAGTGTTAGCTCTTAATTCGATAGAATAATTAAGGGTTGGGTCATGATTCTAGCATAACTATGATATTTAAGGTATATGACCCTTCATAGACACCCAGTTTGTGAGAATACAAAAAGGTTAAATCCATAGCAATTCAGATGTTCATTTGTATTGACTAATATGCATTGAGGGATCTTGAACAAATGTCCCTGTTAGACCTTGCAACAATATAATGTGGAAAGATGAGCTCTGGTAACAGCCATTAGACCTATTGTATAGAACAAAGGCGATTGCACTGCAATCAATGTACAACTCCCTTCATAAAGGGAGTCAAATATAAGCTAGACTCCCTTTACAAAGAGAGTCAAAGATGAGGTGGACTCCCTTTAACTAAAACAGAGTCATTCTGAAAGCAAGAACGTGGACTCCCTCAAGGGAGTCACAGTGACTCTCTTTTAAAAGGGAGTCACAGTGACTCCCTTTCAGTCACAAAGGGAGTCATTCTGAAAGCAAGACCTGGACTCCCTTTCTGACTCCCTTCCTTTTCTCTGTGTACTTCTAGACTGTTAGGAGCCTACAAATGTCCTTAATAAACATCTGGAAGCTCTCAGTAGGCCTAAAGAAAACAACCCCTCTTTTCAATTATCAGTTTTCTATGAAAGGGGGATGCCATCGAAAGATAAAAGTTATAGACCCTGTAAAGGCATTTTTATTAAACGCGGATGGCGTCAAACAAGACATGACGTGCGGGGGCAGGCCTCTCACATCTATGGAGCAGAGGAAAAGGCGGAGAAAGGATAAATGACAAATATTGATGGAAACCCGCGAAATGTGGGTGGCAGAATATAGTGAAGAAAGGGAGAACGTAAATGTAAAAGTAAAAACCTAGCTGCGCTCCTATATGTGCAAAGCCACTGAAGGTGGCTGTGTGATCTGATAAAGATCTGCGTAGGGAAGTAACACGTAAGAAAAGAAACCAGTTGAGTTGGTCGACAAATGTTCTTAAAAACGTTGAAATTCCTGCCTTTCCATTGATAAGCATGCCCATGTTGACAAAGGTGTCCTTAAACCGCAGTAATAGACACTCCACTGCTGTTTTTCTCCCGTTAACTGTTCCCTCTGACAGGTATTTATTCCACCTGACCCACTGGCAGCTCCCGACCCGCGTCTCCCTTTGGCACTGTGCCAATTCAAGCCGGCTCGGACGCGCTCCACAGTGTGTCTTATTCAGAGCTGTGACTTTCCCGCCGACCCCTCACTCATACGACTGGGTAAAAAGTGCCCCCCGCTTCCTCCCTTATTAATAGAAATTCATATTTTTGGCGCAAACCCCACTCAGAGTCACCCTCGGAAGCCAGCCCCCTCTTGTTCGCACCCACATAATTTCTCTACAAATATATGCAGTTGGTCCTCGGATTTCGCGCACCGTATTTTTTGGGGGGATCACTGAAAAACTCTGGACAGCTCTGGAGTCTGTAAGGTCGTCTTACAGGACGACCCTAGGGTCTTCTAAGTGAACAGCATAGAATCAACTAGCTTCAACTTGTCAAATTGACAACCTGCCAGGTTACCATCCCACAAGACGACCCTAGACATGTCAAGGTCGTCAAACTAAGATAGTTGATGCAGGCCTAGAATAGCCACAGCTGGGGCTCATCATTGCATAATGGTGGTAGGTCTAGGGTTTCAAATGTATGAGTTTGGTCTGGTTCCAGATGACAAGATTATTTTATCAATTTGTTTAAATACATAACCACATATAGAAGTGATATTCAATACACTAGTGCCACCAAGGATTCACATAATGTATCACCAAGTCTTTACTGAGATTAGGCTACTCTCCAGCAATGGACTGTAGGCTTGTGTGTGTATAATACCAATATAAGGTGCATGCACCTACTTTTGCCCTGGTGAAAGACACAAAAGTGGTGTCTTCCTTCTACACATGTGGTCTGTTTTTTAAATGTTGTCAAAAGTATGCATTCTTTACATTATCTTACTTTTTCCCTAGATACTTCACATAATCCTCCATATTAACATACATGTATTGTAATACTCAGTATTATATCAACATAGAAATTAATCAATTTGTTCCCAAGGGTACATATTTATGCTAGGTAATAGCCACCTGCAGGGAGAATGGTGAATCACTTCTAGACAAGTTTAGGGCTGGCATATGCCAGGTAGCTCTAGATGGGTCTTCTTACTGAAGAGTTTTGCTTGCCAGCCCCTCTCCTTGTCAAATTGACAAGGCAGTGCCAGGTTTGCCGACTCTGGATTTTTTCTGTGATCCCAATAACTCAAAGCGGCATGTTGTGGACATCCGTTAGGTCCAGGGCTGAGGCAAGGAGATTTGTTTCCGGTAACCCGACCGGGTCTAGCAAAACAGTGCCGGGTCCCCCTCTTTTTTTCTTCTTTTTTTCCCTTCTTTTTCTTCTTTCTGTTTTTTACAGTTTGTAAATCGACAATTATTAAGGATTTTAGAGCGAAAACCTAAATCCAGGCCTAAAAACGAGATAAGCAAAAACTAATACTAGTAATCTCTTTCTTTTTAAAGTCCCGGCCGGGCCTGCTTTGTCAGACTATGTTACCAGAAACAAACCTTTTTTTCAAATTTTGGCCTTCAGACCACATAAAGTGACACGGCCAGTGGACGACTTTACATATTATGTAGATCACATTAGAAGTGACGCAGGTGACGTGCCGTCTTGAGACGCTGATCCCATAAAGCATTGCGTTGACCCGGTGCATGGCGGGCATTTTAGTGCTGCTCTATGATGTATCGGACCACGCATACACCATACATGACATGAAAAGTGAATAAGTTATAAAAGGTGGAAGACAGAAATGTGAGAGCACAAGAGGGGCAGCTTTGATTGCACGGGCCATCATGCAGGGAGTGTGAGACCTGGCCTATATGTATGTGAGTTTTGAGTTAGGCAGGTTTTTATATTCGTCTTTTTTAATATTAGGCCTAAAAAATTGTTGTGTTCCGCTAACATAGCCAAAGATAAATAGGGTCGGTAGGTCGATTTTTTTTCTTTTTATAGCAATTCTTTTTGGTCAAAAAAGTGATTTTTGTAGCAAAATCGCCAAAAATCTCATAACTTTTCTCAAAAATTAAAGAAATGGCTAAGAATAATTAGGGTCGGCCTCAAATACGTAGGGTCGGTCGAGATACCGGAACACAACTTCTACGGGAAGTATATAGGATTTTATATAACGCCCTACACCTGGCCCTACATGTACCTGCAAAACGCATGTACACAATTCTTATTTGTGTCATGATGTGTGATAATGTGACATGGAGCACATCTTTCAGAGGTGACACGTTGATAAACAATCGAGTTTCTAGCACAGTGACTGTAACACCCTGTACCAAGTGTGCCACATAATAATACTGATCTGTTGTGATCTGTTGTGTTGGTAGGCTGTCTTCATAAAAGAAGAGGACTGCAAAGAAGGCTAAAGAAAAATATATAGAAAGGTGAAACATGAGAAAGAGTCATGGAACAAAATTCCCCTCACATTCGCTCACAGTAATCATCCAATTAAGTCTGCGTTTATCATAGCGACAACTGCTTTACCTTTAAGGTCAAATCCCACAACGCGAGAGAGGGCCAGAAAATGTTGCAAATTGGTAATGTCACCGATTTTGGGGCCTACATTGGCCAAGACAGGCCCAAATCGGCAAGAAAGTGTTGCCTATGTCTTGTGATTTGGGATATTGCAAGGATCAAAAAGGTTAGATATTTTCCCCCAGAAGGCCTAGAAAATGTTGCTTATTGGAATATGTCAAGGTTTCTTACTATATTGCAATGGTTGTGTCACTGATTAATCATTATCCAAATCCCACCTGATCCATGTATAAGAGATTTTGCTCTATGATGTATAATGCCTAGCTATGCATATATTGGTGAATGTAGTTGCAGATATTGTAATTGCATCAATTTTCCTTAAGATTTGAATATTAAAGTCCCTTCTGTTGCGAATTCAAACCCTATACCATGTCCAACATGGCCCAAATCGCAACACTCTCTTTGTCCGAATCGGGTACAGTGGGATTTGGAGAGGTCTCAAATCGGGGGGCAAGTGTTGCGATTTACAATATTGGCGACAGTTGCCCCTTGTTATTATGTCAATAATCAACACTTTCTGGCCCATTTTTCGCGTTGTGGGATTTGACCTTTAGATTCCCCACTATAAATACACTTGGTAATTATAGATGCGCCTACAGAACATGCCAACATGCATGCAGATAAAATAATAGGGTCATAACAAGGTTGAACAACTTTTGCATTTAGCTCCTTTAAGAAATCTTCCCATGAAAATCAAGCCCTTTCTTTCCACTTCCTATAGATGCTATAGGTTTATGTGTTGAGTTTCACAGGGGAAGGCATACTGGGAGGAAATGAGCTGAGAACTGAAATTGAAAGGACTCACCTTTAAACTCAATGGTTTATTTTCTTGCAGAAAAAAAGAGGAGAACATAATCGTGTAAAAAACTTGTTCAGTGAAAGGGTGATCTATATGGCGAAAGCTCTTTGGCGGGATTCCTCAATCGGAATTTTCAAGCCAGAGCTGCATTTCCTATAATTAATATAATTATTCGCACAAATACAATTGATTTTCTTTGTGATTTAACGTTGCTATTGATCTTTTCAATGCGTCTCTAGAGGCTTTCATAGACATTCAGGCATGATCTGCAGATGGTAATATTTATTGGAGTTTAGGTCCAGATGTGCAATTTATCTTGGAGCCCTCTCCATGCAGTCTCCTTCAGGGCGATATAATACATTACACCAGAACTAGGTGAAGCGACCGGGGAGACAACTTTACATGGTCTATAAATCTACCTCATACATTCCCCCATCTCTTTGTCTGCTCTATGCTATGGAGTTTTGCTGAGTATCATATAAGTGTCCTACCATTTCCTTCATCACTCCTTTTCTATATTTTCTTTTTTTTTTGGGGGGGGGGGAGGCAGAAATATTTGGACATAATATAGGAATGCATGGCCGTTCTCGGTAAAAACCATATATGGAAACCAGTTCGACAAAGACAAGGTCCTGTTAGAAAATAACATATTAAAGAGCATCAAAGTCCATAAAGCAGAGGTGGTACCGTTTAGCTATGATTAAATATGTTGATCTATCATCAAAGTAGATAAATACTATATCAATGGGAAATGATGCCAACGTTGCTGGGATCCAACAGTTATCAAGATCTAGGGCTATATGTAAGGGAGGGGATGAGCCTTTCCCTGCCCTTTGATCCCTGTGATTCATGATAGATCAGAGAAAGTGAAATGTTGATGATCAATCAACCTACTGTGCTACTTGTACCCCAAGACTTGTAGTTGTAGACACCCACACAGCTACCTAATCAAACCCATTTAAACGTCAACTAAATTCACTAATTTTCAACGAGACTGAAATTGGGTTCTTCCCTTTATCATTAGAATTAATTACAATCCTTTACTTCCCCTGTCGGTAATATTTAACTAGAATAGGCTGCAGGGGTGCCCATGCCTTTCAGGCGATCTCCATGCTTAATTGTAAAACACTTCACGACAGTGCCTGAGGATACATTTCTTAATTCAGAGCACCTTATGAATACCTTTAGGGTATACTTTAACATGCAACTCTAAATACCCAAGTGAAAAGATCACAGAAATACATGCTCCATTCCCCGGGTCCATTCCCCTACTCTGGTACCTAAAAGCTGATTTGACAGCCACATGACTCGACATAAACCTACAAGTGCCATTCATGTGTACTTTGACCTGGGCATGGACACCTGTCTGCATTATCGTACACTGCTAGGGGCTATCCCTCCCCTTGGGGTACCTTCAGGTTAACTTTGATCTCTTTGGGCCTTTTTGTTGTTCTTAGGGCTCAAAGATCAAGTTGATCTCAGACCAGGTGGAGCCCCTATTGCTCCTGATACCATTGGGTGTAGGGGATGGTATAGGTTGTCTTTCTCTGTCCCCAAAGGTCTCTGTCATGGGCTGGGTGTAAACATGTATGTGGTGTGATGACTATTCAGGTGTTCTCTAAGGGGCACCGTTGCAAAGACCGTAGCATTATGCAAGGCAATCAACCATCTATATATGAACGATCTAAGAAAAGGAGCCTCCGATGTAGTTAATCCGTGATTTGAAAATCAAGTGATAGAGTGATGGACATAATCATTGTAGTGTAGGTTAGCATTGACACTACAACATAAACGGGACTAGCATATCCTGGTACCATCTCCGTATTAGGTTAATCCCCTTCTTTCACACCTGAAACAAAGGGTCTGATAAACTATTCACTCATAATGCACTGCTCTGGAGTCAGGGGCCTAACCTGAAACCATAATGCATTGCTCTGAGTCAGGATGGCGGCCCCCAGAGCCTAATGCGCTAGTGCCGTATCCCCCAGCAGTGTTCTGGTGAGAAAGAGGTCTTCATGGTTGGCGTAGACAGAGAATTTATTGCTGAGGATGGCATAAATCCATGTAAGGTGGCAGCCCGAAACAGACTATGTTAGGGGTGTGGGGGGGGGGGGGGTATAGCACTATAAACTAACCATGTCAACCAGTACAGAGGTTTTAGTTTAAATCTGTTAAACTTTAGAATCAGAATACAAAAAAAAAGAATGTGTACGTAATGATTTGATATGCATTTATTACTTTAAAACCGCCACTAGAAACCGTGATAGTGCGTGTTGTTTGGCCATTGACAAGTTAGCAAACAGTAGGTTATACCAATATTTATACTTTTAATATGATTGACATGTAATCAACTTCCGCCTGGACCATAAGTTCATGTATAGGTGCACATATGCACCTAGACGATTATATATAGCTCTGTCAATATCCAGGGGTCATTTGTCATGGTTGTCCCGGAGAATGCCTGGTTGTGTGTTTTAATTGATACCCAAGTATATATGTGGTCGTGGGTGAGGAGGGGCAGGATGGGAGGGGAGGGGGAGACTACCATGTCAGGTACACCGTGGGTAAGTGAACCAGACTTGTACCTCCCCCTGTCAACCCCTGGTAACCCCACGTGGGAATATAGCCCACCCCTCCTCTACCCACCCCTAGATCCTCTCTACCTGTGCCCCCAGGTCCAGGGGCCACAGCCTCTTCTCTCCCAGACCAACCACATCCAGCATACCTCTCTAAGGGGGAAATCTCCCAGACTGGTGTCCCTTTTCATGCATTTCCTGCTTCCTTGCCCTTGAAATAACATGTGTTCATGTCAGTCCCAGGAATGCCTCGTGTATATACATGTATACGGTATCAACAGGAGGACTGCACAAGGCAAATGTTGATTCCTCCACACCTGATACGGATTAGAGAAATACACTGATTAGAAAAAATTGCGCTTATACATTGTCGTGTATACTTATCACGTATGTACGTATGATACTATTATACAGGCCTCCCAGTGGTATGGCTAATCATTACAAATAGTATGACCTCTGTATAATTATAGTGATGACCACCTGTGATTACTGTTCCTTGTGCATTTTCAGAATCTCATTATTTTAATTTGTCTCATTCGGGTTGTACATAGCCATCCTTAATTATGCATCCCTATATGCATGCTGTCCCATTAAAATCGACGAGAGCAAAGCAATTAGGGAAAGTATGAAAATGCTTCCTTTTTAAAATCCACCTAACTATGCCATAGTACAGCTGAGTATGTAATACTAGACCAGCAGCTAACAATATAACATCATTTAGGATCATCTCAGGTGTTATAATAGACAATCTCTATGTGGTGTATTAGAGTGTCAGTATGGGAGTGAGCCAAGTTGGCCAGGACAGTGCACTATATAGTAAGATCCCAGCACAAGCACCCCGCCAACGTTATTACGTATGGCCACCTCTGTCAACCTTAACCTCATATGGCGGTACACCTCAACCACGCCTCTGCACTCACAGTGGTGTCCATATAATAGTTATACATTTATCATAGTAGGCAGAAAACGTGTAATTGTGGAATGAAAGGCACTTTGTGTAAAAAGATAGCCTCATAGCACCACTATAGTATGCATGATTTGTTCGTAGGTCTATACTTTTAATATATGTATTCTCTGTATGTGCTTCAGGGGCGTGCAGACCCGTAAATATGGGGGGGGGTCGTCGTTTCGAACGAACCACCCCACCTCCCCGAGCAAAGTGTTTCCCCCTAGCTGACTGTAAAGAAAACTTAATTGTCGAAATCTCATTTCTTACGGCATGTCAATCGGACAATTATTAAGGATTCTAGAGAGAAAACTATGAAGATTGATTAGATACACAGAATTTAGCTTTCTCTTTAAATATATCGCACAACGTTCCACCTCATATTAGAAAAGTCCAGTTCCACCATTGAAATAATTGTGTCAAGCTCCACCATATCCAAAAAACGAACCGCCCGCGAACAGGGCTAGTTACAGGCCTGGTGTGGCAACCGGGGGGGGACCAAAAAGGTCAAGCCAAAGGTCAAGTATAAAGGGGTCAAAAAGGGTCAAAATACCCCTCAGCCCCCTCCTTTGGAACTGCTTGCCACCCCCCTGAGGCTGCTCTCTTTACCAATAAACTACTATTTATATATATATATATATATATATATATATATATATATATATATATATATATATATATATATATAATTTTTTTAATCAATATTGAAGCATAGATTAGACCCCTTAGATGCTTTATGCCCACTTGATTTGTCTGCTTGAATACCAGCATTACAGACCACACGTGATACAGCATCACACAATATACATCATAACCATAACTTGAGTCAGCCTCTATGGTGTATCAATATACAATTTCACTATAAGTATAACTAGTTGCCTATTTAAAGTTATCAAGTACTGCCTATACTTACTCTGTCTCCGAGATATATACGTTAGGCAACCAGCAACATTATAAAGATGTCACTCCACATTCAGGACTACTCACACCTGCCAGAGTGTCACAGCATCAACGAATCTGTCTATGGATCAGAATATCTGCATCATCTCAATCCCCCCCCCCCCCATCCTCCCGACACCAACTGTGCGTTGCTAATAAAACTGATAATAATCTCTATTTAGCGCTCACTCTAATACATGATGCATCACAATATAAATGACATTGTAATATGTCATGCCAAAGACTCATATGGGTATTCTTCAACCATAAGTCTGGAATACATGTATAAGTTTACTTATGTTTGAACCATCCCTCCCCTTATAGAGCCTAGATTTGTCCCCGTTAAAGTGGCTCCAATATGGGGTAACACACCATGTGCCATACCAGGCTGGTACCCCCGCCCCTGCTGTACTATAATCCTGTCACCCTCTGGAGGTATGTTCCCACGGGGGCATGTCCCCCACAGACACACATGTGACGTACTCACCTACCGATATGATGTGAAGCTCCAGGTAAAGGTAGGTATACCCCTCCTCCAGGGGCACACATGGGCGCCTGTCTCTTATAACACCCTCCCCTTAGGTCCTCCTGGGCTTTCCTCTGCTGTAACAGGTACTCCTCCTGTGCATGTAGGGCCCTCCAGGTGGGATCCTCAGATACCTCAGGCCCTGGGCCCTGTGGTGATGTGGTGGGGAGGGGATGGCCTGCTGGCGGCAATACACACCTACACACGCCCGGTGGCCGACCACCTTACCACTCTCACCTGACTGGGCACCACTACAACCACCACCACTCTGCACCACTACTGGGCACCACCGCCGCACCACCTCCCACCATGCATGCACCACTACCTGGATGGTGTGTAGACTTGTAAAGGTCCTTAATAATAATCGACATTTGTAATAATCCATTATAAGGCCACTCAGAATAAGAAAAGGTTTCTTCCTACCAAGCTCTGAAAAATGTGACACGTGAACAAACCCATTTCTTTTTTCACCGGGGGCCGTTACATTCCTTGGCATTTATAATCCTCTATCGGGACAGGGGGAATTCCTCTGGTAACATTTCAAAAAGACTGGTGACTATACATCACCTACTTGAAAATGTATCATGAAACTGGGGAGAGGAACTTACCCATACCAATAGATAATCTGAAATTTCACGTTGCTAATTTGGGTACCACTCCTATTCCCTATCACACCCCCTTTTACAATGTTCTGACTCTTTCCACTGAGTGATAGAATAGGCACCTGTCCTGGTGCCTTGACCATTCTAAGGCCTGCCCCATACCGTGACTGTTTGACCCCACCATCCTTTACCTGGTCCTGATGCCTGTGATGGGTTCATCAGTTTGTGACGGCTTGTGTGACCCCCTGGTCATTAGTGGTCACCCACCACTGCACCCCTACAGCGGGTTCTGCTGCCCTATTGTGTACAGGGGAGACATGACCATGGACATCCGCGGGGACAAATTAAAGAAGCTAACTGGAGGACTAACGTATTAACATGTCTAAGAGCTGGGTGAATGGCTGGAGAATGATTTGTATAAGGGATGTTTTTAAACAACAGCGGGTGGATTATTTCTTTATTCTTCCTTTTTGTTGTGGGGGTGGGACCGAGGGGAGGGAGTGACCCCCGCCCCAACCCCAAACGAGAGGTTTTTCCTGCCCCTGTAACCAAGTCCTTGGGATTTGCCGTCAAGTCCTGCAGCTAAGTGATATAAGGGATGTACAGTCGGCCCTCACTGCCTCGAATTTTGAAATGCAAAGAAAAATGTCTGAGGAAGCAAATTACCCCCCCCCCTTTTGCCCATCCCTGATGTCCACCCTCAGATGTGCAATAAAGTGCATCAATTGACATCAATATTTTCAAAATTTTCTCACCCTTGGAGTATAGACCAGAATGCTAGAAAGTGTAGATCCTAGATGTCCACTCCCAGATGTCCATTTAGAAATGACAGCCTGTACCTGATGCAGGGGCAGATTCAAGGGGGGGGGGGGGTCCAGGGGATCCAGACCCACTCCCTTTTTATACATGTAGACAGCTGGTAGGCCCATAAGGATGTTCACCAAAAAGTCAGTATACAAGCACAGAACTTATATGTGCAGACCCGTTGGAATGGGACTGTCCAACTACTGAAGGTGGTATAGGGAATATGAGGTGGTTACTCCCAGTATGTTTGTCCATGTTTGCACTGCTCTAATCTTGTGCCTCTACATGGGTACCCACAGAATTGACCGTGTCGCCAGGTCGATCTTTAGCAAAAGGGTCGTGTCACTGTGTCGATTTTTATGTATATAAAACATACTAGGGCCTCATAAAGAAGTCTGTGTCCGTCGATTTTTAAAAGGGTCGTGTCGCCCGTGTCGATTTTTAAAAGGGCCGTGTCGCCGTGTCGCCCGTGTCGATTTTTAACCCATATAGAGGCACAATCTTCATTGAGGGAGGTCAGTAGGGGCCACATTATACTCCAGACTCCTCCCAAGATCCATATCCTACCCCTGGGCATGTACCTACTGTAGGTACATGTCCAGGGGTAGGATATGTACTAAGCATAACTTTGGGGTACACAAGAATGCTATGACGTGCATCAATTGACATCTACATTTCAAACATTTTGACAACCTTGGGGCATACCAGAATGCTTTACATTGCATCAATTGACATCTATTTTTTCTCAAAGAAATGTCTCAGCCTTGGAGTACACCAGAATGCTATAAATTGCATCTATTGATATCTATTTTTCAAAATTTTCTCAGCCCTGTGATTCACCACAATGCTATAAAGTGAATCAATAACAAATATATTTTCAACATTTTCTCAACCTTGGATTAAACCAGAATGCTATAATTTGCACCAATTGACATCTGTAATTATTTTCTAAATTTTCTCACCAAAGCATGTCGCTTTTGATGCACGTCGCGCTGATAATTAAGGTGTATCAAACTTCCCACTCCTGGCGTGGACCCCCCCCCCCCCCCCGCCTTTTCAAAATCCTGGAACCGCCCCTGAGGGTAACTCAGTAGACCCTAACGGTACTATTAAAGGCATAGACTTGGAGCGAGATTGGTCTTAGCATCATACAGATATGCTAATGAGTTGATGGAGCGAAAGCGGATCCATTTCTTATTGACTGGCCATATAGCTTATAACGGCAGGACTGGCTAATACACATCCACTAATTACCATCAATTAAGAGATTAAAAGCATGCCTTGTGTCATATGTATTCGGAAATACACATCCAAAATCAAAGAGATAGGGAAACAACAAACAATGGAATATACATTCATACTGTGTATTCGACCCTTATGGTGTCAAGGTCGGAATTATATGATACCTACGCTATATCTGCAAGTAGCGTGGGTGTCCAAGTTACCCTGCGGGTCGACTGTATGCACAATGTAGTCCATAGTTGCTCCAGAGGTCCACGGGCTGGTGTTTACACTACCACACCACCTGGGTGTGACTTATAGAACTAGCCATAGAGCTCCCTGTGCCAGTGCACCAGCCTATACGCCAGAGGGCAGGCCTGTATTGCGGGACAGGCGGACAGCAATTTTAATTGAGAGCTTTATTTCAGACTCAATCGAGATTCAAAATGTCCATAGGATTATGAAAACACACCTCTGAGTTGATAGAATTTTATTCAAAAAGAATTAAGCATAATTATTATATAGATGCACAAATACAGCGAAAGGGCTCAGTCCTTTTTTCCTAGGTAAATCGGTTAACCCGTAATACACTTTTCTTTTTTGATTTATTTACATCTTTTTCTTTTTTTTTGCATTTCATCGGTTCATTCAGCGCGCCACACTACAGGGAATGTGTCACATTCTACAGGATCTCCGGGCTTCAGCCCTCCAAGTATAGGGGGCGACACCGTCCAGGGCCGTTCTGCAAGCACACAGTCGTCACCTGCAAAGGGCAAGCATTACTTGTACAGATGTCCATGCAGATAAGTATAGGAATGGGTAAGTGTATCAACAATATGCTTATAGCAACTGACGTTTATAATCATGTCACGACTGCTGATAGTGACAATTATGTCATCTCCCTCCTTTCCTGGTGTTTAAGTTTATATTCCCGAAGTGATCAATGACCATACGCAGAAGTCCATAGGGAAGATAATAATATCATATTCATATAGATAATAATCAATAAATATATAACTTGATACCAAAATGTAGGTAGGTCTCTCTGTGTACTCACCGAGCCACCTGGTAGAGAGGACTCGGCGCTTGGTGCCTAACAGATTGGGGGGTGCTGCATGCAGGGTCCTCATGTGGAACACGACACAGTCACCAGGCTGCATGCACCATGTATAGTGATGTAAAGTCATACAATATACTTTAGTTAACTATTTTGTCTGTATTCATTATCTAACTCGATCTTAGAATTATCGTGATAACGTCCAAAACAGCTAACCAGTGACGGATCCAAGATTTTGAAAACGATGGTGGTGGGGACTATTGAAATTCCCTAGTGACTGTTTGACCAAATCTTTCATGCAAGAAAACACTAAGTTGGCCCCTCTATATCCGCCACTACTATAATTACATGTAAGTATAAGTAGGTAAGGACATACAATCTCACATAGTGTTAATTCATAGTTTCCCAAAATTAGAAACAAGAATAAGAGTAAATATAAATGGAACACTCACGTTAACCTCCCATTGGAGTATCTCATACTCAGGGTTACCATCCACATCCGGGACATCTGTCCACCTTTTACCCATCATGCTCTCTGCCTCCACAGGGTAGTTGCTCTCAGTAGCAAACTTCTTGGGGTGGAACCAGGTCCCAAACTTGTGAGATCCCTTCACGAACTGAATGGTTGTCTGCTGAGGCACTAGGTCCAGTGGCATCCATATGGAGCAATTCTATCAAGGACAGGAAAAACTAAATGGGACTAGTGATTTCATAAAATCAACGTGAAAATCAACGTGAAAAACCAGCGGCTGATAAAGCTCTGAGTATATTCTGAACGTATGTGAGACATCATGGAGGAATGTTTATATCTATGGATAAATTAAGTCGCCATGTATATCACTAAAAACCTCTGGGTCGTCATTTTGACAATATTAAAATTGACAACTTAAGGTAGTCAAGGTGACGACCTTAGCCATAAACTGGCGACGGGGAGCAGAGTGGTCTCTATTTGGGCCATCATTCTCACCCATTGGCAACTTGTTTATAACAAGTACTGATACTTAGTTCAATCAAGAGTCCACCAAATATGTGAAAGGGGTGCCTCTCTTTTAAGAGGTGAACTTATTAGAGACTATATTCGTATACCATTCTCTAGAGCACCTGCCATTATACATTATGACAACCTAGGTCGTCATAATGACTTGTACTTGGCTCCTGCCTCTGGGTTTTCGATGTATGAAGAAGGGGTCTTCACCTCCTGAAATATGGTCTTACCCATGCATGTATGTCTCCAACGGCCAATACTGGCTGTGCAGAAACCATTTCTCAATGGCCAGTATCTGCAATGGTTTATATGTGGCAAATTCAGTACAAAACGCTGATCAACGAGTATGTTGTTTATGATTAATTTTCTAGATCCATAGAAACAACCGTGTTAACATAATATAGCCTCATGATGTATACCTGAAAGCCGTCTATGGGGTAGTACGACTGGTCAATGTGCCAGGGGGTGGCCTTAAACGTCTGGGCATCCTTAGTCAGCACGTGTTCATGGTAGAACACCATCCTCTGCAGACAAGGAACAGGTTAATATGGCATTGGAAATGTAATCAACTTTACGGCAACACAACTGGTACATAGAATAAGACAATAATGTGGTGATTGGCATATAGTTAGCATATAGTCGTTATGAGGATTCGCCAAATAAAGTTATAATATTTATCTGGTAGAGGGCACCACCTGTGCCGGTGGGTTCCACTATCAGATGTGATAATCTACCATCCTGTTCTTACACACAAAAAAATGAGCTAACAAAACTTAGTTAAGGGTTAGCTGAAACGCCTAACTTGCTAACCCATGTTGGGGATTTTGCCGTGCCCAAACCCCCCAACCTTTATTGGAAGTTTACGCCTAACGGTTAGGAAAATTTCTAACTTGCCTTGGCTTGCCTGATTATAGCTAACTTTCCTTAGACGTTTTCACTGACTATATTATTTGGTATTTTGGTTGGAATAAGGGCTGTGATTGGAATTTCATGTAAGCAGATTATTAATTTACTGTAAATTCCGGCATATGGAGTCTAAGTTTTGGTGGCTAAGTTTGGTTCCATAAATACCTCACCTATTTTTCTCGCAAAATTGATCAATTTCCCGAAAATCAAAATTTTTCAGGTTTTGACCCTTTTTCTCGCCAAATTAGCCAATTTCACAAAAATTTACCTTTTTGAGATTTTGATCCCTTTTCTCACCAAATTGATCATTGCCCCAAAAATGACATTTTTCAGATTTTGACCTTTTCTCACCAAATTGATCATTTTCCTGAAAATTAACATTTATCAGATTTAGACCTTTTTTCTCGCCAAATTGACAAATTTCCTGAAAATCGACTTTTTCCAGATTTTTGGAGGAAAAATATATTTTTAAAAAATTCTTGAAAAAAAAAATTTAAGCCTCCTGGGCCACCATACAGGGTGGGTGATAATAGAGTAAGTTGTGATTTTACTAGAAAATAAAGCTAAATAATGTACCAAAGATATAAATTATAGTATAATTTGAATCACAAACATCCAGACATCAGTCCTACGTGGAAGACAATAGTGGATGTCAAACCGTATCACAGATTAGATTGGATATAAATTCAGTACCTATCTCATTTCTATCTTGTCTGCCATGCTTGCCAGGAAGTTGCTGGTTCCTCTGTAGGTCACCAGCAAAATTGACCTTGCCTTCATGTGGTCTAAGGGTTAGACTTTCTGTCTAACACATTAGTCAATTTTTGACTAAGCATTAGCTAAAAGCACTAACTAATAAAAACTAGCCATTTCTTCCAAGATAGATTAGAAATACCAACTTGGATTTTTTTCTGTGTAAAGGTGATTCGGTTTTATCGTCCTCATACTTTTTTTTATTGTGTTTGTTTCAATTCCTCTTTTCCAACGCCAGGAACTATCATACCTGCACGGATTGTTTCATATGAACTATAGGGCATAGGTATATGAATAATGGACTCTTACTTTGGATTTCGTCAGCTGACCAGCAATCTGGGCAGCAGGGGAGTTGTAGGCAAAGTCCTTAAATTCGGGGATATTGTTCCAGTTGCAGTAGTCATTGAAGTAGAACCCGGGGCCATCACCCTTTCGCAGGTTTTCACTGTGAATTATTGAATATGTTGGCATCTTCATGGGTTTCTTTTTAATTTATAAAATATTTTATTCACCAAGTGATTTTCAAAATACAGCACACGATTCAAAGATGAGATTACACGACAGGATATTTCATGGAACATAGGAGACCGTTATGTTCGGCTGGCGTCATTTTGGTACAGTTCATAGAGAAGTCATTCTTGTACTTAATGACAATATGGATATAAGTCATATAACAACTTAGAAGCTTTGTAAACTTGTTGTATATAAATCATAAGTTTTTATTTAAACTCCATGGGACTTGGACCATCAGTACTGGTTATATAGTAAACAATGTATGTTTAAACAGAAGATTAGCATGTCTTATACCACGATTCTGGCGTTTCCCGTGCCGAGAGTGGATAATTGCCGTGTGGTTATCTCAGGATATACGCACGCTCAGAATTCATTTTTTACACCAAGACGTCTCTACATATTTTAACAAGGTAATGAAAGATAGGCATAGCCATTTTGGCTATGAATTTAGTGTGACTCATACAGGATGCGAACCCCGGCCGCAGAAGCCAAACGCCAGCGCCTAACCTCATGCGCCGTGAAGGCTACACATACAACGCTGGTGGGAAGCCAATAGTCTTTTACCTTGTCGCCATGATTTCTATCATCGTCCGGTCAATGCGTGTTGAATAACATCCAAATATGGCCAAATTAGAGCATGTCAGGCTTATTCCTTCAATCCAGTACATAAATAGATATCCTTCTTGATGTTCCCGTGCAGAAGTAGCCTTTTAATTGCGTATATTCCTCATGTTTCGACATTTTGTGAAGGCCGCCAGGCGGTTAGAGTTGTAAACAGCGGGACGCATGTGATCACGGGACCAACTTTGATCAGCTGATCGTCATTTCTAGTCTATTGGTCTCTCGAATTCGCTGTGTTGGTTGCGTGCCGTCCCGCTGTGTACAAGTCTAACCGGGCTGGTATCGATCGCAAAATGTCGAAATATGAGGAATTTACGCAATTAAAAGGCGAATACTGCATGGGATCATCAACAAGGAGATCTAAACTTGTATGGGACTGAAGGAATAAGCTTGACAAGGTCTAATTTCGCCACATTTGGATGTTATTCACTACGTATTTAGTACAGCTGGGAGAAGCATGGCGCTCGGCGAGTCTGCCAGTCGATCCGCGAGACAAAATGGACAATTGAAAAAGGTAGGCCTTATACAATATGATTTTCATATATTTGAAGAAATAGTGGTATAAACGCATTAATGGCAGTTTGGGAAAGCACTTGTGAGGTATATCTAGCTAATAATGAACTCGGCTTCGCCTCGTTCATTATTGCAAGATATATCTCACGCGTGCTCTCCCAAACTGACATTATTGCATCAATACACTAGACTCGGCCCAGTCTGTATCATTACCTGCTCGGCGTGGGGACACGGGTGGGCGGGTCTGAAGGTGGGAGACTAGTCATACACTCCATCGGCTTCTACTGTTTCATTTTTAACAAGTAGAGCTCAGTGAGCTTGGTTTTAGATTTGACTTTATTAAAAGATCTTCTTAGAGATAGCTAACCAGCAAGAAGCATTCATTTGGTAATGCACCCAAGGCTGAATGTATACTCTTCCCAGGGGCGGATCCAGGCTTTTGGGAAAAGGGGGGGGGGGGCATGATATAGGCAATGTACTGGGGGTATTGATTTTTTTTACACTCAAACGTACAGAAAAATAGCGGGCCATACGCCGGGTCCGCCCCCCCCTGAATCCGCCCCTGTTTCCTATCCAGTTATGGACAAGCATGATGTATAATCATCAGAGCTGAGTCATTGAAAGGAGTTTTGAGCTCTTCCACAAAATCTAGAAATTTTACCTTGAGATGTATTCTATCTAGGCTAATTCTCAGTCTACAAGGTTCTTGTTTCTCAAGCGGTTGTAGATGCCCAAGCATACTTGCCCCCGCCTACTTTTAAGTTGAGGTGGGTGAGGTGGGGTTTATACTATGAATACTCGTGAATGCCTTTACCTGTACTGACTGGGGTTGGCGAGGTTCTTCTCTATTCCAGCTGCAACTTTATCCAACCACTCTGAACTGAACACATTTCTCAGACACACAGCCCCGTCCTGTTGGTAGGACGCTATGTCTCCAGCAGTCACCACTCCAGCCGCCATCCTTAAAACTGGGTCATATGCTGTCGGGTTGGTCTCATCTATGCACGATCCAAATTATGGTCCTGGACCCCTAAATTCGACACGGTGGCATGGCAATTTCTTTAATCTCGGGGCGGATCAGGGGGCGGCCTGGGGGGCACATGCCCCCCCCCCCCCGAGGCGACCCCCTGAAAATGACCCTTGGTATGAGTCTTATGTCTTGTAACTCTAGGAATTGTGGTTCTGGATCCTGTCTGTGCACCCCCATGACGTTATTGTCGTGGCTGTACCCCCCATGACCATCTTTTCTGGACCCGCCCCTGAATCCGATATGGTGACCTGGCCATTCTTGAAGTGCTGTACTTTGAACCTCTGATTATAGGTATCATACCAACAGGTCCCTAGAACTAGAAGGCTCAGAGGGTGTTGGTATCAAGTTCAGCTACGATATATATATATGTTTTCCCGGACAATATCCGCATCCATTATAGTGAGACCTTGATAATAATCCGGCCTTCAATAATCCGGCATCCTCGATTGTCGGGTCACTTAGAATTAAATCATTGTTATTCTACCACAATCCAGGGATTACTCCTTTATTTAAAGAAGGTTGGTTTCCAGTCACCCGTCCGGGTCTTATCTGGCGAAATTATGCCCCCCCCCCTGTCTGTCTGTCTGTCTGTCTGTCTCTGTCTCTGTCTCTATCTCCCTAATATTAAAAAAAAAGAATTGTTGGCGCTAAAGTGTCACCTAGGCTATATGTAGTATATGCATGGCTTGAGAAACCCATGCATTACGAATATAGAATATACAACATACAGATGGAGGAGCATTAATTCATAACCACTATTAAAAGCCCTTAAACCATAGATACCCTGGTGCAAAAAGGGACCCAGACGTGGGGTAGCTGTGTCGCCTTTTGATCCTAAGATATGCCAATGTCCCTTGTTGATCCAAAGAAATGGGTCTTGTCCCTTGTCGATTCAAGTAGGGGGGAGTGATAAATCTACTTTTCTTCGGGGACAGGCTCAAACTATGCATTTGGGTCCAAAAACACGGGAAATCACAAAAATATTTTTTTCGGACCCCCAGGACCCCCCCCCCCGTACATAGGGTCTGAAGATCGGCAAAATAGTGAGAAAACAGCCAAAATTCAGGCTTTCAGATTCCTTCTAAAATCAAATCATGACTTCATGAAAATGGTCAGAAACCTTCATATGGGACCCAAAGAGACCATTTAAAGTCATATTGTTGTGATTATAGAGGTGTTTCCCCCTCTAGCGAGGTGGTACATCCTCGGTAAAATACCGATAAATCAGCTATTTTGAAGGCATTTGCTCCCTTACAATCACATCTCTATACTGCCATAAAAGATCCTCAGGACACCTAATCAGGCAGATTAAACCCTTCTGGAGGGTCCCCTCTTTCTGTCAACTCCCCTCTACGACCCCCCCCCCTCCCAGCATGCACCAATAGCCATCAGATAACTCTCCCCCCCCCCCTTCGCCTCTATAATTACCCTATACTGAAATAATGTTAATAATAATAAGACCTGCCTGATACTTTGAACCTTTCTTGAGGGCTCCCTGTTCCTGTTAACCACCCCTTATGACCCACCTCCACCCCATCCCCACCCTCACCCCAAACTAATAGCCGTGAAATAACCCCCCCCCCCCTCGGCTCCATATTACACAGTATAACCATCAGCCCAAACCTCCCTCCATGTGGCACAGTGCACAGCATTGCCTCTCATGGTATGTATCATGCCTAGGAGTGGGACAGTGGTGTGGTTAAAAGAGGCCCCCCCCCCTCCAAAAAAAAAGAATGAGTGAGCTGGGTCCTTGAGATCACCCTGGTAGGTGTATCTACTACAGCTGGTAGAGGGATACAGTATTTCAAGTCAAATTTGGGTTCAATATTTGGTTTAATAGAGTTCAGAGTATTTATTTAACACCTCAGAGAATTGAATTAAATGATTAGCTCTTATCTTATGTCTAGGATACCAACCATGCAAGGTGTAGACTAAGAGATATGGACACCAGTCCTTGTTTGGAGTCATTTGCAGGCTCCCCCACCCCCTCACCCCTCTACCATCCATCATTCTATGCATTTAACCACTTGGTTAAGGAGGAGAGTCAGGGTTTTTAATTCATTGTTGTATCAGGTTATTGGTGATGTTAATATTAGATCTCTGCTATAACTGTTATAGAATTACTATGTATAATAAGTGTAACAACATGAAGCAGTCAACTTGACCATGAATACACATGGGGTAAGGTACTAGGCATAGAATGGAGGGGGGGGGGCTGTGATCATTGGTAGGGTAACTCAAAATGAATATAGAGACCTTTGAAAAGGGTATTATTATATTACTATAATCACAACAATATGACTTTAAATGCTCTCTTTGGGTCCCAAATGAAGGTTTCTGACCATTTTCATGAAGGCATGGTGAGGTTTTAGTAGGAATCTGAAAGCCTGAATTTGGGCTGTTTTCTCACTATTTGGCCGATCTTCGGACCCCGTGTACGGGGGGGTCACAGGGGTCCGAAAAAAATATTTTTGTGATTTCCCGAGTTTTGGGTCCCAAATGCATTGTTTGAGCCTGTCCCTGAAACCGTACAACAAAATTAGCTATTTAACACCCCCCCCTAATTCAAGGATTTGGCTTGTCGCCAACCCCCAGCAATTCAGGCGCGGATTCAGAGGGGGGCGGACCCGGCGAACGCCCCCCCCCCATTTTCCTGTATATTTTAATGTAAAAATTGTCAATACCCCCAGTACATGCCTATCCCCCCCCCTTTCAAAAATTCCTGGATCCGCCCCTGAGCATTCGCTTGTCCATAAGGGTTAAATTAGGGTCTTGTCCCCTTGTCGAATTTACCTGTATGAGGCCCTAATAAAAGGTTGACGGTTAAAAGGTGCACTTGACCTCCAGCAGATATGGCGAATACCCTCAATCCATACTGTTATATTATCAGTGTATACCTGTAACCTAGTAGTGCACTGATAAACAAATAGTTATCTGATTATCAGGGATATTGCTAGGATTTTTTTTCAATGGGCCAATGGCGAACTTAGAAGTTAGAGGGAAGAATAATGCGCTATTTTTATAGCAACAGTGTGCCATTATACTATTGTTTATATGGTTAAACCTATATCTTGAAATATGTTCATCTATGGGACAGTAAGTATCAATGACAGTCATATTATGTCGGGTTTGTCAGAGAAGAAGGGTAATAGAAGGAGGAAAAACAATAAAAGGAAGAGTGTTGATTGTAACAGTAAAAGTAATGCAGGGCAGCCAGGCAACTCCATCCCACGAACACCAACTCAAATGGAAGAGTGACATTTTGCGGGACTTCAGGGGTCCCCAGCCAGTTGAAGCATATCACTCTGTCATGCAATCCAGCCAACACAGTTACAGAGTCCTGGTAGATCCACCTGTGTAGAGGTCGTGGAAAACTTAGTCATTGGATTGGCCCGGAATCAAACCACATACCTCTCGCACTGATGACAAGTTTGCTACACTGTTACACTACCAACTCGCTCGCTACGTTACTGGATTGCAATGACAAGTCCCTTGGACATATAGGGCACGATGCACAATGACTTCCAGTTATGGCTGCCCCTGAGAGGGGGGACACCCGGAATTTGTGCCCTATCTATAGATAGATAGATAGATAGATAGTCTTTTCAAGACTGAGGGAAATTGTGGGAGTGCCCTAAATGGACCATATGCAATCTAAGCCCCCTCCTTTCATCCATCTGAGATTTCAGACATAACAATGGTAAACTTACCAATTACCATTTTCTGACATGTTTGTGCTGCAATATTGCTGTATAAACACAAGAAACCTATACACAGGAAATACACTTTTGATGACATAAGGGGGGGCCACCGCCCCCTCTTTTCATTAAAAGAAGGGCTGACCGCCCCTACTTTTCATCCCTTCTGTCAGCCCACCGCTACCTCTCCTGGGAGAGGTGCGGCAGTGGTCATCCAAACCATGCCTCAGTGCCCCACCCTCGGGCTTCACCTACATTCCCTGCCCCTTCCCCGACCTCCCCTGCCCCTTGCCTGATCTCCGCTGTCCCTTCCCTGTTAATGTCAAATACAACAGGCCATCCTCCCTTATGTAATCACCAATGTAACGATCATTATGATAGCTGGTAAGACCCCACGCCACCCCCTTGTCAACTTTTGTCACCTACCAGCCATAACCCCGTCACTAATTTTGAAGACCCTCCTCCATTCCCCCCACTAGCGAGCCCTCTAAATGCAGTCTAACACAGATCATAATTAATACAGTCATTTGTGCCTGACAGATATAAGGCTGGGAGATATAAGCACCAGGTCTTGAATAAGCACCAGTGACTGGAGTAATCATGCCTCCCAATCAATAAATGCCAGGGCGCTCATATATGATGGTACAGTATGAATCTACGGTAAATTCTCATGTATAAGCCTTACTCACTTATTAGCCACACCTAGACTTTGGGAAAATTGTATCAGGTTGATCCGATAAGTCACACTGATGATCTGACCTGTGATGAGCTGCGGCCTCTATGAGAAAATTTAAGGTAATCATGCATAAATTGTGATATACTAAATCCTGAATAGCCTCTCAAGTCCCCTCACTTGACCTACTATATAATACATCTCATAGCCATCATAATTGATACATATAAATAATCATAACCTCATTATGACATAATATTACGTAATCATGACCTTTCTATTAAATACTAAGCAATACAACACTATTCTACATCCTGCCCATTCCCTCCCAGTGGGCAGAAACTTCTGTTCAACGTTGAATCAGCATTGAATTAACATTAAATCAATATTGACAACCATTTATGGCTGTGTCTCACCAGATGGGGCCATTGTGGTTGTCTTTGACCGGGTGCCATCTTTGACTGGGTGCCATCTTTGACTGGGCATCATCAAAAGAAAACAAGTATTTTCTTTTCCTTCTTTGATGTGTGTAAGGGATAAAAAAGAACAGTGGTTATATCCGGTTTAAATGCAAAGGTCACTTGTTGAAATAAAACGCAACTATTGCCACGTTATACACCACCCTCTTATATAACCTACACTGGGCTCCTGGACCTCTCCTTTTCTCAGTGTCCTGGTCACCACAGATGCTCTGGTGTCAGGTTCCATCATCCTGACTCAGGATAGGTCCATGCGCTGTTATGTGTAGCACTGAAGTGACCTATTGAAGTGACCTATTAGTAAAGGTCAAAGTAGGGGTAACACCATTTTTTGGGAAATTCTTTATTTCGTTTCATATACATGACAACTTATAATATAACAATTTCCTTTTATATAGATTCCAATTGTTGCATATATTGATGAAAGACATGGTTGAAAAAACACCTTTTTTTTTATCCTTCAAATAGTACATCAACTTTTACACTGCCATTCTTGTACCCTTTACTAAGCTTTTCCCACCAAGCGGTCAAAGATGTCACCCAGTCAAAGACTTTAAAATTGGCCCGATCTCATGAGACACAGACTTATCAATGTTGATTCAATGATATGTGCCCACTGGGCTGACTTTTCCGGCCCATTCCCCTACCTCCCCTGTTCCTTCCCCACCTCCCGTGTGCTTGACACAGCCTTAATATTTCTGAATTAGTTGAATATGCAGAACACACCGTGCTTGTTGGCTGTTTAAAAGTATGTGGTACTTATAATCACAACGGGGCTTTATTTCCTTAGAAACTAAGAAACGCCCTTTGTATACTCAGTAACTGAGAAGTGTCATGCACTTTTTCTTAACCCCTCAATCTCAACCGATTATCTCCCCTTTGTGTCTAAATAATATTGCATACCTCCGTATGCAGTATTTACATTTGGCTATTCAAAAAGCGTTTCCAATGAATAAACTCCTTGTTATGACCATGAGTGCGTTAGTAAGTCCATTATTTCCTGAAATGCGGCTGAAATGTAAGAAATGAGTTTTGGAACACCCAAACAACAAGGAAGACAGTGGCTCCCTCTGTCATATCTGCTTGGCATCTGTCATCAAAAAGCCTCCAGCAGCTGCAAGCAATATGCCGGGTAGGTGGCAGATAGCGGTTTGTGTACGTTATATGTTGTTTTTGGCATCCCTCCTTTTGCAGTTCTCAGCCACACACGCCCAGTTGCCTGCGTTCACGTGCAGCGTCTCTGCAGACAAAAGCAGACATCTTTTAGAGGGTCAAAGTTCAATAAACAAACACAGGGTGGCGCTGCGGTCGCCGATCCGGCAGTCTCGCGCGGCGCGTGGCATGACGAGAGACAAGGCTGCCGCCTGGTGGGGGAATTATTAGATTTATTATTCTGCCAAGTCTTGGTCAGTACTTAATGGAACAATAACATTACTAATGTTTTGTCGATTTACAAAGCAATATCTAGGGTCAGTACTAATAGATCAGTGTGATTTTGACATCCCATAATATGGGTACTAAATGCACATCTGCAGTTTTCAAAACATCTGATTACATTGCTGTTGTTCACAAGGCATATACTAAGAGAGCCATATTGGTATAGAACTATTACATAACATTACGTCACAATATTTATCAATTATGATTATGAATATTAGTATTGTAACTCATAAGGTCCACCACATCTATGACGTCACCGTTCCACAATCCTAGGCTAGACATGGTGGGCAGAGTATCTTTTGCCCCCTCCCTCCCCTCCAAAAAAAGGTTGGAAATGCTAATGAATGATTCATTCTTCTTCTATAGTTATCAAAGGAAACACCCACAATTTGACATTAGGGAGTGGTCATATTTTAACAACAGGGAATGCATCAAATCATGTGGACATTTTCAAAATCTCCCCTGGGGGACATGCCCCCAGACCTCCCAATAAATATTCCAGCGTGCTGCTTTTGATGCTCAGACGCACCCTTCTGAACTGTGTATGGTTTGGCCATCCCCCCCCCCCCCCCCCCTACACACACACACACACCGACACCCCTGCATACTCTAGTCTTATTTAATTGGAGGAATAGAAAGATACGTGCCACGCATGTGCCTTACATTATGACGTTAATGCTGATAATGCCAATGCGACTGTTGTACACTGTTTACTAGAATATCGTTAGGTCGGGGGGTCATCATGCCCAGTCCTTGGGGGAGAGATATGGGCCGTTGATATGGGTCGTGGATATGGGGTTTGGACTACATCATGTATCTAGCACCTGGTCGGTCCGTTAGGGGTGCGGAGTGTTAAAGAGGGGCCGACATGATATTTTGGCTATACATATTCGTCATCTATTGTATAGATCAGTGTCCAACAGCACTGTCTCTGTATGTAAGGAGTCTACCAAACCAATGGACGCCATACACGGCCTGGGCCACTACTGCAGGTGGGGCTCAGAGCCACAACAGGCCTCTACCAACACATCGCCATGTTGTGACGTCATCTGCGGTAAGGGTGGGTGGTGGAGGTGAGGGGTAATGTAGGGCTACGGAGCCTACCTCATAGAGGTAGAATTGAAATGTCATTTATGTACTAATGGTAGAAATAAAAACTCCTGACACAGGTGGATGCACTCTGGTGGGGAAAATATTATGGTTGGTCACATCAAGGTGTGGAGGTTTAAGTGTAAAGACTGTCCTGGGAAGGGGCTGGGATGCAGTAATTGTCGGAAGGGGTTGCTATTAGGTCGGGAGGTTTCTGAAAGGTTTTTTTCTGTGTGTGTATGTGTTTGTGTTTTCTTTGGGGGGGGGGGGGGAGTTGATCTTGAAATTGTAGAAGTCAAAACCCTATTATGCTGAATTTCAAAAAAAGACACAACAATCCCAACCTCTGACACTCTCCTCCTTTCCTGAAGCTTTTGTCCAAATTTCAGAGAACGCCCTATTTATAAAGCTCCACAGTCGACCACCCACTTTGGTCTATGTACAAGTATACATGCATTACCTTTGACTTGATAGTTACCCCCCCCCCCCCCCCTGCCCTTACCAGAGTTGAAGCTGAAACTCGACACCTCCAGGTGTGATGTGGCTTGAGACGCTTATGCCAAGCAACACTCAACAGAATTTTCACACTTACGGCTTCGGGGGGGGGGGGGGGTAAATAGCAAGCCAGAGGTAGTACATTGTACGTGTATATCTGTACATGGACCAAAGTGGACCCGTGGGTACTGACACACTCTCGACATTGTCAAAGACAATCCTCAAGTCAAGGCTCAATGGGATTGTTTTTTTCATGAACTACTGTAATGAATTATTTGACAAAGGGTTTTCTAAATGAAGCTTATCAAATAAATAACCATGGATATGGAAATCGCATGCACATGTGTCTATTACTGTATCTAATCAACACCTGATGTGCCTGGAAGTAAGGTATGTGGTGTACATGTGTATTCAGGCGATGGAACACCACAGACATGTGACTATGTGTTCAACTCAAGATAAAACAATGTAACTAATTTTACCCGGGGTTCCCATTTATATAGATCGATGCAATGAACAAATACCTTTCTAATAAATATTTACTTCAATCTGTATGTTATCTTACACCAGGGAAATTAATTTCTTATACAATGGTATTTCCATGTATATACTCTATAAGCTAGTGGGTTAAGGTACCCCACAATGCTTAGCACCCCTACCGCCGTTTACGTCACATCCACCTTCTTCCCCAAGCTGCCATTTTCGCACCTGTGTGGCCTCACCCGACTAGTGGCTGGCATTGTTTTGCTCAACCTCAGGGGCGGATCCAGGATTTTGAAAAGGGGGGGGTCCACCCCAGAAGTATGAAGTTTAGTACACCTAAATTATCAGTGCTATAATGTGCGTCAAAAGCGACATGTTTAGATAATTTTAGGGGGTTTGGGGGCATGCCCCCAATGGTAAGAAATTTTAGAAAATATGGGTGTCGATTGGTGCAATTTATAGCATACTGGATTACCTCAAGGCTGAGAAAAAAATATATATATAGATGCCAATTGGTGCAATTTGAAGCGCTGTGGTCTAACCCAAGGTTGAGAAAATGTTGAAAATATATTTGTCAATTGATGCACTTGAGCATTGTGGTGAACCCCAAGGCTGAGAAAATTTGGAAAATATAGATGTCAATTAATGCAATTTATGGCAGTCTAGTGTACTCAAAGCTTTAACCATTTTGAGAAAATAGATGTAAAATGATGCAATTTAAAGCATTCTGGTATACCCCAATGTTGAGGAAATTTTGAAAATATAGATGTCAATTGGCGCAATTTATAGCATTATGGTGTATTCCAAGGTTGAGAAAACTTCGAAAATGCAGATGTGAATTGATGCACTTATGGCATTCTGGTACACCCCAAAGTTAGCAGGGAGATGTCCAGGGGTAGCTGTGTTGACCTCCCTCAATGAAGATTATAGCAGTGTAAACAGGCTGGGAGTAACCACCTCATGTTCCCTGCCACCTTCTGTAGTTGGACACTCCCAGTCTCTTACATTGGCTGCCCCTCAACACAGTCTGCCCCTTACATTGGCTGCCCCTCATTCTAGACATACAAGTTTTTTGTTTGTTCACCGACGTTCCGGTGGAGATCCTTATAGCTCTACATAAAGGGGGAAAGGGTCTGGACCCCCCTGAATCTGCCCCTTCATCAGATACATGCTGCCATTTCTAAGTGGACATCGGGAGTGGAGGTTCAGAAAATTTGGAAAATATTGATGTTAATTGGCATACTCTAGAGCATTCTGGTCTACTCCAAGGGTGAGAAAATTTTGAAAATACTGATGTCCATTGATGCACTTTATAGCACATTTGGGGGTGGACATCAGGTATGGGCCAAAAGGGGGGGGGTCCACCCTCAGCAAAGTCTATTTGAACAGCCTTATGGGTGGACCAAAAGGGGGGGGGGTCCGGACCCCCAGGACCCCCCCCCCTGGATCCGCCCCTGAACCTCCTATAAGGTGTAGCGGTCGGCACTTTAGAGTGTACTATGTTGTTCACGGCTATATTTGCAATCCCGTATTTGGGAGCAGTTGGGGAGGTGTCGGGACCTCTTTAAATGTAGGTGATTAATTGAATTGGGAACTATCTGCTTTATAGTCAGAATGATGACCACTTCATCAGTTATTGATTACAATCGCCAAAACGTATGTCATGCATGTTGCTTGCAGTTTTCTTACATGTATATGTACAACATCTTTTCATTTGACGTCTTTCATCCCCATATAATTTTCATTTCACAACTCGAGAGACACTAGGCCTACTGAAAGTCCAATGGGTTAAACGGTCCTTACGACCTTAGCATAATAGAGTGATCACGATGGGGGCCTACTAAAATCCATGGTTGTCTTTAATAAGAGTAATTAATATGAGACTAGAACCAGGGTCACTGTTTTCTACCTATAAACCAATGAGAATCCCGTGTCATCAATATGACGACCATGGATAGGCCTAGTCAATCTGCTGACAGTCATATTAATTTTCTATTTAGAGAAATAGTATTTCTAAATACTATTAGAATTATTGCCCTCCCAATCATTCCTATACCCAACAAAAGGGAGTGCTTATGCAATCATTGGGGATGCCAAAGCGAACCATAATTTTGGCTTTGGCTTGGATATACTCAAACTCCTGACTTATGTTGTTTTAGGATAGAGGAAGGACAAATCAGAAAGTTCTTAATATGTTTAAACAAGTTCAGTATATTGAAAGGTATATATCTTGGCTCCTTGGAACACTTTTTGATACATTTCTAACCCTAGCGGTTCAGTTTTTATCGCCTCATGAAGTTTATTGTCCTTTTTTCAGGTGACTCCGTGACGAAAAATCCATGAACATGAACATTATGTTTTAAATACATCACAGCAACTAATCATTTTGTTTACAAGCTGGGCCAACATATATCTTGAAGCATACCGTAAATTCTCGCTTATAAGCCTAACTCGCGTATAAGCCGCACCCCTAACTTTGACAAATCATATAAGGCCAAAAAAAAGAGAAGGTCTGTTTCCAGTCACCTGACCGGGTCAACCCAGGCAGAAGTGGCGACTTTTTTTTTTTTTTTTGCCATATTTCAGTCTGCAAATCAGACAATTATTAACGATTTTAGAGTGAAAAGTCAATTTTTCCCCAAAAATAGATAACCGGACTATCAGACAATGGTGGACCCAGAAGGGAAATCTTGGGGGTCTGGGCACCACCCCTGCTGGATTAAAAAAAAAATTCTTATCCAATACTCAGGAATTCACGGTAATCACAGGTCTTCAGGGGAGGAAGCCAAAAAAAATAAAATAAAAAATAAAAATCCGACCGGCCGGGTCATGTATCCAGGACCATGTTACTGGAAACACACCTTTTTTTTTTGGCCTAAGCCGCAGATGGGGTCTGAATATTGCGATTTTGGTACTGTAGTATACTAATAAAAACTCTCATATAAGCCGCACCCTATATAGGCATGTTTGGTATCAAAAGAAAGCTGAGTCTGACTCGTGTCCAAGCCGCGGCTTCTACGCGAGAATTTACGGTACCAAGAATGGATATCCTCTGTGTAATAGTTTTTGAGATACAGCCCGATGAATTTTGAACATCTATCAGAAATATAAACATTTCAACTACGTACTCTCAACTTTACCCTAGTTTCCTCAAGATGGTCCCATTATTGGTTAAATTCACTCTACAGTATCCTGATCATGTGTACTTTAAGAAATATGAAGCATCATGATATCTGGTTAGACCAAATTTGCACAGTATAGGCCTAAAGTACCCCTATTAACTTATTTTACGTCACAGAGTCACCCGGGTGACTCCGTGACGCAAATAATTTCTCGTATAAATGAGCATAAAAATGGTGGATTTTTGCATTAGAACATTAGAGGGAGTGGGTAGGACACAGGAAAACCAGAGATAACTTAAATATATTGGGTATCAAGGTCTAAATTTTCTGGCTGGTGACTCCGTAACGAATATTCCGGGTGACTCCGTGACGGAAAATATGTATCAATCTGGGATACAGTAGAGACTGTGTGGATCTTCTCTATTTACTATATAGAGGTATCAACCTGAAATGACATTTGAATATTTTGCTGACAAAACAAACTTAAATGACTGTGGAGAGAAAAATACGGAACATATCTAGTGAAATCCTCGTGAATCAATTGACTATACCATAGACCTAATAGAAGATGATATTAGGAAAATGCTGATACTGCCTCAGAACACATGGGAGACATGTAAAACATGTTATTTTTAGCGTTTTTGACGTTTTTTGGGTTTTTTGGGACATTGGAGGGCCAGAAAATAGAAAATATTGGGCCATTACACAAAAAATAGAGATTTTCCAACTTATTAGGATGTTTTTTCTTACATACCAAAAATTGTAATAAATTGGTGCAAAACTGTTTTTTCTGTAGAGGTATAAGCCTGAAAAGGGCCAGAAATAGCCGAAACAACATAAGTTTATGCCATGTACCCAAGGCTGGTACAACTTAAAACTGATCATTTAGGCATGATGACCCGGCATGGTGACCTTGAGCCCACTGAAATGACTAGGTACCTTTTTATTGGACCAGCTGTAGCCTACATTTCCCTTTCCTTTCAATAAGATGTACTTGTTTTAAGTTTTAATCTTATGGCCACAGCATTGATTGGCCGGGCAGTGATTGCCATATTACATAGTCATTCGTGCCAAACGGACATAAGGCAGGGAGGACGTAGCGTTAGACTCGGCTGGCTGATATTGATACTGGTGATAAGTTGTAAACTGGGTGAAATAGCGGTGGATCTTATCAGTGACTGTACCTTGTGACTGACCACTGGTTTCGTTCCTTCTCCCCAGGTGGCAGGATGGTACTTGAGGTGCTGGAGGTGCTTGGTGAGACGCTTCACACCTCTCCCTGTCTCCACACAGGAGGAGTCGGGGAGGTGGGCAAATATACAGCTGTAAATAAGACATGAGACGGACGGTAAACACGACCACACGTGCACGGCACACTCAGTGCAGCTACTCACCCATCCAGCTGTCCAACCATCTAGGGTAGATTCACCAATTTCGGCCATAGCATAAACCTATTAAAAAAAATTGTAAAGCGGAACCTATAGACGTTTTACAGGTGATGTTTTATATTTCTGTGAATAACGGTCGATATGAAATGATTATTGAAGTTTTCACAATTTAGGAACTTTCAGGAATAAATGAATACACTTAAATTTGTCAAAATTCGATATTCTAAAAAGTTGTTCGGGACCCCCCATTTTTCTTTTCATCTATCCTTTCTGTATGATTTAAACTGCCACTAGAAAAAAAAACATTGTTGTGTATAATGACGTCATGCGAAAGCTTCGGGGGCATTTTTGTAAACATACCAACTAAATCCTGATCTAATCCTCTTTGTCCTCTCTGTATCCTGCCCACCTCCGGCCCATCCACTCATATACCATCTAAGTAAGCCAAAAAAAGTTTGTTTCAGGTCACCCGACCAACCCTATCAAAACAGGGCCGATCCTGAAGTTGTTAGGCAATTTTGGAGAAAACTGATTTTTTCTAAATGACATGAAATAGAGAGGCGGCGTGTTGGATGGATTTTTATGCAATTTCAAACAAACATTTCTTTACCTTTTTGGGCAATTTTTGGTTACACAGAAAGACTGGTTTAAAAAGAAAAGTTTTAAAAAAATCCGACCTACCGACCCTAGATTTTCTACCCATTTTACCTGAAACAAACCTTCTTTTTTGGGGTATAATTCCCACCTCCACACAGCGACCCCTGTTAGCACCTCAACACTCCTGCACATACTCCCTGATCAAGGGAATCCCAGAGACCTTAGCGCTGTTTAACAGGAAGTAGACGCTGATTATCTGAAATCACTGAGAGTTCTAAAGGTGGTCTGTTCTTTGATGTCGGGGCGTAGGTTCACTTGGTTATACACAGTCTTAATCTGACTTCATTTACCTGATTTGGTTACGTCACGTTAGGGTTGTTGGGAGGGACGTCCTGCCCCGGTGTTTATGGAGGGTGTGTGTTAATAAGGATGTCTGTGGTGCTGGGGGGGGGGGGGGGGGGGGGCGGGGTACAGAGTCTTATCCCGGAAATCTGTCCGAGGTGTAAAGGGGGAAAGCTCATCGAGTGTTACACACATATCTATGGAAGGCCGGTGCGACATTGTGCCATTTGCAAATTGCCATTTGCCATTTGCCGGTTGTTAATTGCCATTTGCCGGTTTCAGGGTGCTATTTGCCAGTTTGAGGGCCCCATTTGCCAATCTATGCCCCTGTACATTGCCAATTGCTATCTATGGGTGTCATTTGGCACTTTTCAACCGAAAATTGCTGTTTGTCATTTGCAAAAAAAAAAGGTGCTAAATTGGCGTTTCCAAACTTGCCATTTGCCAATCTCAATTTGTCATTTGCCGATCTTAATTTGTCATTTGCCGAATTGAATTTGCCATTTGCCATTTGCTAATTTACACTGGAGGTTTGACAAGGGCAGTTAAATACCCTTTTATGTAGTATATTTTAGCCTAGAAAGGCTAGCTTGTATTAAATAAATATGCTTTATTTTGGATAAATCCCTTACAAGGATGATTATGATATAGGTTTCTATTCTAGGTATGTAGGCCTACTGTAGGCCTAGACATAGTCTGACCATAGACCTAAGTGTAAGCTGAGACTAGCAAATAGCAACTGATTACTAGTCTGGATTACTAGCTTACAAATGGCAACTGGTAAACAGCAAATGGCAAATGGCAAACAGCAAATATCTACATTCAGCAAATGGCAATTAGCAAATATCTACATTCAGCAAATGGCAATTAGCAAACGGCAAATGGCAAATGACAATTAGCAAATGGCACAATGCTTCCTATAGGACTCAATTACGTTATTTAGGCGGGGCGCGGGGGTGTGAGTATTTATTTGTCCCTTCTAGACCCCAATCTAGCCCAAATCCTGCATCCACCTCGGCATCCGCCATTGATGATATTTTGTGCCCGGTTTTGTATGCAATGCGGATAGTGTGTCCTCCAAGTGTGTATAGAAACAGACACAATCCTCGTTCAAAAAAGAAAGGGGTGGTTTTACCTGAATTTGCATGTCAGTGAAATTTAGAAATATTGGGTCTTTTTTCATAACAACTTCGCGAAAATTGAAAAAATGGGGTGTTAATTCAGTCCGAGTTCACATTCATGATGTTTATTCTTAGCTACATAGATGAACACAGAGTATCTGCCTTGTAATAGATGCAATATGGTTTTAGGCCCATAAGCTATTAATTTTGGATGTTAAATATAGGGCCCTAGACGGGGGGTAGCTGTGTCTTTTGTCAATCCTAAGAAATGCCAATGTCCCTTGTCGATCCTAAGAAATGGGTCTTGGCCCTTGTCGATTTAAAGGGGTAGGTTTGTCCCTTGTCGCCAACCAAAAGCATTCCCTTGTCCCTTGTCCATAAGGGCTAAAACAAGGGCTTGTCGCCTTGTCGAATTTACCCGTCTGGAGCCCTAACTGTGGATGTGAGAAAGTGCTACAACAATATGTGACTTCCAATGTAAGAGAGAAATTATAACACATGTTTGCGCTTTCGCAGAAAAAGGGGTGTATTTTTGGGCTTAATAATTAGCGATTTTGCCCAAATAAGGGGATACATGTATTTTACAGCTAGAATCTGTGAAAAAGGGGTATACTGTATTTTCAAAGGGCTGAAGGTGGATGGTGTTCAATTGTCATATAGAGTGCGGGGACCGGTGTTTCAATCTCTTTCCTCTACACTGTTAGAAGTAAGTAGTGTTCCTGTACACCAAATACTGGGGGCAACTATGGTTCCAGTAGATTGTGCTGTAGACCTACAGCAAGTGAGCTTTTGTATATTTACAGCACTATGTACTGTATAGGGACAGCAGAATCTTCTGTTACTGTACAGCAAAATTGATTGTAAATCATAGTCTGAAGGTCCTGGGTTCACCTCCCAGTGCTGACCAGTGATATCATTAACCATCCATGTGAGGGGAAAAACGAATTTTAGGTGGATGTAGGTAAAACCAGAGAAGTGGCTCCACCAAGGCTTGAACTCACCACCTGTGGTGTTGGAGACAGGCGCTGATCCATTGCGCCACAGAGCCCGTGTTACAAATGGTCATATTGGGATATATCTCTACTCTACTTCTCAACTGATTAATAATAATTTGTAAAGGTCTGGGGTTCGCCTCCCGGTGCTGGTTAAAATACCTTTATAATGAATCCTTGCAAGGTAGTATACTCATGGGGAAACGCACGACTGTAGACTATTTTGAGACACAGCCATGTCCCTTATTTGGGCATAGGTCAGGTCACGGACGCCATTAACTAGGTCAAGGAGCGCGGACGTCGCACCCTGAAGAGGTAGTGGGGGGGGGGGGGGGGATGGGGGGGGCGTTCATGACCCAGTGTACCTTATTTGGGCATGGGGCTGGGCTATGGTCAGTCACACATCAGGGTGAGACTGAGGAAACACAGAAAGGGTAGGATGCGACTCACCAGAGGCCGAAGAGGCCTCTGTGATATTTTAAATCATCCATGTGAGGGAAAAACGAATTTTAGGTGGATGTAGGTGAAACACACCTGTGGTGTTGGAGGCAGGCGCTGATCCGTTGCGCCACAGAGCCTGTGTTACAAATGGTCATATTGGGATATAAGCTACCTCTGCCATGTCTGTATTAAATGAGCTACAGCCTTGTTGCTAAAGATCCCTGATGAGAGGTGGCTAGACCTAGGATCGATCCCACGACCTCTCGTGTACATATTACAGGGTAAAGTACTGTAGATCTACAAGTCACGACCGTAACCTGCATCTACAGTAACAGAATTGTACATGTACAGTATAATTTGCTGTATTATTATAAACACCTAAAGTACTGTACACTTACAGCAAATTTTGCTGTTCACGGACAACAACTTTTTACAGTGTACGCATGTGACCTACGTTTTGACTGTCAAATGTAACGTGGGATAGGCGATAGAATGATAAACAATATTTAATATTCAGTCATAAAATCATCTGAGATTTAGACTTTGCGATGCCTACCCCCATGGCTACCACAGGCATATTTGACTCCTTTCGATGTAGGAATATGCAGTGTGTACATGTATACCGCAGCGTTTACAAACACGTTCAAATTGATGTCAGGTGCTGCAGTTTTGTATCACGTGCACTGCACATGTCAAACTAATTTATACGTCAGATGATTAGTCTGTCAGAATCCTACTACATCATGTACAGAGATTATGCATTGAATTCTAGACTTACTGTGACACACATGTTTCAATATTATTGCCTTCAATCAATGTTTTGTAGGCGGGGGTGACAGCCCTATCCAATGAGAGAAGGGCCGCCTTTATATCTTATATATAGCATTGCCATATCTGGGAAAACTTGATAAATTAACGGAGGACGAAGTTCGCACCCAACAGCAACATTTGAATGCATCTCCACTCCAAGTTTGCTGGATATGTAGCCATTGGCAATGATAAACAATTGGGACTACTGGTCCTGTTGGATGTCATAATTGGAGCATTCCAAACGATGCTGCTTTGATATTAAAAGAGCCAGCTAAAACCAGGGCTAAAAGCCACTTCAGTGACCACGACTCTGAGTCTCAAAGAAAACTACGTCTACGTATAATACAAGAGGTCGATAAATTCTAATAAATATTTTGATAAAAAGGTGTGCTTTGAGACGCCGGCCGCCCGGCGGGAGCCGCTTGTCGGCGATCGACCGCGCTTTGGATGTCGTCTGCTGCTGGCCGGGCGCGCACCACGCTTTCCCGCGCTGGCACGGTGCCAAATCAGGCGTCTTCTGCAAGGCTTTGATCATGCCGATGCAGGCATTTTCCGCTGTTTATTAAATGGCTTTAATGGGTGTACCAGTCGAGAATTTAGTATGTGATGCCATTAAGGCAATTTGGCCACTGCATTCCCAGTGTTTTGCTCCCAGCAGGAGTCAACTTGGGGTCCTTTTAATCAGAAACGACACCCGTGGACTCCTAGCGGGTAGATCTATAGCGAAGTCTCGGATTTCTCCGTCTGGGCAGCCATGTTAGTTCTGAGCTCGCAATTTCTCGTGAGACTTAGGCAGTGACCAGACACTCACAACCCATAGCTTCCGGGCAACAAGCTGCAGCACGAGAGCAGAGCCAAGTTCTCACGAGATTGCTGGTGTCAGTGTAAATATTGCAACTGCGGGAACAAGTCCCCGACAAGTCCGCACCAGTAAGAGAGCTATAGATACTACATTCATGGGAAGGGCACTGATACGGGAACTACACTATGAAGGGGTCAATCAAGTTATTACCATTTTAGAATAAACATATAGAGGGTTTTTGCCTTAATGGAATGTTGGTGTGGTTGAGCTACACCTGCACCACCGGGGGAGGGGGGAGTACCAGGTATACTGGTACCGCGGCCTGTGACTGATATATAGCGAGATAGCAGTGGGACGGCGGTACCAGTATAAGTACCAGGTTGCCTTTAAGAGTTTTGTACCCCAATTTGGCATGAAGTGGCGAACGACTAAGGGGCGCGGCCTTTACTGCTACAGCAGGGGTAGACACTAGCGCTGGCCCGGGAGCAGGGGCGGACCCAGGAATTTGAAAAGGGGGGGGGGGGGGTCCACCAAAGTACCGAAAAGTGCCGCGCCGCGACTCGATCAAATCATCATTAGAAAAATCTTTTAAAAATTCCAGAAAGGGGGGGGGGGGGGCAATGGCCCGTAATTTTGGGTCCGGGCCCGCAGTTTTCTTCAGAATAACCTTCCCATGGGCCCAGGTGGCCCACAGGAAATTTTGCAAAATATTTGGAAGGAATATATACTTGATGAGTATATAGTCATGTTATATGTCTTTGGAAAGAGAAAAATGCGAGCAATTGAGGCACTTTGGTCTCATTTCAACATAGATAAATCAGGAATATATATGATTTTCTCTTTGAAAAAAGGTAAAATGTGGTCTCTGGCCCACAGCTGAAAATCTGGGCCAATAGATTTTTGGAGCTACGGGCCCGGGTGGCCCATAGCTGATAAAGTTAGTGTCTACCCCTGGCTACACCCCTTTCTTTCCCAATTCCATGGAGTTGCATTTCGCTATTGTATGGTCCCATAATACCCAAAGACCGCCCTTTAGTAGTGTCGCCGGTACTATTACTCCTACCCTGGAGGACAACCTCTAACCACTGAGACTGGTACCACCACTCACCACAAACATCCCATATCCTCTTCAAAGTGTCCAATCCCCACCACCGTCACGACACTACAGGGGAGCCACAATAAAGGGGATCTTCTCCGAGGTCTAGGCTGTGGTGTTTGTATTCCCTTGCTTGGAATGAGACAGGTGTGTGTGTGTGGGGAGGGGGGGGGGGGTATTCTTCTCTTGATATTCTGACACTTTTGGTACTTCTCGGTGTTTAGTGAACCCCTCCTTTCCCCGTGTGTGTGTAGAGGGAGATGTGCTGGGAGGGCAACATCCTGCCCAGACTACATGTATAACAGCTCCCCGGCTGTAGATAGTGCCATTCCCCGGTGCCCTTCGTTGTAGATTGTAGTTGCTCAATCCTCCGCTCCTTCCCCAACCCCAAGCCATCCATTCTTTCTTCTCCCACCGCCGCCCCAGCTCGGGTGGAATCTGCTCTTTAGGTCCGTACCTAGTGCCTGCAAGTACCGCGTGGTGTCGCCTCTTGACCTGTGACCTCAGCGCGGCCGTGACCTCTGACCCCATCAGCGAGCGGCGCGCCGCACGAGGCGCGGCGGGAGGAGGCGTAAAGAGAGCAGCTCAGGTAAAAGAACACACCCGGGGAGCATTCTCTCAAGTTATCAGGTTGGTGACGAATGGGAAGTGGTATAAGCAGTTCAAGTTTGGAAACGTTCACGAATGACGTCACGTATTATGGGACGTTTTACACGAAGCCCCCCCCCCCCCCATGGCAGATTATTATAGAAATATGGCTCAGAGCATGTTTCACCACCAACCCCGAAGAGGGTGAGCAGGTTGGTTGTAGCTGGGTCAGGGCGAGCAGGTTGGTAGGAAGTGGGTCAGGGTGAGCAGGTTACTCTTAGTGGGAAGTAGGTCAGGGTGAGCAGGTTGGCGGGAAGTGGGTCAGGGTGAGCAGGTTACTCTTAGTGGGAAGTAGGTCAGGGTGAGCAGGTTACTGTTAGTGGGAAGTGGGTCAGGGTGAGCAGGTTGATGAGAAGTGGGTCAGGGTGAGCAGGTTAGTGGGAAGCAGGTCGGGGTGAGCAGGTTACTGTTAGTGGGAAGTGGGTCAGGGTGAGCAGGTTGATGAGAAGTGGGTCAGGGTGAGCAGGTTAGTGGGAAATGAGCAGGTGGATGGGAAGTGGGTAGGTTGATATGAAGTTGAGCAGGGTGAGCAGACTGATTTGGAGGGAGTGTGTGGGGCGGATTGGGCGCGCAGGTATATAATATGTGCATGGGAAGTTTGATATTTCACCAGAATTAGTTTAGAAGAGTGTGTATATAAACACATACAAGTTAACGTATTGGTACTTCCAGCGGTGGAAACTGGACATGGACTTCCAAAGACCCTGGGTGTGATTGGCTAGCTTCGGAAGACATGAGGCATATAGATTGCAGAAAGACAGGGCACTGAGATGGGTGGGGCTGGGGGCAGATCTGAAGGTCGGCCGCAGGGACCGGGTATTTGTAACTGGGCCGACCTCCGGTAGGTGGCAGTGGCGTCCCGGCTGGTCGTACATCAGGCATGGCGATAATAAGTGGACTTCCCGGCGTCTCACACCTCCCCCTGGCGGCCCTGGTATCCAAGACCCGCCAACCATGCGCCCCCTGCACCCGGACCTGGGAGGTATGGGCATGGGAGGGGGATCACTCCCAACGAGGTGGTGGCTATTAAAGGTTCAATAGACAGCGATTAGTCCATGTATCTCTTATAGATTTGAGTTCGACTTCGGGAAGAGTTTTTTATACATTGCAGATACCTGGGAGTATAGTATTTAATCAATATGTACAATACGAAAAATGCTCGAACTGTGCCATCAATACCATATAATATTTCAGAAATGTTTATGAAAACATAAAAGAATATTCAATATTGTTTGTAAAGAATGTTACTCAGTCACGACTTTGCAGAGAGGCCCTGTTCCGAAAGTCAATTCCCATCACAGATAAAGTGGATCTCGCACGTGTTGATGTTTTATCCATTCTGTCATGGCTATATACACTGTACTTTACATGTATGATAACTATAACTCACCACCCCCCCCCCCCACCCTTTCCTACCCCCTGCCCGCCCCCCCCCCTCTCCCTCCACCCATACCCCTCCAAATCTACACCTCCTCATTTACCCCTGTGTGAAGTGCGGCCCCTTCCCATCAGGCCTCAGTCATCCATCTTCCGCCACGGCGGGTCATGTGACCGAGTCATGTGACCCGGCGGCGTCTCCCCCCGAAGGACGTTAGTCTTTATGGTCGGCAGAGACGCAGCAGGTGCAGGGGCCGTCTCAAAATTAATAAGCGATGAAAAATGAAATTAAACAAGCAGCCGGCCGGAGATGACAGGCGTGAAGACGGCGACGGGGACGCTTGGTACGAGGCTGTGTCAGGAGCAACACATCCTGACGAATGTTCGCGGTGAAAAATATGTTTGAGGTCTCACTTTTTGGGGTGTAATTATCCTGCAATTATTCCCATGTTTATGAACATTATCAGTGTTGGGGAATGTTTGAAGCCTTAGCTATATGTTCTGGTTGGTATTTTATATGGAGTAAGCGTATATTTTGGTGATTTATTTGCCCGAGTGATCAAATTAAATTGGCGCGAAAATAAATAGATCGTCTGCTGTCTGAGAAGATTAGCGCGGGAATATTTCGTGACGCCAAGGTTGGCCGAGAGGTGGCGCGGTAGTCTTTGATGGTAAAGTGTAGACCAAAAATAAAGGGAATGATGGGGGATTGGGTGGATGGGGATTGGGTTGGGGGATGGGTTTTCATTGACTCACGTTTTAAAAACTTTTACCAAATTCCATGTAACGATTTATTTGAATAGACATGGTGCAAGTTAGAACCTTGGTATTATGGTAATTCTGTGTTCTTCATTTCTGGTTCCCCCTACGCGTAAACTATTGCGCTGGAGTAGAGGCAACGGATATGTCAAGTGTGTTGCTCCCAGAGTAAAGTATGGGTGTATGTCCACAGAGACAGACCAAAAGTATAGGCAGTGGAGCATACCACAAAAATGGGTTTCTTGCATGCCTAACACAGTTCCCCGGCCCCCGCACTCCCTACATCTTATACACCATCAGCGTTCTGGGATTTCAAAAGTACCCCCTTTCCACGGATTTCTGCCTTAAAAATGTACCCTTTTTATGGTAAAATCACGGATTTTATGTGCCAAAAAAGTACCCCTTATTTCAGAGAAACGCTGACATCTTTAGAAAATCAACCCCCTTTTTTCAAGAAACGCTGACATTATTAACATGTTTTAATTAGGAAAACACTGTAGTGTATACATTGATATCTAGTTCCCTTTGTAATAAGGATATGGATGTCCATAGGGAGGTCCTGCCATGAATAGGGAGGATGTAGTGAGGGTGCTGTGTAAGCATGCCGGTAGTGACCATGCAGCAACTGCCGTCTACCACCTCCTTAGATGTCATTGTGCAACTTAATCTTTGCAATGAAAAAAGTTTCCTTTTTTCACAGACAATGCCTTAAAAGACACCCCTTTTTCTATTTCCACAGATTCTGCTTTAAAAAATACCCCCCTTTTCTGTAAAACGCGGATCAGTGTTTTATGACAAAATATGACCCCTTTATCAGCGTTTTTAGAACGCTGATGGTGTATAAAATACCGAGAGTGCAGGGGCCGGGCACAGTTCTTGATCAGCCCCAAATACCATCCAGATGCAGGGCTGGGCAGCTGTCGCAATGTCGCAAAAAATGTGCGACAGGGGTCTTGTAAAATGCGACAGTGACAATAGGGAAAGTCTGGGCTTTCTAAAACTGAAAGAATTTTGTAAATATTCCAACTAGAACCAAAGTTTGGACTATTTCAATTTGATTTCCTCTCTGAGTGTTCCCAGTGTAATATGCCCCTATTATAAAAGGTAGATTTTGAAATTTTTCCTAGAGCAACATGGTTCCAAAATGATCAGAAAACATCAGATTCTAATTAAACGGCGGACTTCAAAAAGTACAACTTCTAAGTTTTGGATGACCAGTTTGCTCCCAAATACTTCAGAACATACCATTCTAAAAATAGAAATCCAAAATTTTCCTAGAGCACAAACCGAATATGTAACATTGTAAGGTAAAGATCCAAAGTTGTCCTGAAGCAATTTGCTCCCAAAACTGGACAGAACACAACAAAATCAAATAAAATTTCACAATTTTTCCTGGACCCAAAAGTTTATCTACTATATTATTGTGAAGTCATTTCCTAAACATTTTCAGATAGAAATCAAAAGTTGTCATGGAGCAATAGGCCCCAAAAATTCACAGAACACACCAATATAAAAGTAGAAATTCAAAATGTTCCTAGTGCAATATGGAACCAAATCCTCATCAGTTCTTTTTTTTGCAGGAGCAATGTGCCCAAAACAACAATACAAATTTAAAGGTAGAATTTAGAGAATTCCTCTTGACAATCTGCCCTGAAAGCACTCAGAACACACCAAACTAAAGATAGAATTATCAAAATTTTCCACAAACCCAGAATTCACCTCAAATAGATGTGAGGTGGGTTTTTTTTTTTTTTTTTTTTTTTTTTTGGGGGGGGGGGGGTTATTTGGGGGGGAGGGGGACTGAGATACTTTGCTCCATAGATTTCTAGGTTTGCTCCAGTATATCACTATATGCCCAGCCCTGAGATGCATGAGACCTGTTTGTACCTGTTTGTTTTCTGACCCTCTCACCCTGCTGGTAGTGACACCCACACCCTACAGCTTACAGGCATTGTCATTAAACCCGATTTCCTTAATTTAGAGGTAACAATCTGCCCCGTTCATCCTCTCAGTTTGTTTACCACTCTCCTACTGCATGTTTGTTTGTGCTTCCATTCTCGGCCACTCTCACTGTAGTCGTTTTCTCCCTTCCCTCCCCTGGCTGTAAGGGCCCCATGACGTCCTGCTGACCTACTAATTACCGTGTTGACAGGTCCCGTCCATTATTTACCCATCAGCCCATGTGTTGGCATGCTTCCTGTGACGTCACCACCGTAACGCAATATCTCGGGGGGCGCGAGAGGTGACACGCGTTCACTAGAGGGAGTGACAGTGCCTCCCAGAGGAGGGACTCCTTATTGTTTGTTTACACACTTTTAATTATGGCAAGGCTTATCTCCGATCTTAATCACTTAATTACCAAACGACCTCACGCCCCCTGCTAACGAACTGCCCAACTAGACAAGGCAAAGTGGTCTGGTTGGTGTCAGTGGATTGTACTGTAACAGCGGGAAGTGGAGCCCAGCAGGTATGCTGTCACTGTGTCACACGGAATATGACAGTTCTCAAAACCCCAAACACATTTAGGCTATCAACATATTTGTAGGTTGAAATTCTGGGAACAATTTGTTCTTGCCTTGTCATTCCATATTTAAAATTTATCATAAACATATTACGCTACCTACTAGTATGTACTAGTATACAGTCAAGCGTTCTTCAATCACCGGTTCAATCATAGCTTCATCGATGTTAGGAATCAGCTATAAATTAAACTTATTTAGTATACATGACATTGTTACCAGTGACCTTCATAATCCTCCATAGAGTCACTGATGTTATTACTACATATACCCCCTGAGGTTTCTACGGGTTTCTATAGGGGGAGCATGGGTTGACATGTATGGTGATACCATGTAATGTATAATCAGTAGCATGTATTCGGATCAAACCCCGGGGACCAACCTCGAATGTAATTTTATTCAAAGCGTGGGAATTCACACACATTCATCATTGGATGAATATTCCATGCCACCTATATATGTGTTCTGCAGACAACACTCATGGCAGGACAGACTGCGCTTTCACCCATTCTCTTATCCCGCCTTGCACGGGCCGCCGCGCTCCGGACAACTAAAGGCGCTGGTCCGACCCCCTGCCGAGTAGCTGAGGCGAGATAGGGGTGAGGGTAAAGCAGGGTAGACACTGCCACCTAACGTCCCGATCCGCCCCAACTCGCCCCATCTCGACCCTCCAGGCGGGTCCAGTCGGCCCGTGTATGCCTGTTCCCGACCCAGTTGGAGCGGGATGGGGAGAGTCGGGAGATTTCTGACCATGTTTGAAATACAGGCCCGACTGGAGCACAGTGGGGGGTGCAGTTGGGATGGATCGGGTCGGGAGTGGCAGTGTATATTGAAATCGGGAGCAGTCGGGACAAATCGGGAGCAGTTGCACCAATGAGGTGGTACCTTTTAGAAATGTGATCAATATTCATGAGTTAAATAAGCTGTAGAGTCGGTGGTAGTAGGCTGTTTGACAATGTGTGTATACTAGTTCCCAGGTCCCGCTCCATCTCAACTCGACTAGAGACAACTGGGTCAGTTGAGTTGGAGCGGGGCGGATCGGGACGTTAGGTGGCAGTGTAAGGCCTACTTAAGTCTCACTGAGCTCTGGGGGCGAGAGCAGCTCGGTGGGGCGGGGTGTTCAAAGACCGGTCTAGATATAAGTGCAGGATGGGGGGGGGGGGGGGTGCAGGTGCAGCCTTATTAATACCCAGGTATCCTCTAACTGCAGGTCAGGGTATCAAATTAGGGAGTTAATCCAGGCGTGTGAGAGGCTACGACGACGGCTATCTACCCCTTATCTACCCTGCCACCCCGCCTCACACAGGAAGAACCCGCCGGGGGTCACACCTGGTGGGCCGGTCAGATGGAGCGATATTAGGAATAATACGCAGAGACGATGAACGATAATAGGGGAGATGGCCGTAGATAAGGCGATGATAGGAAACGCGGCCATTTCATATACTAATGATGGAGGCTGTGCTGACACCCACGCACGTCACTATAGTAATGTGAGGCAGTGCCACTGACAGCTGTACCTTAGAGACGGCAGGTTTGGAGATTTTACACAACACGAAGGTCTTTGATCGCATACGTACAAAGGAATTTCTAATTATGCATGTCTCATGCGATGGTTTGGGTTAGAAAGGACTGTTAGTGTCTGCTGTATGTATTTCACAAAGTAAAGCTCCCACGACTGATCTGTGGCCCCGGTCTATGTGCATAGCCTTTGTAAAAACCTGGTTCAGTGTAAAACATGCCAAACTGGCATGACATAGATGTCAGCAAGAGTTTATCAACCTTCAAAAATATTGCCAAAAATACTAGACATTTCCGGTTTAATTAAAGTTTAATACATGCTGACACTATAAGCACCCGAGTATTAGCATTGATACGAAATCATATATGCCCATATTTGTTATCCTTTCTACAATGTAGTATGTTTTTCATCTAGAAGCAATGAGGAACAAGACTAATTCCGTACCTTAAATGATCTCGTACATTGTATTTAATGTAATTAATATTGTAATACGCAAAATTCATGAGATTAACCCCCCCCCCCCCACCGCGCCCTCTGAGTTTGCCATATTTAGCTATATACATACAATACGACACTTGGACCCCAAACCGTTTGGACCCTAACCTCTTGGACCCTAGCCACTTGGACCCTAGCCACTTGGACCCCAAATCATAAGTCAGTTGGACCCCAGACCATTGCGACCCCAAACAAACCAAACCAATTGGACCCCCAAGAAGTTTGGACCCCAAACCATTTGGACCCCAAACCATTTGGACCCCAAACCGTTTGGACCCCAAACTATTTCGACGGCCGTTTAGACCTATGTATACATGGATTATTTTGATCACTTATATATATATCTTCTTCTGGGAATAAAATGTGCGTATCCCATTGTGCCCGGTAATACATGTAATTATACAATGAACATTTCAAAGGTATAATCCGGGGTATAGCTGACTTTTTAAAACTATATATGCTGCCATATAGGTGTGATATAGATGTCCGGGCTACATATATATATATCAAAATTGAACAGTTATAATGTCTATTGGAACAAGGGTTAATGGAATTGTAAATACATGTATGTGCAAACAGATAGTCAGCGTATATCCAGTAAGGGTCCAACTGGTTAGTATTTGAAATAGCCAAGGGTCCAACTGGTAAGGGTGAAAACTGGTCAGGGGTCCAACTGGTCGTGGTTAAAACTGATCAGGGGTCCAACTGGTTAGGGTCCAACTGGTTAGGGTCCAACTGGTGTTGGGGTCCAAGCAGTTAGGGTCCGAATGGCAAGGGTCCAAACGGTTTGGGGTCCAACTGTCATAGATCCCTATATACATTTGGTTATAGGGTAAAGGCACCCGTTACGGACGCTCCTGGCCCATTAATAGTTGACCATAATTAGATGATCGATTTGACCCATTAAAAAGATGTCATTTTTTATGTAGTTACACCATTGGACACATAAGATATGTCAGCCTATATTTCCGAAGAGATTTCATTAAAATTCCTTTCTTTAGGGCAAATAATACTGCCTCTAATGTGCTGATTTCAAAAGGTTGAATTAAACCTAAAGTCGGACACCTAGTACCAGAAATGATCCTAGAGTCGGACACCATGTGCTGTCATTGGTTATTGGGTTAGGTTGGTAATAATATGAAGCATGATGTGAGAGGGCATCCTAGGATATAAAGGCAAACTCAACATACTATTATGTCCTGCAAACAGTTAGTCAATAGAACAACTATCATTTGATTCGGAGTGATTCTGCTTGTTCACTGCCTGGTTCAGAAATTCCATTCTAATACACCTATTAGTATTGATATTTTGCAATATTTTCAGTTTTAGATCATTTAGGAACACCCATGCATATTATAATGACTATAACTGATGAAAGTATTATGTATACCTCCATACTCTTGCTGTCTGACTGTGGATATATTTAGTGTCCGACTCTACACTGTAAAAAAATTCCCTTGAATTCACGGAGAATCTCAGTTAAATTTGGCAGTGCATCACCGTTTTTTGGTTTACAGTGAATCACTGTAAATCTCATCCATTTTACAGGGAACTTCCGTAAACCATTGCAGTGAAACTCCGTTATTTCTTTTACAGTGAAACTCTGTTTTCTGGGTAGTTCTGTATATTTCTACCAGCGGCAGGCCAGTCCTTTAGGAGATTTGGCTGATGGTTCCAGATTCTAAAGCAATATAAAAGTGCCAATATGATGATATTTTTCAATATCTTTATATATCATAACATAAATGTATTGATGTAACTCAAGTTTGATGAAATAATCACAATTAATAAAATATCCAGTTGTGTAGGGCAATGGGGAGTAATTGTAATACCATAGACACCCATCTTGTGGTAATGAGAAAAATACATATGCCCAGCATTGTAGTTAATGTTGTATAGCAATCCTAGAGCAATGTTTCTCATGAATTGTGATTATGAAGTGCTGTGGGACATTATATGTGCCTCTCAGCAGCTATTTTATAATGATAAGGCCTATCAAGTCTTGGCACCAGATGTCTTTATGGAATAAAAATGGATATCATGGATAATTTTAATGAACTTTATACCAGTACACATAATGGCTGTAGAATGATAACCAGTGCTAAATCACAACAAAAGGTTAATAATGTAGCCTCAAATTAATTAAAATAGCTAAATAATTATTCTGGGCCACTGTATAATAAAACAGTGAAATCCCGTTAAAAAAACAGTGATTTCTAAAAACGGAAATCCCTAAAATAAACGTGGGTTTCCCGGCTCCCATTGATGCCAGTGCTTCTCCGTTTTTTTAAGGGATTTTTTTTTACAGTGTAGGTGCAATTTGATGCTTAGTATGGGTCTGCTCTCACAAGGTATTATGGGTAATCTAAAAAATATCTGTTGACCTGAACTATCACAAAAAATGCATATCTTTCTTGTATTTCCCCTAGGGATGTGGTACCTATAAAGGAAAAGCCAATATAGATTGAACAATAAAACCAATTTACCTGTTTACCCTTGACTTTTATTTTTTAAATATGACAAAAACACCCCAAGTTCAGGTAGTTATTGCACCATGAATAAAGTGGCCAATACTTGGTATATTGTATCTGTAAGAAGGAAGAACACCTCGGTTTGCATCTTTAGTTGACACAAAATGTGGCTTATTTTTTTTTGGTTGTGTAATTCCATATCAATGGTGTCCGACTCAAGGTGTCTGTCCGACTCAGGGTTCATCTACCCTATTTTACCCCAGCCTCTGTCCTCAGTAGTACTAAGGCTACATTTGTCCCGGACATTTAAAAGCACATTGTATTCCGTTGGATTTTAAGTGTGTATACGTCTGACAGCATGCATGTCATATTAGAAATCATGCATGCTAGAAATCCGGGCACAAAGACGTAGTAGTCCATGAGTTACACCAATGAGTATGGAGCTCTCTGTAGCCCCGGTCTGTAGCTCTATGTAATACACAGAGTATATTAAAACCCCACCTTCCATAGTTTACTGGTCCTTATATATATCACATGGCTCCCGTCTTCAGTCATCACTGCAGCCCCAGAAGTGGTTTTAGCCACAAGGCCCATAAACAGTTGCTGTTTACAGAGGGAAAACAAATAGAGGTGGACGTTGTGAGGTATAGGGAGGGCACAGGCCCCTCAACGACCAAGCTGGTCAGCTGGTAAAGTCATCATCATCATGGAGCCGGACGGCCGGACGTCAGACACGCGCTTCACCAAAAACAAGGAGAATGTGGTGGGCAGAGGCAAAACGTGTATGAAGGGGCCGGAAGGGGGAGTCCGAGGGGCAGTTCAAAGTTAAAGCTAATTTTTGAAGTGAAAAAGGTGACTTACACAGCGACTTTCTGTTTTATTCCCTCCCCCTTCGCCACACATTCAGCTCTACGTCACGCCCTACCCCATACATTAATATACCTACACACCGAATCTCCCACGCACGTGTGCCGACCATGTGTGCCCCTAATTAGAACCTTATTTGTTTTCACTAATTGCAGCTCTGGGCGCGTGCCCGCATCTGGAACGCCTCCCAGATCCACTACCGGAACTACCAGTGGATTAGGACCTACAGCGCATGCGCAGCGGCCAGCCACAGTCACGCCCTCCCCAGGGACGCAGCAGAACTACCGGTAGGTGTCACATTCCAGACGTGATTTGGGACGTGATTCTGAGACAGAAAAGCCTGTTTAATCTCCTCTAGGAGTGTGCTTCTAGAGTGGGTATAGGTGGGGGATGAGCCATACTAATTACGGATGAGTGCAGGCGGGTTGGGTTTGGTGTAAGTCCCGGTCCTTGCACTCAGCATAGGTGACACCTATATTGGCTTATATGCTCGTCAGAATTATGCACATTCCTTAGGAAACCAGTAGTGGCTTATGTAGGATGAACAAGGTCATTTACCCACAATTTGATCTTAAAATGTAACAAAATGTGGGCATTGTCCATGGGGGGCATTCCACGGACGGTCGGAATCGCCCATCCCCAAAATCCCAGACGTCGTGCCCCAAATTCAAATTGCACACCTCTGCCTCAGTCTCTCCCTGGTAGCAATACAGCAATTGTATAGGATAATATTATTTCCGATTTTTTGGGGGTTTATTTCACCCTGGAGGATTTGGAGGTGAGGGATTGGCCAGGTCCAGAGGTGTGAGAGCCGGTGTGAGAGTGGGGCAGCCCCGGGGGCAGCCTCGATGTATCTTCCTGGAGCAGGCCCTAGTCTGTTTTCTTCAGAGAGTAATTTCTTCACTGGTCACCATGCCAAAGCACACATGGAGAAACGATATCAGCTCCCCAAATCCACGCTGCCATGCAAAGCCTGGTACCGAAAAGCTCCACCTTCAAATCCTTGAACTAACAGTCATGTGGCAAGGCTGTACGCATCACACACCATGCACGTGGCGTGAACGATAATTGGGGATGTTGCCATTTTGTAGCAACAGGACCGTTAGTTCTGTTGAGTATAGTTATAGTGCGTCCACAAATGCGTCTATAACGGGTATGCTGCAGTACATACTTGTTGGGACTGTTTAAACCAAAATTGATTTGGTTGAATTTTGAATATGTTCACAGACAGAACGCGAACTGATAGACTTTAATATTGACAACATTATTCACGTATAATCATTATTCAACAGCAGACGGTGAAATCAATTAGGTGATATATGTATTTAACTGGATTATAAAGTAGCTACAATATTATACAATATGTAACGGGTTGACTATAAAGTCTAACTGTTATTGTTGTATATCTATTGTATGTTGTATGATGTAAGACAACACGGTTCTATTGTGTTTAATAACTGTTTTATTCATCTAACTAGTATCGTCGGTTCGTTACATACACCGACTCCTCTAGTTCGGTTATCTATACGGTAGTGTACCGGTACCACCTTCGGTTACCGTCGGTAGTTGTTACATAAGCATTTTACATAACTAAACCTAACAGGTGGCGCTGCTAGTACGGTCACGTGGCTATGCAGCGCTGTATATAAGACGGCTACTTCTCCATTGGAAGTCAGTCAGGTTTGGGACTGTCGTGACATGACCACCCTGTGCTCACGGGCTTAACTCTATGCTATAGGGTTGCCCACTGTATTATATATCTGTTCTGATCTTGTATATCCGCTGGTTATACTTGTACTATAATACCCAAGAGTTACCTTTACAATAAAGTCGCCGTATATTAAAGTCTAATTTACCTTGTCTGGTTTTTGTACTCAAGTGTTACATACGTAGTAAGAGACCAACTACATTGGTGCCGTGACCACTTGAACGAACCGACCATTGATAGGGTATTAAATAGACTTACAGTATATGGATTACCTATACGATTTTGTCAGCTCGTTCAGCGGCAGGACTAAAACCCCTGCTGAGGAACGTGAGGAAGCCGTACAGAATGTACGCTTCTTCACAGGCAAATCCAATAGGCGGGAGAGCCGGGCAGCCTTGGGGGTGCCCGGTGACGACCTCTCCCAAGAAGCAATAGGTGATCCTATTGTGGAAGCCTTTACCAAAGGAGAGGATGGGGAGCAATCTCCAATCCCGGGACCCTTTGATATAAGCTCCAGGAGATCGTTGGACTCCCTTTCCACGAATCTTTTCTGTCCTGAGGGTCAGAAAATACCGGGTAGAGAGCCTAAAACTCTCGGCCCAGCTGCCTTCGGTTCTACACCGACGGTAGCAGATCCTTCATTGGATCCAGACACGTCGGTTTTCACTGATGGTGCCACTCCTACACCGAACGGTATGGGGGGTGGAGGGCTATCAAAGAAGACTAATGTGGCAACAGAAGCTCCTGGTAAGGGGTACCCGCCAGCAGTAGATGAGCCATCCAGTTTACCACTGGATGGGGACCTACTAGCTGCCATGGGTATCCCCACCAGGAAAACTGAGTTGCACGAGCTCGCGGAAGCCCGGAGGGAACTTGCTTCCATCAATCAAACTAGGAAGTTATTTCTAAGGGAGGTTGATGAGAAGAAAAAGTTCCTACTGGAACTCCAGAACGAGATGGCTTCCCACAAGGTGGAGGTTGACAAACTTTTGCACCAGAGGGTGTCCGGCGAATGTGAGGTTGCAAGCTTAACTTCCTTGGGAAAGGATTTGAGCACGCAGCTCCACTTAGCCAGACAGGACCTCGCAAGCTTAAGGCAAGTCAATCAGGACCTGAAGGCGAAGTCGGAGAAAGTACCACCACCTTCCACGGTGGTACCTCCAGTCATAGCCCTACCCAGTGTGTACACGACAGTGACACCTTCAAGTGTCCCGCCGCTAGTACACACCACGGTAACAGGTATGACACCTCAGATGGGGGCTAGCTATCTACAGACTCCGGTCTGTGGTGGCGCCTTTGGAGGCACGGCAACACCTCCAGGGTACACCCACCCATCTACTGGTTCAACGACGTTAAATCAGCAGCAGACCATGGTCTCAGTTCCAGTACCGAAACCCAGAGCTAGACAAGGCTTAACGCCTGTCCAGCGGGCTAAGTACGACAGGAACCCGGCTATTGAGAAGCTGGGGACAGACATCGTCCCGCGGGACATCGATGAACTGGATGAACGATATGCTCCTTTCAACTTTGGGGAGATCAAACATCCTGATGCAGCCCGTCAAAAGGCCATCGATATTCCGCCTTTCACAGGGTCGCCACCCTGGAGAAAGTACAAAGTTCGGTTCAAGGCTATTGTGGAGAGCAATCGCTGGAACAATCAGCAAGCGCTGGTTGCTCTGAAGCAAGCACTCTGCAACGGGCCAGGTGAACCAGCCCTTTTGGCGTTCGAGAGAGTGAAGATCAAGACATTGAGCTCACTTGAAGAAACAGCTGAATGGGCGATTGGGAAGATTGGTGAGCATGACCCAAGGACTCAGCTGCTCAAACGTGTCCAACGCAAGGACGAGCATCTGAGATCCTACGGATTTGCTCTACAAGAACTGATATCCGAGTGTTATCAGGGATGTAGACCTGACACCCCCACTGTCATCCAGGAGTTAACCTCCAGGTTTGTCAATGGAGTCAGAGACACCAATCTCCAGGCATATCTGCGGGAGAAATGGCAGCCGGACTTATCTCTAGCTGACCTTTTTGACCATGCAGATGTGTATGACACCAAACAGGCTGTTTTTCCTAGTGGAGGAGTGTCGGCAGCTCCATCTGTAGCCCCGAAAGGAGCTCAGGTGGTAGAGGCCGCCACAAAACCACCTAAGAAAAAACAGCCCGCCTCCGAGGAGGTGGCGGCAGTAATGCCTGACAGGGACATGGAAAAGATGATTGAGGGCTTGTTGCGGAAGCACTTGGAAAAGAGCTCTGCGTCCACTTCTGATTCTGGATCTGGAAAGAGAAGGAAAAAGAAGAAAAAGGACACGAAACCTCAGCCATGTAGACGCTGTCAAAAGATGGGTCATTGGGCTAGCGAATGCAAAGCCCCTGCACCCGTCGCTGCTAAAACTGAAAAGGAGACGGAAAACTGAATGGGGCCCATCCTCTTGGCAAGGATGGCGCCCCCACAGTTAGCCATGCCTGTAAGGGATTAGTAGACGGTGTTAACTCTTCCATGAACCAAGGCCGCGCAGAGGCAGAAGGGTCTGTACAACCTGTAAGCATCTGGCAAGGCGGGGCTGGCAATGACGAACGGAATCCGGAGGATTCTGTAGTCGCTGGCTTAGAGGAGTCTTGGTTAGAATCAATTGCCCAGAGCAGTGTGATTCAAGACTCCCCGAGCGACCCGTGTTGGGATTATCTCCTGACAAAAGGGGTTGCTATGGATGGAGGGGGAAGCCCGATGCTGACCTCTGAGTGTGTCCCTTTACGGGGACAGCGTTGGTACCTGAGTCTGGTTATTTCCGGGACGCGTGGTGAATTTTTGGTCGACACGGGTGCATCTCACACCTTGGTCGATCGTAGATTCATGGCCCGTCTTTGCAACCAGCCCGAAGCTCCGCTACTGGGAGTAAAGGCTCGGACTGCTACGGGAGATAGTATGCAGACTTATGGCAGAACTGTAAAACCTATGTTGGTTGATGGCAAGACATACTGGATATGTCCAACCATCACCGACATCACTGATGATGGCATACTGGGGATGGACTTTGCTGCTCTTTACGGGGTAACAATGAACACCGCAACGGGCCGACTTCAGATTAAACATCCTTATAAACAATCTGTACAGTGCGTTTTAAGGAATGGTTCTTCTGTGGCGTCAGTGGCACAAGACACAAAGTTGGCAGCAGGACATGTATCCGATGTCCTAGTCAGCTGCGTGGGAGTGCAGGCCAAACGGCCGGGAATGTTTGAACCAGAAGATCAAAAGCTCTCTGAGTTAGGTCTTGCTGGCTATCATACTTACCTGGCCAACGCTCGTTGGGGGGTGATACCGATTTGTAACTCGAGTAGTAGAGAAATCACTCTACGAAAGGGGACGCCTATTGGTAACACCACGCGAGCATATGGGGTAGACTCACTAACTACGGACTTTGTGGAAGTAGGTGTGGTGGCGGGAGACTCTTCCCACGAAGAGGCTCTAGCCAAATCCAACCTACCGAAACATTTAAGGTCCCTGTTGTGTGAGTCACACCTCACAACCCTAGAGAGCGAAATGGTGGCCAATGAGCTGTCGGAGTTATCTGACGCCTTTGCACAACCAGGAGATCCTCTAGGGCGTACCAATACGGTACAACACCGGGTTGACACTGGGGACGCGCTTCCCAGTAGAATCCCCTACCGTCGGTTACCCATGGCTAAAAAAAGTGCTATGGAGGCTGAGGTAGAAAAGATGTTGGATGAAGATGTGATTCAACCTAGTGAGAGTCCATGGTCAAGTCCTGTGGTGATGGTCACCAAAAAGGATGGCTCCTGTCGATTTTGCATCGACTATAGGAAGTTGAACGGACTCACTAGGAAGAATGCATATCCTCTACCTCGGATAGATGAATGTGTGGAATCTCTGGGTGGGGCGAAATGGTTCTGTACACTAGATTTACAATCTGGTTATTGGCAGATCGGCATGGACCCCCGGGACCGAGAAAAAACCGCATTTTCTACCCATATGGGACTATTTGAGTTCAACGTCATGCCATTCGGGCTATGCAATGCCCCGGCAACCTTCGAGGCAATGATGGAAACCATGTTACGGGGTTTACTTTGGAAAAAGTGCCTAGTATACTTGGACGACATCATCGTCTTCGGTGGTTCTGTGGAGGAAACTCTACAGAACCTCCAAGCTGTGCTGAAACGCATCTTATCATATGGTCTGAAATTGAAACCTTCAAAGTGCAAGCTTTTTAGGAAGTCAGTTGAATACCTAGGTAGAATTGTTTCTGAACATGGCATCATGGCTGATCCTCATAAGATCGAAGTGGTACAGAACTGGCCTCGTCCGATGGACACGAAGGAGATACGCTCTTTCATCGGGTTTTGTTCATACTACAGAGATTTTATACCTGGATTCTCGAGAGTCGCAGCTCCCTTACAAGAGCTGATGATTGGAGAGAAGAAGGCTAAGGCTAAAATAGTCTGGTCTCCAGCCGCAGAACAGTCTTTCAGTGAGTTAAAGAGACTCTTCTTAGAAACACCTGTTTTGCACTACCCTGCACCTGTTGGTAAGTTCATCTTGGACACTGATGCTTCTAATACAAGTATTGGTGCTGCCTTGTCGCAGATCCAGGATGGGCGAGAAGTGCCGCTGGCATTTTCGTCCAACAGTCTAAGCAAAACACAACGTAACTACTGCACAACCAAGCGTGAACTCTTGGCAGTGGTGGTTTACACAAAAAAGTACAGACATTTCCTATATGGTGGGAATTATCTCGTACGGACGGATCATTCATCTCTGCAGTGGCTCCTTAACTTCAAGGACGCTGAGGGGATGATGGGTAGATGGTTGAACCACCTCTCTGAGTTTGGCATGACGAATGAGCATATCATACACAGGAGTGGAGTAGATCATGTGAATGCGGACAGCTTGTCCCGCTATCCTATCCGGAACTGTCACCGTGTAGACTGCCGAGACTGTGGGTCTCACAATGCAGTGATTGCGTCTGTGGGTGCGAAAGTTCCTAACTGGACGTTAAATCACTTGAAGGATGAGCAGCTTGCGGATCCAGCTATTTCGAGGGTGTACTCCTTGAAGTTGTTGGGCCTGTCCAAGCCTGTTCGCCCCGCACTTTCGCTGGAATGTAAAGAAGTTAGACAACTGTTAGCTCAGTGGGATAATCTTTTTATACGGAACAGTGTATTGTGCCGCTGGAGGGTGCAACCTGGCAGGAGGAGAACAGCTCAGTCTGTAGTGCCTTTGTCACTCAGACTACAGTTGCTCAATTACTGTCATGGCCACCGAACTTCAGCACACTTTGGCAGACAACGGACTGAGGCAAAGATTAAGAGTAGATATTACTGGCCTGGTATGACTTTGGACATACGGCGTTGGGTGAGACAGTGTCCCCAATGCTGTTTATCAAAGCCTGGACCTGGTATTGGTAAACTACCTCTAAGTCAAGAGCTATTCGGTGTTCGATTTGCCCGGATCGCTGTTGATATCATTAGTGGTTTCAACACGACCCCCCGTGGGAATACCTGTATGATGGTGGTACAGGACTACTATACCAAGTATGTCCAAGTATATCCGTTGGTAAATCATACAGCTGTTACCTGCGCAGAAGCACTTTTCGAGAATTGGATCCTCACGTGGGGAGGTCCTTTAATGCTTCACTCCGACCAGGGTCGTGAGTTTGAATCTCGACTGTGGGCAGAACTGTGTAGTAAAATACACATCTGCAAGACGCATACGAACCCCTACCGACCTCAATCGGATGGTATGGTGGAACGTTTCAATCGGACGTTGATCCAATGTCTCACGACAATGGTTAATGGGCACCGGGATGATTGGGATGAGCACGCTCGCTATATCTCCCATGCTTACAATGCTACCGAACATGCGTCGACGGGCTGTACGCCTAATATGCTCGTAATGGGTGAAGACATAGTCATGCCTAGTGACATGGTCTATGGAGTGCAGGGACACCAGCTCGAGCAACCCTGCACAGTGATGTTTGTTGAGTCACTTCGACAATCATTACGCGAGTCCTATGGAGTAGTAAGGGACAACTTGGAAAAATCTGCTAGTTTGCAGAAGGTGGGCTATGACACGGGCCTTAAACTCCGCCAATTCAAGGTGGGGGATAAGGTCGCGAGATTTAGCACACCAAATTCCAAAGTCAAGACCCTGTACTCCTGGGATGGTCCGCATACGGTTACTATGGTGGTTAGTGAAACTACTGTAGTAATACGGTTGCAAAAAGGGACTCTCACTAAATCACATGTGGCTAGACTCCGACCTTGGTATGGAGTTCCATATATAGATGACGGTGAAGATTCCCTCGGTGCTGGTCGAGTACCAGCACCAACCGACCCTGCGCTACCGAAGATACCGAAGGCAGGACCAACGGTCATACCGTCGGTACCGACGGTAGCGCGCCGAAGGGGTCGTCCTAGGAAATTACCGATTGAACCACAGTCGTGTGTTACCAAGCCCAAGCGCGGTAGGCCTCGTAAAAAAGGGTCAGCTGTGCGTAAAGGACTAACCGTAGGCACCGGTAAACAAAGCAAGGTGATACCTCCGGTGTCATCATTGCTGGACATACCGGTACAAGGTCTACGGAGGAGCACACGTGTCAGAGAGCGAGATAAAATTGTGTAAACATTTTTTTCTTACCTTGTTGACGACATTTAGCTGCTGGCTTGATTAAATTTCCCTGGACAGTTCCGTACTGGGCCGGTGGTCATTGGCCCGGTACTCGATCACCAAAACACAACGAGAAGAGACGGGTTATCCGGTGTGGTTATCCGTTGGAGGTAGAAAAGCACGTGTTCAGGGCGGGTGGCTGGCTTTGCCGATTAGTTCTAAGTATGGGATTAGTTTTGACCACATATTGCTTAGTAACACGCTGCTGTGTATATCCTCTAATGCCGGTATATCATTCCCGGGTTTTCCGGTGGCTCCGCCACGAAAATTGTAAACAACAGTCAGAGTTCCCACCGTCGGATATGCCAGACGTGGGAAGGGCGCTGCCCGCGTCACCTGATCGATTTCTCCCGCCAAATGAGCCGTGAGAAATTGGGTCACCTCGGCGCGTCTTCGAGACGCGACCCCTGATTGGCTGAGAAGCCGGTCAAGGGGCGGGGTCACGGGGGACGGGTGGGGTATATAAGCCCCACAAGCGGCCAGGCTTCTTCAGATCAACACGTTTGCCCGTAGGGTAGCGTGTTGATCAGTGGTGCCTAGGTCTGCCCGGCAGTACCTACACTGTTGTTTTACTTGCTGTGCTACTAAAGGCTCGGGTGAGTGAACCGTGAGGTTCACCTACGCCTGAGCTAACAGTATGGCAGCCCGTGTAGATGGCACATGCACGGCCCCGAAGAAGGCTGAGGCCTCCGACGGGGATGACCGAGTTCTCGAGTCTGACACGGAAATGGACACTACCGGTGCTCCAACCGTCGGTCAAGGCTCGGCTTCGGTACCAGCTGAACCTAACCCTGAGGGGTCGGGTGATGTTGTTCCGAAAACAGAACCTGGTCTGGGTGGTAGTAATACCAACCAGGAGGAGAACCCTGCAGGGGGATCTTCTCCGAAACCCGCCGGTGTATTGGCACAAGAACCGACGGTCCCTGATGGTGATTCATCAGACGGGTCCACGGTTCGTGCTAAGACCAAACGGAAGCGGAAGCGTAAGAGGAGGATTACATCTTCCCCTGAAACTCCTGCTACCGAAGAGGTCGCGCCGACTGAGGCAGATAGGCTCAAAGCTGTTGCTGATAGAGTGTCCAAGGCGGAAGCCGAGGGATGGTCTGTTGCAGAGAGCAGAGCCAATCGCCGCCTCCGCGCCAAGGCAGCGCATGTTCGTCTAAACCTGTGTCTCCGTGATGATGACCGGAAGAACCTGAGCCTTTCTGATTTACTTCAGGAAAATGGCAAAATGGCTCTTCCTGCACCTCACACGACCGAGGGTTCAGACGACGAAGACTGGTTGACAGGTGATTCCCACCCCATTGACTGGTACCTCGTGTACCTCAGGGCAGTGTTGGAAGGGAATAAACCTAACATCCATAGGTCATGCCGTCCCAAGCTGAAATATGCTTGGAAGAACTACGTGCCAGGGGATCCCTGCCCGTATGTTCGCTGTCAGCGCCTGAAGGGGGCTTCGACAGCTGCAAAACGGTGGCCGAACCTGTTCAAGTTCGCCCGTCATTTAGTAGAGAAGCACATGAATGTGCGTCCCTACTTGTACTGTGTGAGTGGGAGTACTAGTACTTCCTGCCCTGAGTACAGTGACGGGGAGCTATTCCGTTGCCAACGGAGGGCTGGTTTGGTAAGGCATCTTTGCGACAATAAGGGCGTTCACAAGCGCACTATTAGTCGTGGAGTTGAGGCTGCACTGAAGGTTTGGGGGTGCCACAAACGTGTAGGGAATCTACAGTATAAGTGGCGAACCAACAAACTTAAACAGTGGAATTACCTCACGGAGGCTGACTGGGAGAGATTGTGTAAGGGCGCCAAGTGCGAACAAACCGATCTCGGGCCAGAAACAGAAACTCCGATGCCCACTGTCAGAAAGGATACCCCTCCTAAGAAGAAGAAAGATCTGAAAAGGGGCCGCCAGTCATCCAAAGATGATACCAAAGGTGGACGTGACCGTTCCCGCAGTGAACCTGCGAAGAAACGTGTCGCCACCGCCACGGTAACATCTGAGGTCGACCGTAGCCAAACCGTCGGTACCGTCACGGTATCTTCGGTTGCATTGCCCTCGGTTGCTGATCAACTGCCCAGGCAGGAGAGACAGAAACTGGGTGATGCACTGGCTATTGTTCAGAACTCATTGGGTGACGAGCAGGCGGGTCAGGTTGCTGCTGACTATGTCAAGCAGTACAAGTGGAGCCAGAAGCAAAAGAAAGCTTCAGCTCCACAGGAGAGTATCTCACCTATCAGTGACGCTGAACAGGTAGAGGTACAACAGCCGGATGGGGCGTCAGCCCAGCCGACTGCTCCACCCCAGCACGGAGCAACCTCTGACCCCGCAAGGGATGACGAGGTGACTCCAGTACCTGAGCACAGGGCTGTTGACGAAGGGCTAGCAGGGTTACCTGTGTTGCCTGGAGACGGTCCTGCTTTTGACACTGGATTCTCTGACACTCTAGTCCCCGGATTTGAGTGCTACAGAGCTAAGATGGCTGAAAACGCAAGTAAGCTACTCCAGTTTCAGGTTTCTTTCTTGGAGAAGTCCTACTTTGAGCAGTACAAGTTGCTCAGAGAACAGGCTATCCGGGAAGGGAAAGCTTGGGTTGCTGAACGCACCAGAGTCCTTGCCGAGCGTGAGGCGAGTCTGGAGCAAGATCATGCCCTCTGGAGGGCTACGATCGAACAGCTTGAATCAAGGTTGACAATTGTGACGCCAAGTTCTTCCGGCAGTTCGGGCTAAAGCTGACAGAGTGGGAGAGAACTGGTTTTCCAGATCTCCAGTCCAGGTTGGGGCTTGCCGCAAGGCCTGCTCCTCCTGTGACCCCGGTACTGTCAGTACACCCACCTAGGTATGAGATGCCATTTTCTTTCATGGCACAATCTACCCGGGTGGTCAGTGGCGGGGAGCCTACTGCGGCGCCGAGTACCCTCTCGGTAGCCCCAGGTGGAGCCCTTCCTCTCCAGGTGGAGGCTGCTGTGGTTTACACCACGGAGGCCCCTCCTGGAGGAAGTCCTGATGGGGAAGGAAAGCCATCCGGCGGTGTCCCTATGGACACCTAAGGATGGTCCCCTGTCAGGCCCTCTGGGGTGCAATGTTCCGCCCCTCGGAGGTAAAACTAAACCATCGACGCAGCTACACGCCCCTGGACAACCGAAGCAGACCGACGGTGCTGTCGTGACTTAACCTAGTCACTACTGCCACCACACTGGAAGCAGCCTGATGTCTTCAACCGTGGTTTACTACTAAGCCACAACCGTCGGTGCTCTACTACTGTCCAGGGCTTCTGATCCGGTGGTCACATTCTACTATTGTGACCTATGAACTATTATATGGATCATCCTCCTGTGATAATTATTTATAGGGAGGCACGGACCTACCTTTTTATATTTATATTTCACAAGAGATGGAAGTACTATACCGGTACTGGACTCTATCCATCTCTACCACCATAAACTGCTAGGTACTGGAGTACCGCCCCTAATAAGGATGACGATCTATCCCACCTTATTTAGGATACGCTAATATGGATTTTTATATATAAAACTTTTCTACGCCAAAGGAAGTGAGAGCTATTATAGTTCTATTATTTATATATAAGGACACTAACTCCACACGGATTCGCACCATTGCTGAATGAAGTAGGTGATGTGTTGAGTTTCCAAGGTGGTTATTTGGTGCCTTTACTTTTAACTGATACTAGTCTAGGACTATCAGTTGGACAGTTTTTATATCATGTGCCTACGGGACTATGGTTTGATACCAAAGACTATATTGTTGATATAAACTGTTATATACATGTTAACCTGGTTGTTCATGTATGTATGCCTGTTGTTACTATGAGTAGAAATGTTACTTGTTGATAAATAGATATACGTGGTATATAATGTATCCAAGAGGTATTATTATTATAAAACCAACCCTTCCTACATTCTAAAGGGGGGTAGTGTAACGGGTTGACTATAAAGTCTAACTGTTATTGTTGTATATCTATTGTATGTTGTATGATGTAAGACAACACGGTTCTATTGTGTTTAATAACTGTTTTATTCATCTAACTAGTATCGTCGGTTCGTTACATACACCGACTCCTCTAGTTCGGTTATCTATACGGTAGTGTACCGGTACCACCTTCGGTTACCGTCGGTAGTTGTTACATAAGCATTTTACATAACTAAACCTAACAGGTGGCGCTGCTAGTACGGTCACGTGGCTATGCAGCGCTGTATATAAGACGGCTACTTCTCCATTGGAAGTCAGTCAGGTTTGGGACTGTCGTGACATGACCACCCTGTGCTCACGGGCTTAACTCTATGCTATAGGGTTGCCCACTGTATTATATATCTGTTCTGATCTTGTATATCCGCTGGTTATACTTGTACTATAATACCCAAGAGTTACCTTTACAATAAAGTCGCCGTATATTAAAGTCTAATTTACCTTGTCTGGTTTTTGTACTCAAGTGTTACATACGTAGTAAGAGACCAACTACATATACATGCAGACCATCGCATCTACACATGGATCTGTCAAATTTACATATGACACGAAGGCGTTTCCTTTAATATTGTTCATGCAACGACATGAACCTTTTAGATTACACCCAGGGCCTAAATAGAGAAAAGAAACAGCGTCAAAAGGGAGTCCAGGTTGCTGCCAAAATGACTCCCTTCTTTAGGTCTTTATGTGACTCTTTGGGTCCAGGTCTTTATGTGACTCCCTTAGGTGAGTCAGGAAACTATGTGACTCCGTAGGTGACTCTCTTAGGTCGCCCGGGGAGTCGTCACCTAGGCTACCTTATGCAGCCTGGGCTCCCCTAAAGGGGAGGTTCATTCTGGAGGCAAGCTGGACTCCCTTTTGACGCTGTTCCTTTTCTATGGTCACCTATCCACCTATGGTCACCATGCCAAAGCACACATGGAGAAACGATATCAGCTCCCCAAATCCACGCTGCCATGCAAAGCTCATAGTGGATGGACTATACAGGACGCTTGTAGCACCTGGGGGATGCATCTACCTGCTCCTGTGGGAGTGGCGCCAAGTGCTGCACCTGTCCTTGTACTTGCTGCAGGGTGCTCCAGGGCAGGACGCCGGACTCATTCTCTAGTCTTTGATGTTGAATTTATATCCATCTCCTTACACAATAAGGCCTATGTAGTTTAATTGTGGTATCTCTGTCTGTGTGTGTATGGGTGTCTCTGTCTCTGTCTCTGTCTATCTCTGTTTCTCTCTGTCTCTCCCTGTCTTTCTGTCTCTGTCTGTCTCTGTCTCTGTCTGTCTCTCTCTCTATCCGCATGTCGGTCGTTCCCTCGGTCTCCATCACTTGCTGTTGTACCAGGTTGTTCCCAGGTTATTCCTTCGTTATACAAGGCTCCAGAGAGTCGTGTCTACAATATGATAAACGGTGAAGGTCAGGTGCAGGTTTAGACTAGAGTTTTGTAGTTTGATATGAAAAAGGGGTGTGGATAAATGGTTGATTACATCAAAGCACCCTGTACATCCATCAATGAGAACCGGCACATGTCCAGACGTATATTTCATGTTGTATGGATTAAGTGCAATATCTTTTATTATTTCTCAACAGCATTTGCAGGTTAGGTTGTGAAGCTATAATGTGTAGACATATTATTTTCAATACGATTTCTGCCATATATTGTGCCTTATTTATGTACTATTATCATGTTTTTACCGTGGCAGTTATTGCACAAAAGTTACATTTGATCTACACTGTAAATAGTTACTGTTAGTTTACAGCACAATATACTGTAAATTTACAGAACAGTTTGCTGTAGTCGGAAATACAGAACTATTTGCTGTATATTTACCGACTTCTGTGCTGTAAATCATATTTACAGTAATGTTGCTGTAAATTTACAGCACATGATCTGTAGATTTCTGCCACCTGGTGGCAGCACTATATCATTTTGTGTAACAATTCTTGTACACACTGTATTTTTTGGGTGTAAATAAAGCCCCCTGTCTGTTAAAACATAGTAAAATAAGAATGTGTGAGAGAAACTTCAGCAAGATATTGTATAAAGTATTTCAACTTGCAGAAATGTGTCAAATAATGCAAATATCAGCAAAAGTATACAACAGATACCACATCTGTGGGAAAATTAAATCCTTAACTGTCTGGACTATGTAGTGCTGGCATCACATACAGTTTAGCTGGATAAATATTAAAACCATTACATTGTGTAATGTTTGTTATCCATGATGCAACTGAAGTAATGCAGGAAGGTTCTCTCCATGTTTATCAATTGAGATCAATTGATAATAACAATAATCAATGATAAAAAAACTCAACTTATGGCATTTACAAGACTTTCTGCTGTTAAATTACAGCATACGATATACTGTAAATTTACAGCAAAATGTGCTGGCAGTTTTGGTTCCAGTAGATTTTGCTGTAATTGAACAGAAGGATGTACCGTAAAATTACAGCACATTCTTCTGTTTAAATTACAGCAACTGAGTTGCTGTAAATTTACAGCAAAATGTGCTGGAACCAAAACTGCCAGCACATTTTGCTGTAAATTTACAGTGGTTTCTTCTAACAGTGTATATTTCGAAACACATCATGAACACAAAACATTTTCAGAGGAAAAGAGATTATACTGCAGGGGCGGATCCAGGGGGGGGGGGTCCTGGGGTCCGGACCCCCCCCCCCCCTTTTGGGGAAAAAAATAGATTTTTTTAATGATAATACTTTTCGGTACTTTGGTGTTTGGTAGACCACCCCCCCCCCCCCCAATGTAGGAGTTATATCAAACCCTATGCACACCAAACATATATTGATATACATGTATGAATGAGGGAAAAATAAATTAATTGAAACTATTCCCTCTGGTATATTTCCCCCTGTGCTAGGCGTCTGTTATTGTTGAGTGTATCGGACATAATGACGGTACACAGCCTGTCAAACCATGACGGGTGGAAATCCAGAAATCTGGGATTCTAATCAGAACCAGCTTACTCAAATGTCACAAAGCACGTGGCCGGGGAGAGGTGAAGGGGGGGGGGGGGTAGGTGAGATCTCCAGCTGGTCCAGTGGGAGATGTGGGGATGGGGGTGAAGGGTGAGAATGGCAATAGGAGGGGAAAGAATAAAGGCGACATGTATGACTCCAGTACCTCAATCCAGTGTATTCCTACCTTCCCCACCTAGAACGTATACTGTATTCCAAGTCGTTGACTCAAATCACTTTCTCCTTCTAGTATCCCCAATGAATATCTTGCAATGCATCTTGTTTGCATGAAATCTCTCTTTTTCTTTGATGTGAGTATTTCCTGGCATCATCACGTGTATTCATTAAATCATATTCGAATAAAACAATTACACGGTAACATATATCTCACAAAATGCATTACATATGATTATAAATACTTCACCTACATATTTTTATACCAGGTAGTCTCTGATCTGAGCATAGCCAGGCGTTATTTTGAACAAAATATACAACTATCAGACAAGACTAGTTTTGCTTTTGTATTGGCAGTACCATATCGGTTATGATGAGTTGGCCATTACCATTACAAATTATGGTTGGGCTATAAAAATAGGGACGATCGAGATGCCGAAACACACACCCAAAAGAATTCAGCCTTAGTGTTCCAAGACGCCTCACAAATTACCTGTAAATATGAGATCAGAAGTCCAAGCTGTGGGGTCAGCTATAGCCACGAACGCCACCCCATGGTAGGATGGTGGAGAAGGGGGCCCAGGAGGGCCGGGGTGGGGGGTATAGTTGGTTATACTACACATCTTTTTCATATCGGCGAGATATATGTCTTTCAGCACTACTGAGTGTCGACTTGCAACTGAGATTAATACACCGTCCTGTATGTATCGTGCGTCTTGTATGGGTGGAAAGATTATATTTTTTATCAGCGCAAAGATGTAGCGAGAAATAAATGTCTATAACATTTGCCTCAAACACAAATTAAACTGCTCACTATACTGCATGGTTTTCAACGGGAACCTTAATTCTCGGTACAAGATGTATCAGCGTATATACTGTCGGCAAGTGAGACTGGCTTCCATATGTATCCCCCTGTACCAATCCTACACCTCGCCCCCTCCATACGCTGAATAAGATGGTGAGAATTTACCGGCAGTGTTTCATCCAGCCCAAGCATATCGACCTACCGCATTCTGGCCCCCATCTCCAGACCCCACCCCAATATTAATGTCTTCTCAGATGCTGATTTATTTCTGGGACTTAATGCCGACTCGGGCGGCCACAGCGGGGGGAGGGCTTCAAAAACAAATGTTTTGGATTTGAAGGAATGGCTGCCAGGCCCACACACCTCGTGCAGAAGTACCTTTAATGGGCGCCCAGCAGAGGTGGTGTCATGTTGATGCAGTGTGTGTAAACCAGATCAAACTGCCTCAAACCTGTTCACACTGCCAGGCCCCACACGTTTGTCATGGAAAATTGAATTTAATATCCACCACAAAAGAAATGTTATTATTTCTGTGTTTACTTTGAAATATATCATCATGCCAAGTCCCAGTGATTATAAGATCTGCTTTGTATCTTAATTTGTGCCTCAATTTCTCTTCTAGAAAAGGTTACATGATATTGAATTCTGATCTTTGCTGGTGCATATACAGTTTACACACAGCTAGGAATAGTGAGGACATTGCTATTACGGATTTAATATGAACAACGGAGTCAGCCCAAATTCTATTTGGTTGTTTGCATGGCTTTCTTCTTGGGCATCCTGCTTTCTCTGGCATAATATGGCAGTGTTAAGATATAATTACTGTGCACGTATACCATTAATGATGATGATGTAGAATACAATCACCTATTTGAGCAACCATTTCATCCCATGTATCAGGTTTCAAACACAGAACATGATACAAATGCCAATATTGCAACATAGGAGCAGCTATTTAAGCCATCCTGAGTATCTCACATATCTGCCATGATACCTGGACGTCTGGCATCACCTGAGAGTAAACTGTCGGCTGGTGTAGTACCCAGTGTGTTGTCACAAACGGAGGCGGCAGCGTCCAGTGCCAGTCATGGACGCCAACCATAACAAAATATCGTCTGCTTAGGCCAGTTATTTGGCGGGAAAGACTTACAAACACAACAGGGCGGAATGTGATGGCAGGAGTCGGATTTCTCTGTGGAAATGTTATTTCCCCGGATGCCTGTCAATAATGTGACCTGGCGGAAGGTTGTAGGTGTCAATATTTTACTTGCAACAATAAAAGAAGACTTTGAGGGCAGAGCATGCATATCCATGGACTTTGATTTCGGGTACTGTCTCTGACAGATACTTGAATGCAGGGATTGAGAATTATGTTAGTTTCAACCAAGGAGATAATAACCATGAGTTTATGAGGAGCTTTGGCGTGTTTGTATCGGTATGCCTGGATGCCATGCTCAGAGGTTACATTGCAGTCCAGGAGATCCCTCCAGGGCCTTTTTTGGCTTTAATAGTGACATGCGCCATGAGGAATATAACATTAACAGATACGCGTAGTGACATGGGACATAGCCTCTTCTATAAATTGACAAGGTGACAAGGTGATTTCTTAAAATCAATAGTGGTGACATGTAGTTGGGGGGGGGGGGCAGGCAGACCAATTGTTAATATTTAACTTATAGGTTGGTAGTCTACTGTTGGTGTGGAGACCAATACTTTGTCTGAATGTTGTATTAGGGTAATTTGAGGGTGCTGATTCCGAATATGCCTTGTGTAAAGTGATTTCTTTGTCGCAACAAGGTCAAATCCAAGGTCAAATGTCACGATTTTGGTGTAAGAAGGACACTCAAATAGGTACACCCATTTAGGCACAATGTGTATAATAACATAGCTGTAGCTAAGTCTTCTCACATGACCATTGACAAGAATATAATTTGGTCTTTATATGGCAATTTTCTTTGTTGGAGGAATACAAGGTGATTTTTGTCTAGGTGAAATATGATGAAACTTTATTTTTACTCACATTTCTTACTCTATGTCACCTGTTAAATGTGTGTGTATAAAGATAAAAGATAGCATATCATGTGTTTTCTTTAATGTTGTACATGTATTACATGTTGATCCCCATCAATAACACATGGTCAAATCATCATGGCTGTACATGGTTGCATTACAACATGAAATATATCAATTAAACAAATAACAGTTTAAGCAGGGTAATAGCGGTTAAATCCAATAGTTCATTTGGTTATATTTCCAATCACTTGAAGGTCAAGTCTATCATGCCAAATAATGTCCCATACATGTGAGAATGACGATGTAAGATGAATAAGCTTCACCTGTGGTGTCTCTGTATTTGTCTCAAAATATGTGTGCCCGTTTTAGTTTTACAGTCTAGCTCGGGACAGTGGCCTATCTTGTCCATCTCTTATATCAACCTGTTATGTAAGCTACACTGGGCCCCTGTACCTCTCCTTTTCCCAGTGTACTGGTCACCACAGACGCTCTGGGTGTCAGGTTTCATTTCTCCATTTTGGTCAATGGATTGACTGTGATGAGACATACTGTTTAGTTTTTACATCAAATCTTGACCTTTGACCTTGAATTTGACCTTGTTGCGACAAAGATATTACTTTACACAAGGCAGAATTGAGAGCACCCTCAAATTACCCTAACAGAAGTTTGAGATAAAGTATTGGTCACCGCACTTAATGGCCATTTTTTGAAATCGGGAAAGTTGGGAACCCTTGAGCTGCGACATGTACCTCATTAAGACACCTGTCTGCTGCCACGGTGTACAACGTCAGTCCGACGTCAACGTCACGTCCTGCTGTGTCCTGACGTGACCGGAAGTGGTGGTGTGGAGGTGGGAGGCTGCGGCGGACTGCCCTCTGGTGAGTGTCTGTGTGAGTGTCATGTGGTCTCTGAGGGTGACACATGGGGGTTAACCCCCATTAAGCATCCTAAGCTTGTAATGATCGGTGACTTTCAGTCACTGCAATGATCAACTAACGTTTATTCGGGAATAGCTCTGCTGAAAAGCTCATCAAGGTGGTCCATGTTGTGATAATGTCCTTCTAGTATTATGGTATAGGCCACTCAAAAAAAAGCAGGTTTCACCAAGCACTGACAAATATGACGAGGGCGTTTTTTATTTATTTATTTATTCATATATGTTTTTCACAACCAAAGTTCACATTTTACTACTTAAGAATTTATGTCTTTAAACATGGGGAAAATGTAAGTTGTCCATTTTAATCATGTTTTTTTTAATCAACAATGTGCAAAAAAAAAAGCTGCAGACATCACACAATATCACAGACATTGCCATGACCCATTTTGCTCTGGAACTCTGTGTTAGGTCCCGGCAACTGCTCGCACTGACCGGAAATCCATGAGATCAGCAGATATGTGGAAAGATGGCCCTCTTGATCCAGGGGGGATCAAAGCGTTTATTCAGCACTCTGACTAAATCCCTGCTAACAGCATTAGGACAGGGGGGCATTGCAGCCCACGTACATGTAGCATGGTTGATGCAGGGCTGGAGTTTGGTTGAATCTGAAATTGTAACCAACATATAAAAAAACACCAGTTGAATCTGAAATTGCAACTATGTTGAACATATAAAAAAACACCAGTTATTGTCCATACCAATTGATGCGCTGCTAAATATCAACGCTAAAACCATTGCCAAGAAATGGCCCACTAAAAGACAATGTTGAATATCAGTTGTCTTCTATTCTTCTCCCCACCCTGCAGTATAGTCTCTATCTTGTTCAAGAGCCATCGTTTTTAGCTCATCCTTTCTATACGTCATTGTTTTCGCTGGTGGTCCAAGGGAGGGCGACCACCGTGGTGCTCACTGGTTCACAGCATATCGGTGTCACATGGTTATGTCTCCATGTTATGATGTTGTTATGACACGTTGTTAGTACCACGACCGCCCAAAAGAGGACGTCAGATCCAATGTCTATGCGCAGGCGTAGGTCACTCTCCGAACAGAGGTTTGCCCCCCCCCCCCCCCCGGGTCTCTTCACTGCAGTATTCTGAATTGTTATTGAACCATAATTATGATTATTCTGAATCATTGTTGAATTATAATTGGGATTATGCAAGTACGATGAAAGGAGATGTTGATCACTGGATAATCTGTCTGGTAATCTGCTAGGAGAGTGTATGGTGCCTTATGGTGCCTCCAAGACCACTAGCGCCACCTGCAGACCACCCAGGTACATGCGATGACGTCACAACACGACTCGAGATGAAGAAATAGTCCTCAGCACTGTATAACACAGTCAATGGAGAACACTATAGATCCCAGGGGATGGTCGCATATTCGGTACACGACAGTGCAATGCACTGATAAAACGTCGATATAGGAATATGATCTCAGAGCGGTATTGTCCGCGGTTACATGTATGGCTTTCTAGATCCGGGGAGCTGCTCACTTGTCATCTATGACCTGCTCTCGGAATAACAACACATCCCCCAGGTCCCTGGTACACAGTGACCATTGTGGAATGTGAGCCGTGGCCTCTTCTCACCTCCATAAGCTTACACTACTACCCTACATCTGATGGATCTGGGTAACCAGTGCTACACATTACATATCAACACAAACCATGTCCTATAGTTAAACCCAACACCAACCTCTGTCTCCCCCCTCCTCCCCGCCGGGGGGGGGGGGGGTACTCAGTATAGGAATGGGTACTAACTGTGGTAACTACCCCCGAAGAGCTGTCACTGTGCGCACAGCAAAGCAAGAAAAAGGGGGAGCTGTTAATTATATAAAAGTAAAATATTAGGGACTGTCAATGACTGGAAAGTACCAAATCAGGGGCTGTCACAATGGAAATAGAAATATTGAACCCTCAAATCTCATACCTGACTTGAGTGATCTATATAATTCCAAAATAACCTCACATTAAATGGAAGAGGCCTCTTAACAGTGGGCTATCATTTGACTTCTTAGAGAATAGGGGGCTGTAAAAATATTACACATTTTCACGGGGCTGTCAAATGACCAAAGAGGGGGGGCTGTAGCTTCGCAGTTGGTACCTAGCATCAACCCCCCTCCCCCCGGCCCTCCCCTCACATACACACACCCCAAACCCACCAACACACCTCCCCAGATATTGTCCTTGTCCCTTTTTAGCCTCCTCCGCCTGATGGCTTGTCAGCCCCCCCCCCCCCCCCCCCCCCACCGCATCCCCTGTCTCCCACGATATTGTCTTACAGTTGCCTTTTGATCCTTTGATCTTTCAGACGGATCTAAACTTGAAAGGCAAGGACAGGATCAAGGGGTAGGATATGGGTCAGTGGCACGTGAATGTCTGTGGTATTAAATGGGCATTCTCACCACTCGCACTTACCACATAGCAGACTAAAACAGTACTAGAACTGTGAGTGGGATACGCTCGGTGAGAATGCCCCTTTAAAGGAGTAAGGACATAGTCACGTTGATCAGGAATCACAATGGCACAAACGTGGATGCATGCATGATATACAGCAGATCTCTCCGCTTTGATGCCAAGAGTGAGAAATCCTAGGCCAATGGTTGAACTATACCCAAATCAACGGTATTCAATTGTTAACTATACAGGGGCGAATCCCATTTTGGAACATTCAAAAGATGTTCCTAATGATAACTGATAACCCTGATTTTCCATAATAGGTAGCAGCATTCTTTTGTACGAATAAAGTTAAGTGTCTTTAAAGTTAAACCATTTTTTCCACTTCATCATTACCATTTCACATTTACATGTACATAGGTTTTAAATTTCATGCAGAATACATGTTCAGACATCAGCTGCTAAGATATATGTGCAATGATATGTGGCTTCCCCCTAGAAGATTTACAATGTGGGCATCTCAATAAAATAAATAAAACACCTGGAAATGCCAGGAACTGTACGGCTTTTTTGCTGTCATTTGTCCAGATAGGAACAGCACTGCCAGAACACACAAGAGGCGAGGATGGAAGTTATTACGGTTGTTATTCCGACCCGTCCCGGTACACAACGTCGTGTGGGGTGCACAGCGAGCACCTCTGCAGCAATCTGCCATATACCTAGAAGAATATGGGGGAACAGCTCTAGGCCTTAGTACGGCTTTAAAACAATTAGTGTTTGAAAAAATAATGTGTAGAACATATCATTTGACACAAGTTAGCCTTCATCATAGCTCTATATAATGTGCCTTTATAGATAATACAGGAGATATTTACATTTTGAAGTGTAGACTCCTGTTCCACACATGGTCATAAACGTATGGCACTTTCCTCTCAGAATGAACCCCATACCAAAACCTCAGTGTCCCCAGACCCTCCCACCCTGTGTATTGTCGTATGGATGGTGATGGAACATGGCTGACAGTATGTCAACAAGGGACTATTTACACATGGATGTCTCTGACTGAAGTGCCGTGAATGCATATGCATGTGCAGAAAGTATAAATGTATAATACAAAAGTACTAGTAGTCAATCACTCGAAATGTGTATAATTAATGCACCCAAATGTATACAATGTATACACTATCGTATACCCAACGTAGACACTATGACGTTGTTCACAGGTTTGTGTAGGTTTGTTTGTGGAAGTTTACTTACGTTATTTTTAATTGGACGTTCATGTCTGAATTACTTTAACCCCATTACCTCATGTATATAAAACAGACATAAATTTGTGTCATTGATGTATATTAACACTCACAGACACTTATTTGTGTCCACTGTTCACACAATGATTAAACTCTGAACACAGTTTGTATTAAGCCACAAATATTGAGTGCTCTATGGTCCCATCTACCACACCTTCCTTTCATATTCATCCATACATCAAAGAACACTGCGTACACCATGGCATAGTACGAGTTTGTATGTTATGCGAAATCAATAAAAAGAAATTATTTGGAGTACATATAAACTACATGTATTATTCTACAGAGGGGAATGCGTACACATGCTGGTATGGGTGGAAGCAGGCATGGTTAGACTTGAGGGGTTAGACCATGGTGGGAAGTGGTATATTGAACTAGGGTGGCGGGTCTATAAGCTGAGGTGAGACGGCAGAGACGTACAGCCCTGGAGGAGACAGGTACAGGATGGGTCCGGCAGGGGGTAGGGGCCCACACGCAGGTAGCATGCCACTTGACGGAGATGTACGACCCTAGGCTGCAGGAGACCCCGACAGGCACAGTGGCGCCCTCTGCACCCTGGAAGACCCCTCCAGGGTGTGTAAACATGGCGGCGGGAGGAGGGCCTGCACCTGCAGCATGCTCCAGGGGGGCATGGGGGGTGTGGGGATGTTGGGGGTCAAGTGGGGGGGGGGGGGGCAGGCTGTCGGGGGTTAAGGGGGTGGGGGTGGGGGTGGGGGTTGACGGTGATCAGGAAGGCCGTTATTGCAGTTTCAAGCAAAGAGGCCTAGATTTATTTCTGTAGTTCTGTGCCATCCCGGGTGCCATCCGACTCAAGACGCTGTCAGGCTTTCCTATATATACAGTGTAGGAACACTGGGCCTGGAATGTATAGTTATCTGATCAATGATGGCCGACAGTGAGTAAGCAATGATAACAGATTCTGTCTATTTGTGGTGTAAATACTTGATATTCTTACATGATAGTTGGTAGAATCTTAGTTTGGGTATATATGTGGTCATGTAGGTGACTGCTAGCCTCATTAAATCACTGCAATAATAGAGAAATCAGCCTGAAATAAAGATTGAAGACTAGCCTAACTATATTTGTAGTTATCCTAGTCCTTGTTATGTAAACCAATATAGTTAGCCTAGTCATCCATATCATAACATCATTATTTCCTGCTCTCACAGACCACTATACCCCAAAACCATTAGTGCACCATATGATACATGGCCATAGCTACCAACACTTGACTTTACAATGTTTAACTCCCTATAAATACTGTGCAATCATCCACTGTAGTTTTGCTTACAAGCACAACCACCAACCAAGGTGCATAGGTGATCAGCTAACTATGTACTGTTCCTACAGTGATATATTCATGTACTGACCACCCCTTCCCATTGTAAACCGTGATTACGTCACCGTGACAACTGTGGGTTTATTTTTCTTTTACTATTATTCTAATGTCTTATTTTATATATGGATGTACCGGTAAACGCTGGATCAATAAGCATTGTATGTACTGATATACACTGGGGTAATGTGGCATAGAATGGGTACATCGTTGTTGTGGTGGGTGGGAGGGATGCCGGAGGGATGCTTCGGTAATTTGGATCAGTCTGGAGAACTCGGTCCTCCCCCACCTGGAGGGAGGTGATTTGTCTTCCACCCCCCCCCCCCCCCCACACACACACACCCCTACCCCTCGCCCCCAGGCCCGCCCCACTCGGTACTGCCACTAGGTGGCGGCCCTGTATCGGGTATCAGCTTACCGCCTAATGGCTTCACCGGAAGTGGACGTGTTCTTTTTTTCCTTTTTTTACCTGCAGTAAAATAAACGTGGGTTGGCAGTGAAGACAGGAGAGAACATCAGGAGGAAGGAGGGGACACGGCCACGTCTGTACCCTTACTCATAGCAATCAATAAAAGTCTTACCCAGTCCCCCTCCCTTTCATTATACCCTTTGGTATTCTTAATACTACATGGGGCTCATACAACGTTAACTGCCGATCTTAGGAATCTGTCAGATGATTTCACGTTGTTAGTGGCTTTGCCATGTTGTCCTGTATATGCATGGGGTATGCGCAGATCGAGAAGACCCGTGGGCCTCTAGTGTTCAGGGAAAAAACATGGGGATGATGGGGCACAGTGAAAAAAAAGGTATCCCCCCCCCCCCTCCGCATACACAGAGCATAAAATCGTTATTGAACATAACCCTAGAAGTAAACAAACGAAATCGTAGGGTTTGCACTCTCTTGTTTTTAGAGCTATAACAGCTGATTTGATTTGATTAATGGGGTAGCTCGTTTGGGGGAAATATCAGTTCTTCTATCGGTAGTGCATCAGAAATATTAAAGATAGTCACCCCAAGCTACAGATATTCTGATTTTATTTATACATTGTGTTTATTGACTATTGAAGGCCAAAGGCCTGATTATTGTCCATACGACTGAGGTTGCTAGGGAGAGAGAGATGATAGAGTGCTCGTTGGTAGGCAACTGTTGCTACATAATAAGAGTAATTTGAAATATTTCAAGCAGATTAGATCTAGGGGGCCTAGGTGACTCTCTGGCTGACCTCTGGGAGTCACTTGGCGCGTCATTATGACCCAGACAGAGAGCTATATGACTCCATTGGGACGCTGTTTCTTTTCTCTGTGAAAGTTATGGTTACTAATTTTGGGTATTTTATGCTATATTGGGGTACGTATAAACAAATAGACTCTTCAGTACAGCCAAACAGGAGGTGACGCATCAGCTGCTGCAAAGTCACCTCCTAAATACATGATTGGAAATGGTCGCCATGACAACCGGCTTCATGTCAGAAGTATACGCTTCAATTTTCCTCAGAAATGCTAACATGGATTATTTGTAGGTCATATTATTCATAAATACTACTGTATTCTTTCTTTCGGTTCATGTGATATTTGGGAAAAGTTACATTTGAGCCCCACTTGAGCCACAATGCAGGTGTGAATTCTTGAACAACCATATCAATATCAACCCGTGCCTTAATTCAGAGGAAAGTCTAAGTTATCTTTCCCCGAAGAAATGATCGATGATGGCCGAGCTATTATAGTCTAGGACAGTGAGTGTTCCATAGCTGCTCAGTGCTGCTCGTGGTTTAGACCTGTTGGCTTCAGTTTTACCGTGTAGAGCGCGCACCTGTAGCTCATTAGGCTGGTTCCCGGTACATGTAGGTGCCACGTGTGATGAACGCTGCCGACGTGAGGCAGGTACCAGCGGACTAACGGACCTGACTGCAGGCCCGGAGCTGCAGATTAATTATGTCAGCCACACGGCTGGTTTCCATTAATGCTAACTCACTTGGTGAGGTGAGTATGGCTTTTGAATGGGTTCCTTCCTCACTCGGTGCCAGCCATGGTTGGTTAGGCTTAATTGCAAGGAAAATGTAACTATAAATCCTCTGAACTTGCAGAGAAGTATAGGCTGTATACATAATGTATTGTAGAGTCTTTCTACCTTTAGTTGTATCATGGTACATACAGAAACGGCATTGTCTGCCATCGTGTGCTATCTTGAAATGCCGGCTCATTAGATTGATTCTGATTTTTAGTTAAATAATAGTATTACCATCATACCACTCAGTGTAATGTATAGTCCCAATAGTACGGGTATCAATGTAGAATGCTGTTTCAATACAGATATAAAATATAATATATTATACATGTCCGGGATACATGTCCATGCAACAGACTCTGACAGCACTTGCAAATATCTGAGAAAACTGTCGGTAACACAGCATTTATATAGACTTATCTACGGCGTCACTGGCTATATCATATTGTAATATGCAATACATCAGCTCTCGGCCGTTACGGTATAAAGAGCATAACTGAACTCTTTTTTTCTTCGTCCTCCTCCCCAGGGGCAGCATTTGACGTGAAAACCATCTTGGCATTTTCATACAGACAGAGCTCGGAAAGTGGGTCAGAGTGAGGGCCCCCTGTGGTCTCCACAACTTTGAAAATACCCAAAATCCCACGCTTTCTGGGCGGGTTGTAATCAATGAGCACGGACAGACGAGTAGGGCATTCCCAAGGTGAAGGTCGCAGTGAGGTGAAGGTCAGACGTGCTTGGAGATGAACATGTCATAACTCGTCATGGTGACGTCGCCGAAAGAAACCAACAACAGCTGAATAACGAAAAAGAAATGATAGCAAACACCTCCTCCCTTACTACTGAGGCTTTGGAAATCAGGTAGACGGGCCTTTGGTGTTTTTCCCCTCAAGTGTTGTACAAAATGCATATGTACAAGCTCGTGTAACTGAAAATATGCCTCTACAGTGAAGTTTGGTTCTTATTCCAGGGATCTTACAATGTCACATATTTGTACTGGAACTTGGAAGCCTACTTGTTGAAAGTTAACATTGGGTGCTGAATTGAGTTGATGAATGAGTCCTTTAATAACTCTTAATACTTCATCTTTGAGGCGTGTATCAGCGGTTACATCATGGGCATCGTGCACCAGAGAAGTGAGTTTACAGGTTCAAGTTGGGGAATATGTTGAACGTTCCGGGGTAGTTATTTCCATTATGGATCGTTTATAGAAGGTGCTTGCAGCCCGGCTTGCAGATGATGAAAACGGCAATTCATGGAAAAGAAAGTTTACAAAGCGTAGGAGAACGGGCTGAACCTGATACATGTAGGCCTATGTCGTTGTTTTTTGCTGTTGTATGTTTGTCTTTTTTTTGGGGGGGGGGGCAGGGGAGAGGGACACAATAATGGTGAGTTTTGTTATTAAATTTCCGAAAATGCTGCTGGTCACAGCTGTGTGGGCTGAGTGCAGTGGTCAGGGGTATATATCTGTATATGAATGGGGGACGTGGCGGGGAGGAGGGAGGCACCCTGCAGGCTACTGAACAACATGAATGGTGCAACTAATGCTGGGGTCAGGGGTCACACTCTGGTTTCTCCACAACTCACCAGGGGGTGTTGGAGAGCGGCTCAGTCCGGCAGTCAACTCGAGAGGAGCCCAAAGGGGTGGTCAACCGTGAAGGGTGCACTCCAGGGTCGTATCGTGTAAAGGGGTACGCATATATATGTCCTACTACATAAAGGAGATATGGGCAGAGCTCCCAACCTTAAAACTTCCAAAATCGTAATTTTTGTTTGAGAATTGTATAAATGTATCGTACCCTCCTCATCCTAAATCGTACTCAATTCGTATTTTTAACTGTTAAATACCTGCAATATCATTTTATGATTCGGCACATTAAGTGCTTTGATCCTGCTATATTATCAGTTTAAGTAGAATGAACATCGATAACAAAAACACACCATTGCTGTTTCAATAAAATATATTCCATGAGATGGTTTTCATCCATTACACTTCAATCTACAGGCATTTATATTCTGTATTCTATGCATCTGTAATCATTCATTCAGTACACACACACATTTAGGCATAATCATATTTACATAATTCAGCATTATAGAGCAGCTATACACCATTTGAAACTGAGTGCTAGGTGCCATTAGACCAATGGTCATTTAACCATAGTATGTATAACAAATATATACATCTTTCTTCCAGCAGGCAAAATATGTATATAATTCAAATCCTGGGCAGTAGAAAGTAGTCCAATTATTTTCAACTTTCATAAATATACATAGCCTAAGCCTATGAATAGGCCATCTCGTCTTCTTGAGCATTTTCTTCCATGATTGGAAGACAGTTTATATTAGGCCTGGACGGTGCAAATAATAAATATTTTGATATCTGAGATATGGTAATAGTCTAGGACAAGGATATGAACTATGACAGTAACGACGGATAGCAGCGATGGGTCTCCTGTCTTGAGGACAGGACGGGCAGGCCCATGGGACAGTACGGGGTGCCTCCCCGTCTAACCATGGCCCATGGCCCGGCCGCCACAGCACAAGTATTGTTTTATCTCACAACGGGAACGCCTCCTCATCTGGCCTTGCTGTCCTTCGGATAGCCCAGACATAACTCTGTTGCTTCTTCTTGTCTTCATTCCTCCTCCACTGTTGGGTGACAAGAATCAGGGCGTTAGTGTGAGTGTATGGAGGCCAGTGCACGGCAGTCATAACGCTGTGCGGTCAGCCTCTCCTCTCCAGCCTGAACATGGCCGGGGCCGAGCAGCTCAGGACGGCAAGGAGCAGCTCACGAGCTATTCCCGCCAACCACGAGCAGGTCCCCGGCTGCCTCGGAGTGGTCCTGCTCCGTCAGCTCCTGCGGCGCACCTCCTCCTCCTGCCAAGGCCTTCCACGTCCGGCTCCTAGTCCCGATCCAGCCTCTCCGCTGTTCTCACCTAGCCCTTTAGGTGTCCGACACCCGACTCTTACGGCACCTGAAAGACACAGACAAACGAGGATATAAGTGGGCAGGCGATAAGAGGGGCACAGCATGTATGAGCATATAGCACCAGGTGCTCACTGATAAAGAGATAGGGTGGGTGGTGAGCAGGGGGGGGGGGGGGGTGCTAAGAGGTTTTTGGGGAGAAGGGGCAGCTTCATACCTGCTAGGTATGAGGCTGGTATGACAAGGTATGAGGAGGTTTTCAGTACCAGGGTAGGTAGCACTGGTGAAGGTCGACTAGGTAAGAGGGCGTCAAACCCAGTCTGTCCAAGGTCATAATTATATTCACCAATCAACAAACTCACCTGTACCTGGCATACCAGCCTATTAATTATTGTTATGGTTCTGGAGGCCCTAGATATGTCAATATTAATTCATGTCGGTACCACATACCCACACTAGTTAACGTGCACTTTATATAGTAGAGAACATCTAGAAGGTCAACCGTATAACTGTGTTATAGAAAAGGCATTGTTTTGACCTTTGCTTTATTAGCAACATGTCAAGTGCAGAGTCTAAAATGTCGCTAATATCAATATTACCATCCATGGCATATACTATTGGTAAAAAAGTGAGTTGATGTCTATATGCAAAAGCCTTTAAGTATAATAAACATAATATTATAGTCAAGTAGGCTTTTATCATGTAATACTAGTATTGTCATGATGGACTTAATGCTATTTATGTATCAGGACTACACAACATGTAGTAGGGGATGGCGTTTAGTGTTTTTGTTATCCAGGTGATAAACCCTGCCCTCTCATCAGGTGTGTGTGTTTTATACCCCTCAGCAATGTCTCCCGATAGCGCCGACAGGTGTCGTGACGGACGCCGACCTGGGGCATCTATTTCCGGTTCACAACAGTCAGGTAAAACGTTGTCAGGCACGTCGGGAATGTAGGCGGGAGACTAGTCTACCGGCACGTAACTATGCTGCACTCTCCTATTGATGTTGGACTTTGATACTTGTATGTTTTCTATATGACTCCATAAGAACCTTCACGTTATGTGATCATAGCTTTACCGTCGTAGTACTCGACCGCAGCCTTATTATTAATGTTTAAATACAACTCTTTTTTTTTCTTATCAATTACCTGAGAGTTGTTGGCGTTTTGCTGTCAATCAGTGATCTGACGTCATGTCACGTAGCTTCGGTTGAAAGCTTATGTTTTTACTGCATCATGTCATACCTAGTCCGGTGGTATATATTGGGTGTCCCCCCCCCCCCCCCCCGCACAACTCCCCTTTTTTTAAATCAAGATGCTGGATCCGCCACTGCATTCTATCAATCGGTTAAACCAGATACACTGTAAATAGTTAGTGTAGGTACACAGTAGAATCAACTGTAGAATGGATTTACAGTCGAGTATACTGTAGATTAACAGTATATTCTACTGTTTCCCTACAATAAACTGTACACCTTCAGTAGAATCTACTGTACACCTTCAAAAATGGCAACCAACTTTTCACAGTGTATGCATAGGGGGACCAGGCGTAATGAACCCTATACTGATCTTCTGACTCAGCGTAGCTGTTTACAATGCCAGTACTACATATTATATAAAACCTGCAGTGCTGTATGGGTGACTCATACACTCTTAATCACACCAAGGAGACCAAAACAAGAAAATATCGAGAATGTGTTCTTGATATAGTCACAGAAATCTACCCTGTGATGTATCAGTCCAATCTGAGCAGTGTAACAGCTGCGATGACAGGTCAATGATCATACCCAAGACAGCATGACCGAATTTCATTTTGAAATTTGATATGCGTGGTATTAGACGAACTGTAGTTATAATCATATTAGGGAGTGGTCATTTTTTAACAACAGGGTGGGGTTGGTGGATTTGGGGGGGGGGACCAAAAAAAATTGGACCCCTTGAGGGGGGGGGGACCAACAAAATTTGGACCCCTCTTGAGGGGGGACCAACAAAACTGCACCCCTTTTTAGCGAAAAAGCCCGCGCGTTACTATAGCTCAAAGGGGTCGGCCGCGCTCAATTTCAACTTGCCTGAGGGGGGGACCGAAAAAATTTCCACCCCTCCCGTGGGGGGGACCGAAAAAATTTCGACCCACTCGCGCAAAAATCCACCAACCCCCCCCCCCCTGTTGTAAAAAAATGACCACTCACTTACAATGATATATATGTATGGTCGGGTTACTTGTGATGTGCTGAGGAGTGGGAATTCTTGTGTGCACTGGATGGTAAGCCTACATGTAACATGTAAGATACACATCTGAGTAGTAATGTAGGTTTTCTGCTGTCATATCTAACTCATATTCCATTCATTGATAAGAGTCCTCTATGGTTACACCAAGAGGATAGGATATGCTGTGATCTGATCTACATAATCTGTTACAGGTCATAGTGTTCTCTCCCCCACCCTGTTCACACCATAACACCCTGGGCATCGGACCCTATATTATTTGAATAAAAGTAGTTGATGGTGGTTGGCTGCTGTAGTACAGGAGCAGCTCCGCATCAGCTCAGGTAGGGCTCGACATGAATAAGGTGGCGACCTGCTTCGTACCTATTCCTTTATAGGGAAAGGTCAGGTCAGGAATTTGAAATACAGGATCCAAGGTGTATATAAGCTACTGATGTAAGTTGTAAGTGAAATATCTATCTTTCATGCCTATAGGCGTGCACAAGGCAGCAGTGTTCAATACATTCAGAGTAGGCCCCTAAACATTATAGCCTATACATCCATATTGTACCAAAGGGTACATGCGCGCCAACTTTAATAGCAAATTGGAAGCACCTTACTAGAGCAGTTTGAGGGGCAAAGGGAGCAGCTCAGAGGTTGATGCATATGAGCAGCTCCAGCTCACGTCAGGCCCGATCATGGCTCGGGCCTGACCCGGCCTGCCCTAGGCCTGCCCCCACCATTAGGCCCGCCACCTGGCGGAGGCGTCTCCAACCTCGCCGGGTTACCATAGGAACGCCGGGTTACCATAGGAACGCCCCGCCCGCCATGATCAAAGCGGCCATCTAGCGGCCGACGGCGGAACAAGTGCAGCGCTCGGGGATGATGTGTAAACCATACCTCACCGCCTCCCTCCCTTGGGTGGGACTCAGGATTGCTGCAAAACCTGCCAACTGCTTTAGCATTTAGCTGCCGAACCCTGCTTGAGGACACACATCCCCCGTTTTGTACCATCGAGCCTGCAAAATCTATAGATGCAAATTAGTCCCGTAGAGATCTTCCCAGTCCAACCTACCTACATACCATGGTAGTATCTGTAGGCTGTATATGCACAGTAACACCCTACATTTCCCCAACCTACCGATGTCAGCGTGCCAGTTTCTGACTCAACACCACCAGCCTGCCAGTCATCCATTTCATACCACTGCCAACATCAATGCGCACTTCCTGCTTGGGTTCATGGGAAGCCATGATCAGTTCCCCATCTGCCTATGACCATTATCATTATATAGGTTGTTAGCGGAATTCAACGTACTAAGTATATACAGTAAAACTTCGTTATAAGGAGGACCTTGGGATCAGTGCAATTTGCTCCTTATAAGCAAGGTCTCCTTATAAGCAACGTCAGCCTTATAAATGTTCAGCAACAGAACACTCCCTACCTGTGTCTCTTATACCCTTATAGACTTGATTTGAATACAATTCAGATGGGTGTGTGTACTATTTCAAGTCAAAACCCCTTCTAGATCCCCTTCATGGAGCTTTTGATCTCCCTTCCTCCCTCGGGAAGCTACAAATGTATTCTCCCTACCTCTATGAGATGGGGCAGTGGGCAATTTTAATCAGTATGTGACTGTAATCCTGAGAAATAACGTCCCTGGGTAAGGTTTGCACGTACGAAATAAAGCAATGAGCCAAAATTACCTCCTTATATCAGAGGTTAAAGTAAAAACACCTCCTTCTAAGAGGGTTTTCTTACTATATAAATGTATAGGGGAAAATCGGGACCACACAAATCTGCTCCTTATAAGCAAGGTCTCCTTATATCAGAGTTCGTTATAAAGAAGTTTCACTGTATATTTATTGTAGGAGATCTTGGACAGACTTCATCCTCCAGATAAATGAACTTAGACAATATAATTACTTTGGGTTTTTGTTGCATCTCACCCACCACCTTCCCGTTCCTGTCTGCGTGCAACTGTTGCGCACACGTCTCCCATGGAGGTTAGATTGGCGATGACAGCCTCGATTTGATCGCCGATTGTTGTCGGTGTACAAGTCAGGACAGGCCGACCCATTACAACAAAACAATGGCCTTGGCATCGGGCCTAACCAAATCACTTACAAGTGTTTTCTCCAACCCTGCCTATCAGGTGGCATTGTGCTGAGCAATTTAGTGTATATGGGTATTTTGAAAACCATAATATCTAGATTTTGCCCAGAGGTTGCTATGGAAAGATTTTCCCATTACCCCATCCCCCGTTTTCAAAATCCTGAATCCGCCACTGAAACTATATCTAGACTCCAGTGGATTTCTGTAGATTGCGCTACAATTCTAATAATATTACTCTACACTGCTGCCGCTACTCAAGCATCCATTGCACGTACTGTGCATTAAGGGCATTGTAATAATAATGATGATGACGATGACGATGACGATGAGTTTAAACACTCTATTTCCCTTGCCCGTCGTTATGTCATCCTGTCTCTTGTGCTCCTCGCTCCCCGTCGCCCTCCCTTCAACTCCATTCCCACCCTCTCTGAGGTTCACCAACCCTCGTATCGCCCAAGCCATGGCACCCCAGGGGCGCAGGGGGGGGGGGGGGGGGGCGGAGGGGGTACAAACCTGTTGGTCATGTTTACTGTGTGAGCTATGGTTTTGCCATCAGCAGGCCGTGTGGTATGTTGACGGACCTGTTGTAGGGGCCGGGGGCGGCGGGGGGTGGGGGGGGGAGGCTGACACCGTGGAGGAGAGGTGTAGGACAGGGACATGGGGCACCTGGACATGGCAGGTACTGGAGACGAGCTGGAGCAGACTCCACATAGGACTCGATAAAGGCGTACTGTTTTATCTGCAGCAGTTGCTGATTAATACACGTGTAGCGATCGGGACAATGCCTTTTGTGGCAATGTATTGCAGAGAATATAGCATTGATGCAATGCGTCATACCCGGTATAAGTATATAGAGCGATGTTATCTTAGAATGGTGTAATAAGAATGTGGGCATTCAACCAGTGGCCTTTACAATTCATGCAATGTAAATAATTGAGTCCAGAAATCTCCCTTTTGGTAAAGGCCTAATGCTAAACAATGCCATTTGGCGGGTGCTTGTAAAGAAGGTGTGATGTAGGGTGTTTTGGGTGACGAGGTGACCTGTGCTGCCACGCCTGGTGTGTGGGTGACAGGGGCCTGTGGTGGTCAGTCACCGGCAGCATCAGCCGTGACACCAACCCACCGTCACACCTCACTCACTCCACAACTAATTATGATTAGCACAGATAACGTTTGTCTATCCATGTATAGGGTGTGCGTCCTGGGTGTGCCTTTACACACTCACACCTGTCCTGGTCTGTCCATCAATACTGTACCTGTCTGTGGGACAATCTATAGGCACATCCCGGCGTATCCCTTCTATGCATAGCGTATTTATTGTACATTGTATACGTGTACGTGGCATTCCGGTATCACACTAAATGTAATGGAATTGGCAAACTTGAGCTATAAAACGACCAGCTGTTATTCCAATTGCCCCCATTCGTCTTTAAATATAAAATTACAACAAATGAGTGTGGCTTCGCAGCGAACGCGTGTGGCTTCATCTGAGTGAGTGTGGCTTTTTAAAATGGAAACTCTTCCCCAAACCCTTACTTTTTTCTGAACTGTTTATAGACACTCCCAAGAACCCCAATGATCGTGAGAAGGCGCGTCTACAGGAGGACCATGCCAGGTTCCCATGCTAGGACACGGGTCTGGTCCCCTTTCCAAATCAGGTCACAACCCAACCAGTACTTCTCCCACTCCAAGCTGCTCCGTGCCGTATACTAGTAGTAGCTGGTGGCTGAACGACTCACGCCCCAGCACCCAGACTTGGCACCGGAAGTGGCAAAGGGACGTCGGCTGACGTCACTTCCTGTGCAGCAAAGAGGCGTTGTCCGTTTGTGTGGCTAGTGTCACTATGGTGGCAGAGGGCAGTGGTCAGCAGTGGTCAGTGAGGGATCAGGGTGCATGGGAGGCCCCCAGGGCTGTCACCCTACGCGGCCGTGTCAAATGGATTGTTTCAGGTTGGGTGGGTGCAGCATGGTCACCCCGTGCCCTGGGGGCATGCCACCTTCCTCATGTCAGTACTGGCCCTAATCCTCTGAGCCTGTCACATCTCACCCGTCTTGACACGTTTCACTTCACCCCTTTGACGTGTTATATGTAGGCCCTCTGCCCTACATGTAACAACCTCTACTTCACCCTCCTTTATGTAGCTTTATGGTCCGTTATATATTACCATTGTTGTTTATGTCATTTGATTCCCTTGCACTGCCCTCGTTGTATGATGCCCCTTCTCCTATGTCTGTCTATCCCTCTTTCACACAACCTGGTCGGCCGTCCCTTTCTCCCATGCCGTGTGCCTGCAGTGCCCTCCTCCTTTCTATTATGTCCTTCCATCCCGGGCTTCTATCTCACCCCCGCCCAGCATACACCTCCTTGACAGCCCACAGACCTAACCTTTGTGTCCTGTCAACGTCAGAATGGTGACAAAGTGTGATACACATGTACTAGGAATCCAATTTAATGGTCAAAGATCAAGGATCAGCTTAGACTTGTTTGATCATGTTACAACCTAACTTAGATCCTATAAAATACCGCTGTGCTATTGTATTGGAAGTTATGGCCTAAAGAATTGGGCTAAAGGCTAAACCAAATCCCTCAGAGAAATTCAATTGATAGAAATGCATCCTAAATCAGCTCATTTGAACAACTAACTACATGTAATATATAAAAAGTCCCATTTCATCTAGCACTAAGAAGCCAAGATCCGATTTTAGTATAACTAAAAGTACAGACTAGTGATTTTATGACCGTTTGTACCTGTACCCTGCATCGTACTGCAATAAGATATGCAGTTTTAATACAATGTGCATTTTTGTATTAGTTAAATACAAATACTGATGGTAAAACTCGTGTGGAGCATGGTGCTGTTCGGTCGGGAGGACACATTAGTGAGGGGTGCTGGCGGGGTGCCCTCCGGGGAGCGCCGGGAGGGCCCAGGGCCGCCCGGGGGTGCTGTAAACAAGCACCGCCAGGAACTGAGCAGGACCCAGCCAACCCCTGACCCCGCCTATTGTCCTCTCACCGTCTCACCTACCTGTCCCACAGCTTAGGGCTGGTATTGTCCTCTCACTGTCCCACCTACCTGCCCCACAGCTAAGGGCTGGTATTGTCCTCTCACCGTCCCACCTACCTGTCCCACAGCTTAGGGCTGGTATTGTCCTCTCACCATCCCACCTACCTGTCCCACAGCTAAGGGCTGGTATTGTCCGCTCACCGTCCCACCTACCTGTCCCACAGCTTAGGGCTGGTATGGCCCCCTTACCGTCCTACATACCTGCCCCACAGCTTAGGGCTGGTATTGTCCTCTCACTGTCCCTACTACCTGCCCCACAGCTTAGGGCTGGTATTGTCCTCTCACTGTCCCACCTACCTGCCCCACAGCTTAGGGCTGGTATTGTCCTCTCACCGTCCCACCTACCTGCCCCACAGCTTAGAGCTGGTATGGTCCTCTCACCGTCCCACCTACCTGCCCCACAGCTTAGGGCTGGTATTGTCCTCTCACCGTCCCACCTACCTGCCCCACAGCTTAGAGCTGGTATTGTCCTCTCACCGTCCCACCTACCTGTCCCACAGCTTAGGGCTGGTATTGTCCTCTCACTGTCCCACCTACCTGCCCCACAGCTTAGGACTGGTATTGTCTCACCGTCCCACCTACCTGCCCCACAGCTTAGAGCTGGTATTGCTGGAACTATAGATATGCCCTCAGTTGTCCTGCCTCAGGTTTTACATACATTAGCTGACCGGCAATCCTTCCATGATGCCAATATACCGGTATGTACATGTAGCAGATTGATTTGATTGATTGATTTGTTTAACGTCCAGATGTACATCAAGTACCTCACAGGATATCTCAAGTTAAAAGGAGTCATCCACAAATAGTGGTAGTCTGCCTCACAGTAGTAGGACAGATATTTATTTGCTGCTTGCCCAATACAGCAGTGACAGCATCTATGGATGATTGAATCTATGTAGCAGGGAGGAAGTGGCACGGGATGTGGCTTAAGATAAGGTTGACAATGAATTCGCCTTGTCTGAACCATCACCATTTGCATGAACGGTCTGTCCTTGTCCTCCCAAATTCGCCCTGCGTGTCCCCATGTACTACTCAGACAAACTATTCCCTTGCCCAAAGTGCAACACTAAAATGGCTTCCCCACTGACCTCACATTTGCTGGTACATTGTATATAGATGATACCATACTTAGCATAGGGTTTTTTTGTGCAAGCAAGTATGTCTTCTAGTGGTACCGATCGAGTGGTTTGGGTATTAGTGACAGTAGGGCCTACTGGAAGGTATCTGGCCATGCCCATTCTCCTTGACTGAAATGATTTCTCCACTGAATTCTTACTAATTAGGAACTGCTTCTATGGCCACATTTCCTTTTTCTTTGTGACTTCACTTTTAAACTTTTTTTAACCTATCGCTATTTCTTCTCGGCTTTACCATGGATCATAAGGTCTACACCGCCATTTGCTCTCTACAATTCGCCTATCAATGGGCACATAATACGAAATGCGGCGTTGTGAACGACCCCCTGGCTCTCTAGCCAACCATGGGTTCATTACATGTGAACGTAGCTATATTGAACATTGGCAAAATGCCTCAATTCCAATGACGCATTTCCTCATATATACGTCATGGTCAATCAGCCAAATACATCATGCTGTCACAGGAATGACCTTTAGACTCTAGTGTAGGGTAAGGGTAGTAGGCCTACATAGGTGTTAGCTATACTGGAGGCTTTCTTGCTATGTTAACACATTAAGACCACTTGCAGGGTGGAGGTGGGTGGGAACAGTTTTGTGCTGTATGCTTAATCAAAGGCACGTAAATCACTCGGATATAGGCTAACACATACGTGTAGTAACTATGTTATATATAACATTATTCATTAATCAATTTTTGAGGGAATTCTTTGGTATTACATCGAGGCAATTGGAGGGACTTCTAGACACTTTAGTCCCGAACAAAACATACTTGGACGCATAAACCACAAGTAGTCTTAACTGAACAGGAAATACAGAAGCCATCTGCTAAAGCAAGTTGACTTTGCTCTCACTTTAGAAATGTAAACACATAGGGATGTAGGTACAATACGTTTTCCACAAGTGCGTTTAGATCACACGCCTGCAGAAATCCTAATTATAGAACTCAACACTTAAACCAAAGCATGAAGAACCCTTCAAAATGTTGACAAGCCCATTGACTCCGAGGTAGACAGATGATAATTTGTTGCATAATTCTTCTTAGCTGTTAACTAAAACAGGAAGCCAAGACGTGGGCAACATTCAAACATCAAAGATGTTACAATCAGTGGGGACTAAACTAAAGACGACTAGGATGACACCACTCCACCCTACACAACTAGCAAGGACACAGGCAGGAAGGAAGGACAACAGGAGGTTCTGAGAAGGGGCGTGGGTGTTGTGGTGTCTATGATGGTCTGTGCTTGTTAGTACCAGCTCACTCGCTAAAACACCTTAAACAGAACAGTAAAAAGCAAGGAAAACAACCTCCGGGACAAGTCATCAAAGATGGAAGAGTCCCTTCGTGGCTGTACGTTACACTACATCAATAAACTATAATTTACCCTGTGAAGTCACTTTGAAGGTGAGTTTTCTTAAGTGTGTTTGAACCACATTTAAATCCTTCTTCAGTGAAAAAGCAGTTACTCTGACTTCCTCCTAGACACACAACCTAATGTCATAAAGAAGCTAGCCTAGGCTATCAGGGAGAGTGACTTCTTATCGCTATTTACTCTACAGGCTGTACATTTTCATTACATCTTCAAAATATCTGACAGGGTAGAATTCCTGTTCTGGTAGAATATTTTACAAAGAGGGATATATTGACACAATATTGTAAGGACTGAATGCGTCAGGATGGGATGATGAGTGCGAAAGAAATCTAACTGTGCAGAATATTAGAGGGACCCAGGAGGAGCTTTGGTAGGTTGGGGGATAGGGGGGGGGGGGGGGTTAGTAGGAGACAGGAGGAGGGGTAAGGTCGGCCCGCCTTGAAATGACAACAGACGGTGTTTTCACAATTGACAATCGGCCACAGATGTTTGTGCATACTGAGCTGGGGTGGGGTGGGGTGGGGGGGGGGGGGTGAGGCACTCAACCTCCAACTGTGTCAACCCCCTCCCTCTACCAAACACCCACTAGCCTACTATACACACCCGCCTACCAGCAATGCTATATTTACATTTAAATCTGCTCAGATAAATTGAAACTCCCATTTGAAATCATTTCTGATCCTAGCAAGCAGTCTACCATGCCCCAAGGAGTAATTTAGTAGTACATTTGTTTTGGGCAAGAGATCGTTCTGTCTTTTGCTCATTAGAATTCCCCTTTCTGGTGTCCGTTCTGCCTCTTATAGCCTCTGGATGAGGTATATCTATAATCTAATACTGCACCTAATTCCTGGGTAGACAAACAAACAGTTCCTCCACGTTGCCCTTTTACGTTGATAGGGTCACACTGTCTGCATTAACCTAGCACCTGCCGTCTGTGACACCTGATCTCAGTGTTCGACTTCTCCAGGGTGAGATACCCACAGTATAGGTCGCAGATGTACACCTCAAATACCACATTAGTGTACACGATCCGGACAAGATCATGGTTTAACCACAAGAGATGTCAACGTTTGTTAGCTCATATAATACCATCTGTCTGAATGACATGGCCAAGTCAAAAGTGCTGTAATGAAGCACTCAAAAGTGCGGTGATGAAGCACTCAAATGTGCTGTGGTGAAGCACTCAAAAGTGATGTGATGAAGCACTCAAAAGTGATGTGATTAAGCACTCAAATGTGATGTGATGAAGGACTCAAATGTGATGTGATGAGGCACTCAAAAGTGCTGTGAAGAAGCACTCAAAAGTGATGTGATCAAGCACTCAAAAGTGATGTGATTAAGCACTCAAATGTGATGTGATCAAGCACGGTCTGTCAGATTGTAATACGGCACTATAGGTTGGGTTATGATATTTAACAGAGTGCAGTGGCATATACATGTGCACTACATAATATACACGTAACACAGTATACAATGTCTTGAGTGTACATCTAGTGGATCTAGTAGCATCGTAGACAAATATGACGCAACAGTGTGCGTGTACAATGTATAGGCCTACACTGAAAACCCAATGTTAAAATAAGTACTCACTAGTGAGGACTTTCGGGTGATCATTTTGATTGGGGCGTGGGGTAGTACCCTGGTGATCTTTAAAGTGATCACAAGTGAGGACCTAGGTCATCAATATGATCACCCTTTTGACCAAATTGTAGAGCATGCTAGGTTGTTAATGGGAAGACCCTGGGTAATCAATTTGATGACTGCCTTTAATTTTCTAATTTTCTCATTATAAAATTTTATCTACCAATATTATTATAATTAACCCCCTCCCGGTTATAAACTCCAATCATCGGGCTTTTTTTAAGAGTATGTTTTAGTCCTCATAAAAGGCCAAGTAAAACAGATATTTTAAACTGATGGCTGTCAATATTGACACTTCTAGCTTTGGTTTCAGACACATAAATGGTGTCTTTGTGTATAGATATTTATAGTTTAGAAAGTTCTGACCTAATTTTCAATCAAAGAACTTGATTTTAAACTGTGGTTATTGTCTTCATATATCCTCCAACTTTTAAACGTGTATGACCAATATTACTATAGGGTTAAATGAATATATCACAGGGAGCAGGGGCTATATCTTACATTGTTGTATAGTAGGTCCCTCTAGTGGCAAAATTATGTCCTTAAAATGATCACCTTTCCTTATTTATCTGATCACCTAAGGGCATGATCACCCTAAGTCCTCTGTAGTGAGTACCTTAATATGAGCCTGGGTTTTCAGTGTACGACACAGAACATGTGTGTTGAATGTAGTGGAATATCCCACACAGTGCGGTGTCATAGTATACATGACTGTATACAGCAGTCAGATATACAATGTGCGTTGAATGTAGTGGAATATCCCACTCAGTGCGGGGTCACAGTGTATATATGTGCAGCACAGTCAAAGATATGTGTTTTGTGTAGTGGAATACCCCACATAGCGCTGTGTCACAGTATACACGTTTACAGCATTGAGATAAATGTGTGTTAAATGTTGTGGAATATCATGAATAGTGCTGTGTCACAGTATACATGTATACAGCAGTCACATATAGCTGTGTGTTGAATGTGGTGGAATATCCCACATAGTGATGTGTCATAGTATATGTGTGGTAGGTTAGGGATATGTTGGGTAACGCCCGTGTTGTCTGAGCAAACTATGAGCAACTGTGAGCAGCCTGTTCAGCTGTTGTCAGTCCACCTTCTGGAGGACATCACGCTCTGCCACAACCTGCACTCAATATTCTACTGCACCTTGATATCTTCAAGACACCTCAGCAGAGAATCCCAGACAAGCAGTTTTTTTAGCATGGACCATGGCAGGTTGTGCTCTGGAATCCACTCCTTTGAGCCAAGATACCAGAGCCGATATCAATGCAAAGCAGTCAGACTGATGTCACTTCCTCTGTACATCAATGTGTCGTCAATATCGTCAAGAATGCAATAAAATAATTTAAAAAAATGGAAAAAACACATGCTAGAGTCGGACCTATATTTCTTATCTGGCCTTTACAGCTGGATAGTCATTGAGCCTTCTCGGTTCTATATTATTTACAGCCGATTCACAGCTAGTGAGGGCTTGTGGTTAAACACTGTGTGTCCTTACATCACTTGGTCCACACCGTGTGAGTTATGGGCTTCTGTCTCCACCCCAGGCCGTGCTTTACGCCTTGTTTTGGTAACAGTGAGCCCCCCCCCCCCCCCCCCACTCCCCACCCCATCCCTACGCCCACTCATGGACAGCAGGACACGAGCAGCTCAGTGACATGAGAGCAGCTCCACTCAGTATGGACAGCCCCTTGCGTAAAAACAGCTTTTCCTTTTCAAATCGACTATGTAGTCTAACATGGTGAAAGCTTCTCCCTTTTTTAGAAAATCAACTTCCTGCTGGGTTACTGCTATTTCCTGGGCTTGGCACTTTTGTAAATTAACAATGCTTTTTTTCAACTTGAGACTTCTAGATCAGTGACTTTCAATGTTTCTCATCTTATTTTCTGAGCAATTTCAACTTCTATGGCGTTCCATAGACCACCTCTCCCACCCTGAACTGCTCCTTTCAGTTGCAGCTATTGTGTCTGACATAAATCAGAGTCTCAAGGACCTTGTTTTACAAGTCGTATCAGCGCGGTCACAACCTCTTCCGTCAGCCGGGCGCCCTAGAGCTGCGCACAGCCACTCACGGGAACCAGCGAGCAGCTCACACGCTTATCTCTCCCATTATCGCCCACGTCTACTTGTGATACATGTGATACACAGCCAACAGTTGCTCGGGGCAATGTAGCATGGTGCTCATAATTGCTCGTTTACTATCAAATCAATTTGGTCTTTGAACTCGTCATCAATTTTATCGAAGCCACATTGCAAAACTTCTTTTTTTTTTAAATTTAATCCATGGCATTCAGAATATCGGCACAGAGGCCAGGGGAACTATAAAACAACTACAGACTTATCACATACAGGGGCGGATCCACCTTTTGGAAAAGAAATAGATTTTTTTAATGATAATTTGATCCGCCGCGAGTCACTTTTCGGTACTTTGGTGTTTGGTTGACCCCCCCCCCCCCCCTTTTTCAAATTCCTGGGTCCGCCCCTGCCATACCCAAAAGAGTAATTCTGTTTTATTTCTGGGGAATGTTCACCTATATTGGGCCCTCTTTTACCACGCCCCCCCCCCCCGCCCTGCAACGACCCCCCCCCCCCCCCCCCCACCTTCCATCACCACCCACCCACAGTCCCTTGCGGGTAACGTCATTTGGGAACGTAAGTCGTTCTCTTTTCCCTTTGGAGAGACACTCAACAAAGACCAGACTGCCAGAATTAAACATTTCTCTGAACCTGTGATGCTCAGGGATACCAGGAGTGCAGGAGTGGAGAGTGCCCGGACCGGGTCCCTGTGCAGTGAGCTGCTCTGGGGCTGCTCCTGCCGCCTCCTGCTACATGCTTTAACGTGTAGACGAGGCGGTAGTCGGGGACGAGCTGTCAACGCCAGAGACGGCCGACAGCTTGTGTACATAAACAGAAAGAATATCCGCCAGAAAACGGATGTAAAATGTGAGCCCAGACAACTACTACCAAATAGGCAGCCGCTCCGTCACTAGGGCACAGACCTGTTTGTCCTCTCAGACATTTTTTTTGTGAAATGAAAGACAACATTGTTTTCTTAGAGATCTGTTATCAGGTTATCACATGACCATATTTCAGTGCCACTTTGTCCGTCTGTGATTCACTGATTGAGTACTGTCAGCATTTCAACTGATTTGACGGCCATTGGCACGTGTGTTTCTTGTCAATCCCATCTTGGAAATGATATAAACGTGGGATCGGACGGCTGGACCATTGTCATTTAACATAAAGGGAAGAGTAGGTTGGGCAAGGCAGTAGGTGTTACTTACTATGACAGACAGAAATGTATTAAATCTTTATATTTTTTTATAATAGCAAGGTTTTAATATGTTGACATGTTACATGACATTTCCATAACTACTTGTTAGAAACCCCCTCCCATCGCTCGTCCCAATAACTAATTTGGACAGAAGCTCACGGATGCACTATACTAGTATCAGGTAGTGTTTGGTAGGGGTGGGATAGGAGTATCTCCTTGTGGTACAAACATGTGAGATAGACTGCAGAACGCATGAGTGGGAGGGTATCTAGTAGGGGACAGAAGAGGGGGAGGATTCCAGGGGAGAAAACCTACACTGAGCAGGTCACCCCAACTCGATAACTGGGTCTCCGGTATCTGCTCACCACCCACCTCCCAGTTGCTCATGCGGACTGGAGCTCTCCGCAGGTCCCTCCACTCTCATTCCCAGGGGGGGGGGGGTGTCTTCTCTAGGGTCTGTAAGAGGACTAGCGTTGTCACCACCTCAAGAGGCTGTCACCATAGTAACCATGTCACTAGACCAACTCAGAGCAACTCGTATACTAGTACATATTGTTATTGTAGCGAGTTAGAACAAGAGGTGTACACATCACCTCGCCTTTTATCACCATACAATGTACAAAGACCTATGTAGCTATTCTGTAATCTCGTTTATTGGGCGTAAAATAAAAGGGGCCCAACCCCGGGGCCCAACAATATTTCCGGAAGACTTAATGTAAAGAGTTCCAGAATTATGTATTTCCTTTCACATGCCATATATAAATTACGTATTATAATGTATATGTATTGGGTAAATATAACGGTTAAAGCTCTCATTAATGTTGCGCGCTAGTATAGCCAAGGTCAATCCCATTATTTAGCCAATACCATTGTGTAACCAAGTGCTAGCTGTAGAAACACGTACTGGGTCCGGGACTGAACACGCTGTGGTTTGGCTGGGTGTGAGACAAGGTGTCGGGTTTCCGTCTTTGTTGGTGAAGGTCGGACGGGATGGGAGTACCGCCCGGGGTACCGTCAGACCTATCCCTACAGATCTTATAACCAGGCTTCCAGATAAGATAAGATTTAGTTTTACAGATATAGCAATAATAGATACGGAGGTATCCTATTCTGTGGGGGTGACTGTACTTTGGGGTGGGTGGATGGTGCTGCGTCCACCACAGCATCCTGGGTGCGGGGATACTTTAGTATGATGGATAGTCTGTACTGGAGGTACTTCTACAGAGGACCACTTTGATGTCATAGTTGTCAGAAGGCTGTACCAGGAGTGGGCCGTTACCGTGGCCGCCACCTCCCACCAGTCTATATTCTAGCAGGTTTTCACCCTACCGAGGGTACCTTTGAACATAATCTCCTAACTTAAATAGTTCATCTCCTTGAACTGGGGGCATGTGCTTGTCAATTATCCTCTCTTAGTCTCTAACGTTCACATGTTCAAATGATGTTGGACTTAAACCAGGACCGTTAATACTCTCAGAGATTCCCAGAATATCGCGAGCACAGTCCAACCTCCTACTACACTCTAGACCTTGTAACCATCATGTCCCGGACTTTAAGTGAGGGCCTCAGAGTCCCTCGGCATTGAATACTGTAAACATTACGTCAGCCAGAAGGAACCGACTTTACTATTTGGCGTTGTAAATGACAATGGCTTGTTTTAATACATAGAAAGTGGCGTTATGTTAGGGAGTATACATACCTGTGTGGTGGTGCATGTGGCCCGGCTGTCCCCTGCCGGTGACACCCCGTACGGCTGTGGTCAGTGGCCGTTCATGGAGGTGGACCAGGCACCCTCCATCCGCCACACCGAGAAGGCGTAACTCAGCCGCTCGTGGGCTACATAGGAGCAGCTCGCTACGGGCAGCATCTGCTTATTGTCCACATCGTCCGACCGTAGCACCTGGTACAGGAAGTCTATGTATCTCGTGGCCAGCTTGAGTGTCTGGATCTTGCTGAGTTTGTCCGAAGGTAGCGTAGGGATGATCTTCCGCAGCTGGGAGAAGGCCTCATTTAAAGACTGGGTGCGCTGACGTTCACGCACGTTGGCCAGAACGCGCTGGTTCTGCAAGTCTTCGTAGGTCTGCCCCGGCCCCGGAATATCACCCACCGCCACCTTGGACTTGTGGCTGCCGCCGCCGCCGGAAGCGCCGCGGTGCTTCTTGGCGCTGCCCGGGCCCTGCCCGCCCCCTCCTGCAGCGCCAGGCACCGTGCCTGCCGCCGAGGAGGACGTGTCAGAGCCACTCGAGTCGGTCCGCGTTTTGCTGCTCGGGGAGAACAAATGAGCGGGTTATTGATGTGCGAACACGTGTTTAATGTACTTACTCTTCATATGGGTTTAAGCAAAATTGCCATCCAATGTGTTTCCGGCATGTCAGTGTTGCAGGATATGATTATTGTATTAAAGTGGGATATTTTAATATCAGATATTAATGGCCGATATTAATACCCGACGTAAGTACATTATATAATAGGTCAATACATATATCAATATATCCACAAGCTATATTTCTAATGATCACTCATAATATGGGGAAAAATGGCCTTACGATATGCTATTTAGTGGACGGTGTGTGATGTAACTTCACCTGTTCTATTGATGGGCCGCAGTTGATGTGTTCACATTGATGGGGTTTATGTAATGATGATGTGCTACGTTGATTAACTTAATGTGTTATATTACGTCAGGCACGTGGCAGTTACAGGCTACACTATTTTAATAGTAGTCTGGGCAATATTCACGAATGACGTCACTATAAAGTGTTCCTAGTGCTCGGACCGATGAAGGCCATCTAATACAAAGCAACATGAATACAACTTGGTGCACCTGTAACTCCCACCCCTTTACAAACTAACCTGTAGGATCGTTTCCGTCCGCCCATCTCTGTCCCTGTGGCGTTGCCGCCTGCGTCCCGGTAGAGGTCGCCGCTGTCCTCCCCGCCGGACAGACTTCCGGTGTCGTGCGCGCCCATGCCGACAGAGGGCGGTAGGGGTGGGGCGTGGGCCATGCCGCTCCCGGGGGAGGAGGAGGAGGTGAGGCCGGGCTGTGAGCTGCTGCCGCCCGGGTACAGGTACTCGGCGCCGCCCCGGTAGCCTGCCGAGCTGCTCGTACTCAGCTGCTGAAGGTGAGAGCTGTGGTCGGTGCTGTGGCTGTCTGCTCCCCCAGCCGCTCCTACTCCCAGACCCGACTCGCGTTTGATGGTCAGAGAGGTCTGCTCTGGGACCATTATCTTACTGTGTGAGCTACTGCTCGCTGTGTGACACAAGAGGGAGGAGGGGACAGGACGAGCTGATCTACTGCTCACAGGGCCAAGGGATGAGCTGCTCTTTGGTAACGTCAATCCCTTCTCTGCACAATGTCTCCTGGGTCGATTGCTCCTTGGCGGGCAATTCAATCATTAACTAATTGCTCCTATGATTTAACTGTTCAAAGCCGACACCCCAGAGACCTGTCTTAAGGGTGGAACCTTCAATCCTCCAGTCCAGTGTAAGTGATGAGATCCCACAGCTGGGGAGGATCCCGGGGGAGTGGTGGGAGGCGGTGTCAGGGTCCTGCCTCCACCAACTCACAAAAACCTCCTGGGTTCCACCCTGGAGGGAAAATAACAATGAAATACACACAGCCTCTCAGTCAACACAATAAATACGTCTAGTTCTCTTTGAAGTGGACTGGGAACCCCTGGAGGAACAATAATCCTAGTGAGTGGGCGTGAGAAAGTCAAGACGTGTCGAATCTTTGGGGATATATCTGCTACTGCCCACTGGAGGAAAACGCGACTGGATCAAGTCTCCAGTGTGTTTCTGCTGATACCCTACTCCTCCTGGCAGCATAGGTAGGTGGTATTAACGGATGTCCACACCAGCTCCTCCAGTAGGTCTTTCCTCCACAGTGTTTGAGCAACTTCTGCTCCCTCTCCCTCCACGCCCCGCTATTACCTCCTCCAGGGGAGGGCCTGGAGGAGGGGGCAGTACCGCCTCCTGGCGGGGCCCGCGCGGCCTGTCAATCACCCCGGGTGGGAGGGGCCTGGGGTGTCATTGGCCACACCCACATTAATACATAAAGGGTATTGGATCACGTGTCATTTAAATACAATAGCACTTGGAAATCTGCTTCATTAAGAAACGTTGAGCTCTTGTTTCCAGTTTTCCGGGAATATAACTAGAGAGGCCTACGTACATATGTATACGCGACAGCTGCTGGAAATGCCTTGAAATACGCAATTTTATCGCTTTGGCACGCACTAAATTAACAACATATTACTTTACAAAATACATGTACCTTAAAGGGGCCGTCCTTAAAGTATGTCACACATGAGGGGGGGGGGTCTCCCGGGGGAGTCTTGAATCCCAGTGATAGAGGTGTGGGGAAGAGCGTGACAAAGGGCTGGGGGGGGGGGGGGGGAAATGGCCCAAAAAAGCGTGAGATACTTCATGGACGGTCCCTAATAACTCATAATAATTCATACATCCAATATGAGCCACTTTGATACTGAAATCGGTTTAGTTACATGAATTGCTAAGCAGGATGGGGATGTGGACAGAGGCTGGCGTGTGAACCTCTGAACGTGTGAAGGGATGCTATAGTGGGATTGTTTCTAATTGTTTATTTAACAATCAGCAGCCCCTGTCTTCTACCCCCGCCCCACCCCCAAACACCCACAATGTGCCCCAAGTATCCGGCTCTGGTTGGCACAAGTCACTCTGGGTCGCTGTGGTCACAGTGGTAGTAGTGCGGGTTGCTATGGTGACGGACTATCTTTACAGCAAGCAGGCCAGCTAATGAAGTACAACAACAAACGGATGTCACTCATACCGACAGGTTGTTTTCTCTGTATTAGCTACAGGAGAGTTCTACCAGAGTGTTAAGTCAGTTTGCCCTGGTTTAGCGTTGACTTTGATGTAGCATTACACTCAGCCTGCCTTCCTGCGGGGTCCTTCCTCAAAGACTCCTACTACATTGTAATAGTCTTATCATACCTTTTCTATATATATATATATATATATATATATATATATATATATATATATATATATATATATATATATATGTACCTAATACCTGTATGCAGAGAGACAGTTTAAGTAAGTTATTGTTCATTCTCTGGAATGATTATATTTGTGTACACATGTATCCATGAGACACACCCCCTACGTTTATCCATAAACTATGAGACCACAAACCCCGTTCACAAACCTAGGTATATATTTTTTGTGAATTAGTTCCCAACCAAAAACCCTGATACTTTCAGATACACGCGAACAATCACAACCCAGGAGAGGGGTCGGGTCGTCATATAAGCTCCGCCCACCTGTCAATCATATCACTACTCATGTCTCTTCTTGAGTTGCTCCGGGCCGAGGAGTGATAGACATTGACTAATGTCCGCATCTAATACAAGTTGTGTCCTTTGTCGTCTTGATGCTCCGTCATGATGCTGCACAGTGGCCGATTTAGATGGGGCGCGGGGGGCGCGTCCCCTCCCTTTTGTCTGTAGTTAAGAATTTAATTGTCTTCTTCAGACCACAATATTGGCCATATTATATTGCGTCTCCTCCGGGGCCCCCTCCTGTTGCCTAGAGAAGGCCGGATCCTGGATCCGTCACTCTGCTCTATAGAGGATTACAGAGCAGGTCAACTCAATCTTCAATTTTCTCACAGCTTCCAATTATACTTCAACCTATAAGTTACCCATCCTTTATTTATGGAACATCACTCATCATTCAGGACCACATTCTAGGGTGTCCCCAGTCTCATTTGGCGCGGACGTAGAGATCAGACAGGGGTTATAAGGCAGGCAGTACGTCATGTTGGCACCCGCCCCATTAGGGTCTGGTCCCGGGGCCGGTACTACTTAACTCTGTACCCACCTGGTCACCAGCTGCACACAGGTGATCATATTAATACGCCACCCCCCCCCCCCCGCCAGGAGGCAGTATAGTACCTGCTAGTTTAGGTTTAAACATGCTCCATGCAATCAACTCTTTGGAACAATGTATCACGGTAAAATACATGGGTTCTAATTTTGCATATATAGGCTACTAGTATGCTACCCATTTTACTGCTACCGACCCTTCCGCCATACCCCCCGCCCCGCCCATTAATTCCCTTCCCTTTTTATGCCCAGGATGCCTACGATTAAAGACGAGTAAGGGGGGGGGGGGGGGTGCTATATTGGGGGCAACATAGGGGGGGGGGGTATATCAGCATATCACGCATCGATTTGGTGGATTTCCATTTAACAGCGAAAAAAGTCCGCGCCTGAACAAAAATTCAAATGAAATGTTGGGCATAAAAATCCTGACCTCTCGGACCCATTCCTTTCCCCAACCGGTTGTTAAATAATGGGGTCTTGATAAGGGGGCCCGGGTAAGGGGGTCCCCATTATCCCATGTTGATTTTTATAAGTGGCCATGTCGACATATCGATTTTAAAATGTCCAACGTCACTTCCTTTGTCCTCTGTCTATGTCGCCGTGTCTAATTTAGGGATCTAGGGCCATAATAATGACCCCTCCCCTATTCCCTGTCGGCTCATACATGTGTGCCTAAGCCCTTCCCTCTTTGATATTCATAGTCATGCTTCAATCGCCTATGGATATATAATTTCTCTCGGCTCAGCAAGCCCCCCTCCCCCAACTCACCAACGCAAAGAACATGTTTGTTTTAGTCAACATAATCCTAGATTAGGACCTAACATGTCCATGACCTAATATATTCTAGTGGCTAGTTCTCACATTAGGAGGGAGGCATATTTCTGAGTTGCGGATCAATGGGTGATCAATGGACAACCACTCCTTGTGCATATCTCCCATACTGACATAATCTACCCTACATTTTCTGACCACGTTATCTGAAACACACCTTTGTCATATTTTGGCTAGCCAACAATGGCGGCCAGCGGCCATTACGCGCCCGCATGCTGACTGCGCATGCTCAGCCGAGTGGACATGTATGCGCTGTGGTGCTGTTGGTGGTGGTAGCCGTCGAGCACCTGACAAAGCAAACCCCCGCGGTTGGGAACTAGCGAGCGGCAGCTAGGTAAACTTCCGTGACCAGTCCGGTGATTGGAACCGTCTGGGACTAAATCTAAACCTGGCCTCTCCTCCAGGGTGACCTGGATCAGAGCTTTACAGACAGGGATGACCTTCTCCTGGGTGTAACCGCCGTCTAATTACCCAGCAGAGATAACCCAACCTGCCACTCAACAGGACCCTACACACAGACATGAAAAAGAAAGTTGGAATACTAGTGGTATTAAAGGCCGAATAAAAACTGTTTTGTTTCAGGTAACATGGGATGAAAATGTAGGGTCGGTAGGTCGGATTTTTTTCTACAGCACCTCTACGATACCAAAAAAAGTGCAAAAATGGGGAGGGGGATTGAAAACTTTTGTAAACCTAAAATTGACCTGAAAAAAGCGTAAACATATAAAAATTTCTTCAAAATTGGATAAAAAAAAGTAGGGTCGGCCCTGTTTTGATAGGGTCGGTCAGGTGACCTGAAACAAACCCTTTTTGGGGTCTAAGGGTGGAAAATGCACAATACTGACAGTTTCAGTGTACTCTTGATTGAACTAAGTTAAAGTTGCATTACTTGTTTAAAAAAAAAGAGTTGCCAATGGGTGAGAACGATGGATGATCCCAGTCACCATGACAAAATAGAGCTATGCAGATGTATTTCATTCAATTAACACTGGGTGGCAGTCATTTGCCTGTATGCCAAATGTGCAATAGCAGTGGGTAGTCATTGGGACAACCTAGGGCATATCTAGACTTAAGAGTTGTCATCACTGATGATATAAGGTCTTCAAATTAAAAATACATGAATACCTAAATCAACATTCTGACAACCCAATTGACCCAGGCCAATTGCCTACCTAAGGTCGTCATTATGACAACTATGGTCTGAATGTATCAGATGTGACCACCTTAGGCCATCTCACTGATGACCTGAGGTCGTCACCTTGACTATCAACCTGTTATGTAAGCGATACTGGGTCCCTATACCTCTCCGTTTCTCAGTGTACTGGTCACCACAGACGCTCTGCACTGTAAGAAGCTACTGTATTTAAACGGCACAATGTGCTGTACATTTACAGCACTTTTTCCTGTAGTTGGTATTACAGTACTATTTGCTGTATATACAGTACATTGTGCTGTAGATTTCCGCCGCTAAGTGGCAGCAGTAGACTATTTCTGTATTAATTATTCCACCAAACCCTTTCGCGGGTCAAATAAAGCCTCACAAACTCTCTAGACATTGTAGAATAAGAATGGACAAGAGAGACTGAATGCAGTTATCATTAAGTGTATTGATATTTGCATAATAATACCAAAAATAATACAAAAAAACAGCAAAAGTATAGAATAGACACCACATTGGTGGGAAAAGTTAAATACTTAAGTGCCTGGACTGGGGAAAAGCTGGTATCAAATACGGTTCAGCTGTATTGAAGCAGGATTAAACCATTACATTGTGTAGTGTGTATTATCCTAGCTGAGATTGAACTATTATGCAGGAAAGTACTCTCCATGCATGCGTATTAATTGATATAAATTGATGAGAACAACAATATGAAACCTACAGTATAGTAGAACAGACGGACGCATATGAGACTCAAAAGCTCCCGAGTCAGACCCCAGAAAAATGGACTAAGTTGGTGTTTTTTAGTCTTTTTTCAGAGTCCACCAGCCATATACAATAAAAATACCTGCACTATACTAGGTCTTTTTGATATCATGTAAGAGGAAACACTCTAGTGTGGCTAGGGAAAACCCTTCCACATCAATGAGGGCGTAAAGATGAGGTGAGACGTCAGTTTCAATACTTGGTATCTTTTATTAATAATAATATTAATGTCAGAGTACCAGTCACTAGGGCTCAGTATATAAGTTACTGATGGTTGCAAGATGATAAGTGATTTCCTCCTCCATCTGACCGGGGTATAAGTACAGGTGCCCGGCAGGTGGAGGGGGTGCCCATGTGACCGGAAGTAGATGTAACAGTGGTTTTCATTGGATAATATACATTTGACATTTGATTGGATAATTATATATTCATGGCTTTAACATGTGGTGTGCGCTGGACCGCGGGTGGGGAGCCTGGGTCCAGTGCATTATGGGTAATGGATTACATAATAAGTAGCATGCACACGTGGGGGCTTTGTCGCCCACCTTCCAGGTGGCCTCCAGCCGGCTCAAGTGGCTTTGGCGGTGCCACACTGATTAAGGGTGTCCAGCTTTATAGCATTGTTTTATGTGTTGACAGTTAATCCTTGAGGTCAACATATAGTTCATTTGTTTTGTGTATAGGTGACCGGTCGGTGCCTTGTCGTCTGGAGGGGCTGACCGTTACCTATTGTCCCTGGGATAAGGGTCTGCTTGTGATCTATGGATTAGTTATGCATGGGGGTTAGTTTGGCTTTGCTTAGTGAGAAATAGGTATGTCTGACGTCTAGGTGTACTTTGATGGACATATGGATTGAAAATATGTATAAAGTATTGTGCGTATTACAAATAATAATAAATATGAATATTAATAATCATAAATCATAATTATGACGTAATATGACGTAATATGACGTAATACAATTGATGAAGGTATAATAAGGGGTTTTGTGGCGTGACAGCACCCCCCAATACAACTCCTGCACGCCCTCGTGCAGGCCGAGAAATAGTAGAGGAAAAGTTATGTCACGCTTCAAAAGTATTTTGTATGAACATTTTTTTTGTATTTTATGGTTTTTGATATATCTATCTTATGCTATGACTATGACTAAGTTCTTAATCACATTTTCTAGTTTTATACGGTGTTTTGTACATACATGTTATGCAGTGGTAAATTAATAATATTTCAATGGTAACGTACTGGTACTATATGTCTCGCTTCCGTTCTATTTATATGATTATACCTTTGGAAGCTTTTAACCTTTACCAATTATTAACATAATACAAGTCGTGGTACAGCGGTAAGTGTAATTTTGACGTACTGATTCTATATGTCGCGCTTCCGTCCTAGTCTATAATACAATCAATTCATACGATAGGAAGCTGTAAGAAATTCATTTCGATAATAATATTGGTGTACTAAGCGTTTACATAGGCCATGTGTAATACTTAGTATGGTATGATAGTACATGTATAACAATAGGTTTTGAGCAGTGTATTTTGTTTATGCAATGATCTTTGGCAATACTTGATCTTTGATATTCATTCTCAATGTCGAGGGGCAATGGAGGAAGTTCGTTCTGAGTTATCACCTTCTATATAAATTTTTATGTTTCATTTCCTGTCTCACTCTTTTTCATAACAATGGCTGTCAATAGTTCGGTAGTGGTCATGTCTTTTGGGTTTTTGATAAGTGACGTAGTGTTGTCACTGTCGGGGTCAATGTCGATGTTGTCTTGGGTTTCAGTCGGATGTAGGGATGTAGTCATTTCAATAGTCTTAAGGGTTAATCCTGTGGTGGTGGTGTCGTCTTTCAGGGCCGGTATGATAGAAAACCGTGCCGCTAGGGGTAGTATGACGTGGTTGGGTAGATAATAAGACTTCTGTTTTCCGTTGATGTTGAATGATATGGGGCCGTTCCATGTCATGTTTATGCGTGGGTATGGGCATGACAGGGCAGAGATGGCCGTTAGGGTTGGTATGAAATCATTAACAATAGAGTCACGTTCGTAGGGTAAGGATAGCAGTGGGATGGTGTGATTGACGTGTCCTTGGTAAATTTTGAGCGTGATAGTAGGATTGGTTTTGTGTCCAGAGTTTGTCATTCCAAAGTGACGTGTAATCTTGTTTTTACACTTGAAGATGGTTTTGATAACAGCGTATATGATTAAAGCTACGAATATCAGGGTAAAAATGTTATGGGCATCAACATATTGATCTAGATTGATAGTGTGGTTTTCTTTGGTTTCACTCTGGGGGATGGGGTTAATAAATTTCCAAGAAATATTGTTGGGACGAGCACTAACAGTTGGGATGGTCGCGAATAGTGCTTTTCCTTTGGATACATATAATAAGTAGAAGAATCCTACGGCGTTTAGAATGCACGTGACTGGTACTATATAGTTCCATACGGGGCTAGCGAAGAAGCTAGCTATGTTCTCCCGTATGGGTGTGTCCTGGATGGGTCGGTCTAAGATGTCTGCTGCATTGGTGGCTTCTATTAGGATATTCCTGGTGAAGGGTTCCAGGTCCAATGTAATGTATGATGACAAGTTGCTGATGTTTGTCATAGATTTGATGACAGCTTGTGTATGTAGATGTGGTATGTGTATTGGATCGTGGTGTAGTGATGATGCTGTGATGTTGAGATTGTTTGTGAGTGCGAGTAGTATGGGTGTATTGGCCGCGTGCATTAGAAAATGTGTTGAAGAAGATTCGTTACAAGGAATTTTGGTATTTGGGAGGTACAATGAGTCAAACTGTAAGTGGCACATACATGGGACACCAATAACTGCGTAGGCCGAAGCTTTCTTAGTAGTTGGTGTCATGTGCTGACAGATGACATGGTAGTACTCCTTGTTAGTAGTTACTAAATATTTATCTTTACCAATAGCTATAGCACGGGTTTGTATGGGTCTCAGAGGGTGTACTTGAAATGTGCAGAGTCTGGCTATGTCTGCCTGGTTACCTTTAAAGGCCGCCATGAGGCAGGTTGGCTGGTCACTGCGTATTCTAGGCATGGTCCTAGCGCATACTTTCAGTATCGAGCCTTGGCACGTAAGCAGATCTGCGTTTGTCATCTCTAAGTACAATGTCTCTGCCTCGTTGACAGCGAGGAAAGTTTTGTCAGTGTGTAATAGGGTGGATCCAGAACTTGTCGTATTTTCGGTGTTAATGGGGACATGTGTTGTAATTACTTGATATAAGTTAAATGCTGCGTCTGTGGCAGAAATGATAACATTAATATGAATGTAAAGGTGAGTTTTGGAATAGGTGTATAGTGCAACTGGTTGTGAGTAGTAATATGCGGTGTCAATAATGGTTACCTCGGATCCTGGGTTCCTAATTTTAAGTTGTGTGTCTAAGGTGGCTAGCTTGAGGGCTAGTTCTGTGGGTTGGATCATGTCCGGTGCTAATATTCCAGTGGACAATAATCTGAGAGAATTTTCCACCTTGTATAACCCTTGTTGGTAGGCGATCCTGGTCATTAGGACAATTACCTGAGCCGATATGATGGCTGACTGGGTAATCCTACGATCCTGGTCGGCTTGGATGGAGGTTAGGGTTGTGGAGAAATCATCAGACCATGAGTCTATGGATTCGGTAATATTGAGTAGAGATTCCTGTACAACGTCCTGTTGTTTTATATAAGTGTCTAGAAACTGCTGGTGTTGCTGGGTGACATCATGTAATCCTTGTGCAGTTTTAACATTGACGTCGGCCAGTGTACCAATTCTAGCGTCTAGGTGATGTATGACGTTGATGATAGAATCCATGTCTCTAGTGGTTGCCAGGCCAAAGATTGATTTAAAAAGCTCCCCTAAGAATCCTAGGATAGCTCTCTTTGGCCTGTTGGTAATAGGATCCGAGAGGAAGTGTGCAATGTTCTTTAAAGTCTTAATAATGTTAATATCTACGTTTTGTAGTAGTCGGTCGAGGTCAGCAGCTTGTTGTAACATCTTGGCGTCATGGCTGTCATGGGGTCCTAGTGAAGTCAGTTGAAGAGTCCTGATGGTGTTGTAAATGAGTGGCTTCGGACGAGGAGCCATTGGGATGTTGTAGGGGATGGCCAGTATGACCTCGTGTAGGTCATGACCGGTGATGATTTGTCCCGGCAGCTGTTCATAGATGAGGCCGATATTTTGCCTCACTATTGGTTGTGCTGCCGCGTAGATGATGTGTGTGATGATTAATAGGAGGTAGAGTGTATACCTCATGATTCCCGAGTTGTTGGGATTTGATAGTAATAATAGTAGTAGTCGATCGTTCGTAGTAGTAATAGTTGATAGTCGATAGTTGGTGAAGGATGAGTGTAAGTGCGCAGTACTGGCGGGGATCTACCAAATTAACTGTGGGCTGCTCCTGACTGAATCGATGTGTGTAGGGGTGTGGTCACTGGGTGACTGTGGAAAGATGGGGGGATGTGTGGGAACTTATACCCTTTGGTCTGGGTACAGGGTGGCGGCTATGTCACCCTGCCATGTTGGTCGTTATCACACTCCCATAAGTGGAGCTTTTGTTTGCGCGCTCCAGTGGTGGCGCCATCCAGGGCTCAGATTGCGGTCATCCTCCTGGTGTTGTTGACACCTGCAATGCATGTGGGTGGCCACCCGCATGCAAGGCTTTTCCACTGGTATATGGGGGGGGGTTAATAAGAGTGCGCAAACTGTCCTTTCATGTCGGATTTTGACATGTTGATAATAGTTCTATTTGAAGTGTCAGTTTGTTAAAGGAGCAGCAATAATATGGAGTCGCCCTGCCACTTACATGTGTGGTGAAATGGGTATCGATGGATTATAAGTTATAATAATAATAGTTGATGAAGCTTGTGCGCTTTTTGATGATAAATACTGTATTTCCAGTATTTCTTTATGATGATCGGTGTGTCAGTCGTGATTCTTGTGAATCATTATAATAGTAATAGTGATAATAGTAGTTTGTAGTAGTCAGTGTTGATCCTTTTGGTAATAAAGTCTATAATATATGACAGTTGATGTCTCTTTGTAATAGTAGCGATGATATAGTGAGCTTTTTGTTGTTTATGTAATATAGGTGATAACTCTTTTCCTCTTATATATTCTATAGTTTATATTATGGTTTTAGTCCTACCGATGTCCTCCTCTTGACCTTGGAGTGGGCCGGCTTTGCTTTATATATATTTTTGGTTTGTAGAAGCGCTGGTCTCGCTTTATATGAATCTCCGTCTTTCTTCCATAGTTTGTTTATGAGGTCGTCGTTCGGGTCAATGAGTCTGTGTATGAAGTCATTGTTTCTCACGTGACGTACGAGTTTCAGTCTATCTACATGGACTGGGTTTTTCATTGTTTTCATTGTGATGACAGATTTGAGGAGGACAGATGTTTTTGAGACGAATTTGCACACTATGTATGGACCAGAGTACACCTTCTGAAGTTTCAAACATTTTGTTCTATCCATCAGTCGGGGTACCTTGACATACACTAGTGATTCTTTCTGCACCTTTGTAGGTTTTGCCTTTTTGTCGTGTTGTTGTCTCATTTGTTCTGTCCTCTTTTCAATGTTTTCAATGACCTGATTGTATGTGTAGTCTATTTTCTTTAATTTGTCAATGATGTGGAGATTTAGACTTTTCTCTTCTTCCTGATTGAGTTTGTTGTCTATTATGGTGTTTGGATTCCTTCCCTTCATAATGAAGAACGGTGTGAAGGCAGTGGTGGCGGACTCTGTGTTGTTGATGGAGAACACGAGGTGTGGTAGGAATACATCCCATGTGTCCTGGTGTTCCTCACAGTAAGCCCGTATGCCTTCAGACAGCGTCTTCACATATCTTTCAGCCTGGCCGTTCGATTTTGGTCTATAGGCCGAGCTGAAGACATGTTTTATGTTGAGGGAAGATGTCATGTTTCTGAATTTTGAGTTTTTATATGACGTTCCATTGTCTGACTGGAGGTATGTTGGTATACCCTCGGCCAGAACAACCTTCTCTATAAATTCTGCGGTAGTTGTTTCCGCGTCCAATGAGGTAGTAGGGTAAGCTATGCAGAATTTAGAGAACCTGTCGACCACTACCTGAATGTATACATTCTTTCCTGGTGTTGGTGGTAGTGGGCCTATGGCATCTATGTGGACGAACTGGAATGGGTAAGACGGGGTACTATGGGCCGTCATTGGCAGGTTGTTGGTTAGGTTCATCTTTTTGGCTTTCAAACAGACGTGGCAGGTCACTGTGAATTTCTGGACGTCGGCCGCCATGCTCTTCCAGTATACTTTGGGAAGCATGGTCGACAGCATTCTTTGTGCGCCAGCGTGGCCTGCCATTGGTAGGTCGTGAAAAAGCTTCAAGATGGGAAGTCTCATGTCATCTGGGATGACGGGTTGGAATGAGAATTCCTTGTGTTTCTTCCATAGTACCGTGTTGATATGGACCAAAATATCATTCAGCATGATGTGGTCATCAGCTATCTTGATAAATTGCTCCGTCTCCTTCTTGTTTTTGTCGTTGGGTACCTGTCCGTTCTCTAAATACGTGATGATAGCTTTCGTATGTAAATTATATCTCTGTTCTCTTTTGAGGTTGAGTATGGAGATCTGTGGGTCGGAGAGGCTCTCTATCATTTCAATCAGATGATTGGTCTGATTGGCCAAGTGTTTTGCCATGTCTGTGGCATCTCTTCTAGGCTTCTCATTTTTCTTCTTTGGTTTTGGATTATCTGTGGTTTTCTTAGGTTGCGGTGCCGGGGTGTGGCCTGGGACCGGTCGGGTCGCCGCAACCTGCTCTATATTTTCTGTCTTGGTTTCTTCTATGAATGTTGATAGGGCTTCTAGGGATGTAGAGGGTACTGTCAGCTGCTTTGGGGCGTGGCCTGGGACCGGTCGTGCAGCTGAATCCACTTCCTCTTGTACTGAGGCCACTATGGCTGCTAACAGTCCCTTGTATTCTGTTTGTGGAAGCCCAAAATGATGTAATTTGGTACTTGGGATGTCAGGATTTGCTCTCAGGTTGGGGGTCAATCGTTTTACTTCTTCTATATCTTCTGTGCTTTCTTCCATACATTCACAATAGAAGTGATGGGTGGAGATTCTCTTCAGGATTGATTTGGGTAGTCGTTTTGGTAGTGTCAATGGTGGTTCGTCTTCTTTGAATTTCTGTGTGTGTATGTCATCCTCAAACATAATTCTATGTTGTACCCTTATGGCTTTGGGTTTTGGTGGAGGATCTGTCATTGGTGTCTTGTCTAGTGGGTAGTCTCGTCTTGACATAACGTCTGATGGTATGTTTAATTTGCCTCTTATGTGTCTGATATTAAATTGAAATTGTTGAATTTTGAGTGCCCACCTTGCCCACATGTTTTTGTTATCTGATTTTGTCAACATGTGGATGAGGGCTTGGTGGTCAGTATATAACTCGAATGGTCTTCCTTCTAGGTAGTGTCTGAAGTACTCTATAGCAAATACTACTCCCAATAGTTCTCTTTGGGTGGCACCATAATTCCTTTCGTGGTCATGGAGTGCTCTGCCCGCAAAGGCTACTGGTCGTAGAACGCCGTCTTTCTCCTGGGAAAGAGTAGCTCCCAGGGCTGTACCAGATGCATCTGTTGTAAGATGGAACTGTTTGTTGTAGTCTGGGTACAGCAAGATCACGTCATTGCATATAGAGTCCTTCAGGGTCTGAAATGCAGTCTCACATTCTTTTGTCCAAACAAATTTGTTCCCATTTTTGAGTAGGTTGAATAGAGGTCGACCAATTTCACTGAACCCTTTGATGAATTTCCTATAGAATTGGGCGAGTCCAGTGAATGACCGCACCTCTTTTGGGGTCTTCGGTGTGGGGAATGTCTGGATCTTGTGGACTTTGTCTGGGGATGGTTTGATACCGTCAGTGGTGACTTTCATTCCTAGGAAGTCTAGTTCCTGTAGGAAGAATTCGCACTTGGTTTTCTTCAACTTTAGTTTGCCATTTCTTAGTGCTTCGAATATGTTTCTTAAATCAATGAAATGTTGGTCTATGGTAGGTGATAAACACAAGATGTCGTCTAGGTATGGGATTGCACACTTGTACTGCAGGTTCTGTAGGATCAAGTTGACTACAGCTTGGAAAGCCTGAGCACTGCTGGCAAGTCCCATGGGCATGGTCTTGTATCTATACTTTTTGGTTCTAGTAAGAAAGGCTGTGATGTCCCTGTCGTCCTCTCTAATTGGTATCTGGAAGTACCCTTGTTGGGCATCCATTTTAGAGAACACGGCAGGTCGCATCTCACCAATCATTTCTAGGCTGTCGTCTGCTCGTGGTGATGTAAGTGCTTGGTTGATGGATTGGGAATTCACATATCTTAGATCTGTCACTAATCTGTAACCCTGCCCGTTCTTTTTCTCTACAAGAAAACTTCTGGATGACCAGGGACCCGTTTTGGTTTCCTCCAGAATGTCCTGCTTTACCAGCTTCTGACATTCAATTTCAAGTCGTTCGGCTTTGTGCGGGGCCATTCTGAATGGGTAGAACTGTAAGGGTTTGGCGTCTGGGATCAGGTTGATTTTATGGGTGTACAGATGGGTTCTTCCAATCATGTTATCTTTTCCCACGAATATGTCGTCGTATTCTTCTATTAATTGACAAAATGTTGAGAATTGATCTTCTGTGAGGCAGTGTGGTTTTTGGAAGACGTGTGATTTTTCTTTTTCTGGTTCTATGTCTATGTCCTTCCCTATGTACATGTCTTTGTCTATGTCTTGTTCGTCGTGACCTGTCGTCTCTTGTACCATATTTATATGATCTTCGTCGTCTGACATGGATTGATCCATGTCAGAGTCAGAGTACTCTGAATATGTTGGTGTTGGTACGTAGAATGTTTTGTCTGACCCTGTTGATGAAGCACTGTCACTGATAGTAGAGTTGTTGTCTATGTCTATGTCTATGTCTGTCTCCTCGGGTTGTGTGTCGTCGTAGCCTGTCGATAATATATGATTTTCTTTGTCTATGTCTGTTTTTGTATATAAGGCTACGATTTCACCCTTCTGGATTTTACAGATTCTAGATGTGATATTCAATAATATCAGTGGGTGTCTGTCTCTTTGGTCAGGTGTCACGACTGAACGTTGTACAATGTAATTTGGAAGTTTGTCTGATCTGTCAAAATTGTCTGTTATACCATTGACTTGACTGACTGAGTGGTAGCATGTGACTTGGCCTGTTATGGCCATTTCGGAAAATGGAGGTATCGAAATAGCTCTCACTGCCCTGATTGGTTGAGATTTTGGAGTTGGGTCAGTTGAGTAATTGATTTTGCTTTTAGTCTTTGATAGAAAATCTGTTCCCAATATGATTGGTGATGAACAATTTGGAAGAATTGCAAATTGATGACTGAATGTTTTGCCTTGAATTTTGAATTTGATTTTGATAGCTCTTTTGATGTGACACAATGCTCCATCGGCAAGATAAACTTTGGACCTGATTCGTGAAAACTCATGAGGAACTAGTTTCGATAGAGTGGAGGCTAGACCCTCTCTCATGCAAGAGACGGTGGCTCCTGTGTCTACTAGACTGGGGATGTTGGTATCTTTAAATTGTAGATCTATATTGCCATTGACCATGTTGATAAACAAAACACTCTGCTCACCTTCTTCCATGTGTAGGTCGGGGAGTGGTGGGGGGACGACTTCCATAGTAGCTTGGACGTCGGCAGGTTTCCCGCGCACTGGTGCAGCGTTGTGGATTGTCTGTGGGTCATGTGGCATGGTTTCGATGGGCGATGCTGTGTCTTCTGTGTTGGGGACTGTTTTGTCATCCTGATGAGGCCTATCCATAGGATGACAATTTAGTTTCCCGTCGTCTTGGTGAGGTCGTTCATCATGCTGACGAGCTGTGCCATGGTGTACTGTGGAGTGGGGTTTTGTGGCGTTGGTTGAAGTTGTAGTTGTTGTTGTTGTTGTGGCCATTGTTGTTGTTGTTGTGGCCATTGTTGTTGTTGTTGTGGTGGCTGCCATGATTGCTGTTGTGGCTGCCACCTTTGTTGTTGTTGGCTCTGGATGAGTTTGAAGTGATGTGGGGGTAGGGAACCCGTTTGAAGAAGGGTTATAATGTCTTTTGGTCCCCCTTTAAATCGGTGGGTGGGAGGGATGAGGCCCATTGAGCGTGCCTTCCTGATGTTGTCGACGTAATTGATGTCGAAGTCCTCTCTCCTCCCCCTATAGTTGGGTGGCAATGCGAAGTCGGCTGATGGAGGCTGTGTCGGTGTAGCTGCTTGTTTGTGGTAGGTGGGTTTTGGTTTACCACCTCCCATAGCAGCTACGGTATGTTCGGTCTCCATAACTTCCTGTTGTTTCTGAAGAAGGTCTCTTAGTTTCTCGTTCTCCCTGTCCTTCTCCCTTAACTGAGCAGCTATGACTGGATCTAGGGTGTTGTTGGACAGGGATGATACCTTGTGTGTGGAGGTCTTCTTGTAGAGGTATGCACACCTGAGTGCTCTACAGAGGGAGGCCCATGTAGTAGGACTTTCCGCTCTGATCGCCTCTCGGTAGTCCTCATTTAGTACAGTGGCTACCTGGATAATGGCAGCTTCTATGTCCATCCCCTTGTTTTGGAAGTGGGTGTTGGCGTCCTTTAGCCATTCTTCCATGGTTTGTAGGGTGGGGTCAAACTGGGAGAGTGTTAATAGTTTGATGTCGTTCTCGACATCCTTGAAGTGGTGAATAAGTCCCTTCTTTATAAGGTCATAATCGTCTTGTACACTAGTGGGCTGAATACTGTACCATTCGTACGCTGGTCCAGCTAGATTGACTGCACAAGTGACGTGGATGGGATGATCTTCTTGAGGGTATTTAAGCCTAACAAAACGTTCTAGGTCAGTGAACCACTTTCTGGTGCTCATCTTAATGTCTGGTTTGGAGAATTTGATTGGTTCACGGATGGTGTATTTGTTGGCTTTTGAAATGGCGCTAGCCAGGTCGCTAATGGACTTGTTGTTTCTATAGTCTGCGATATCAGATTTGAGTCTTTCTAGCTCTGCCTTGTGGGCCGCTAATTGTTCGTCTAATTTTCTTGATATCCTATCGTCTAGTTCTCGTTGTCTTTCTACCTCTACCTGATCGTCTCCGGCCATGTTGACAGTGGGTTCAACACGAATGGGAGAGGTGGGTGGGGTAGCTATGTCTATAGGTATAATAGGTACAGTGTCTATGAGTGTTGTTTTAGAATGTCTTACTGTGTCCTTGTAGATGCAGGAGGTGGACTTGGTGATGTGCTTGTTGTTGCTTGGTCCTTTCCTCCTGGTGGGTTGTAGACCTGATGTTGGTACTGGTCCCTGGCTCCTAGTGTGCCTCCGTGATGATAGGTCACTGAGGGACTGGTGTCTCTGCATTTAAAAATTTCTTCATGGTCGCAGGTAGCTGAAGGTTGCCCGGTTCTCCACCACTCTGTGGCTAGGGAAAACCCTTCCACATTAATGAGGGCGTAAAGATGAGGTGAGACGTCAGTTTCAATACTTGGTATCTTTTATTAATAATAATATTAATGTCAGAGTACCAGTCACTAGGGCTCAGTATATAAGTTACTGATGGTTGCAAGATGATAAGTGATTTCCTCCTCCATCTGACCGGGGTATAAGTACAGGTGCCCGGCAGGTGGAGGGGGTGCCCATGTGACCGGAAGTAGATGTAACAGTGGTTTTCATTGGATAATATACATTTGACATTTGATTGGATAATTATATATTCATGGCTTTAACATGTGGTGTGCGCTGGACCGCGGGTGGGGAGCCTGGGTCCAGTGCATTATGGGTAATGGATTACATAATAAGTAGCATGCACACATGGGGGCTTTGTCGCCCACCTTCCAGGTGGCCTCCAGCCGGCTCAAGTGGCTTTGGCGGTGCCACACTGATTAAGGGTGTCCAGCTTTATAGCATTGTTTTATGTGTTGACAGTTAATCCTTGAGGTCAACATATAGTTCATTTGTTTTGTGTATAGGTGACCGGTCGGTGCCTTGTCGTCTGGAGGGGCTGACCGTTACCCTGGGATAAGGGTCTGCTTGTGATCTATGGATTAGTTATGCATGGGGGTTAGTTTGGCTTGGCTTAGTGAGAAATAGGTATGTCTGACGTCTAGGTGTACTTTGATGGACATATGGATTGAAAATATGTATAAAGTATTGTGCGTATTACAAATAATAATAAATATGAATATTAATAATCATAAATCATAATTATGACGTAATATGACGTAATATGACGTAATACAATTGATGAAGGTATAATAAGGGGTTTTGTGGCGTGACACTAGGCTTTCAGAAAAAAAAATTAAAAAGTGAATCAGACATAGATTTTTTGATTTATGGCCCTCAAAGTTGAAAGATAACCCCAAAACGGGGTTCCAGGCAGTTATAATATTTTAAATATGTCCCCTATCACTACTATTGCAATGAGAAACCTTCCTGTCCAACAAATATTATGTGGTATATGTGTTTACTGAAAGGTTCAAGCATTTTTACGTGGATATCTAGCCCAAATCTTTTACTATGGCCCCTACTTTCAGAAATGGCACTCATGTAACCTCCGCCACTTTTACTTTCTGGACTGATGTTTGCCTGCTAAGAATAACAATCTCATATTCAGTTTACCCTCAATATAAGGGGGGCTGTGGGTAGTAACACTGGGGAAAAGAATTGCGGGGCTAACTCTAATATTTACCGTGCCAGCCCCCGAAGAGTGGTTTTGTTACCGAGGTAAAAGTGGCAGAGGTTGCACCGTTATACCTCAATAACTGTACAAATACCTTTCAACTCACTCTATTAACCTTTATATATCATGGGGACATACATTTTCCATCATTCTGGCCACTATTTGCAGCCTAAACGTGCTTCAGTGTATTGGGTGGCTGTGTTTCTGTTGCTTTGCTGTAACCTCCGCCACTTTTATGTAATCTCCGCCACTTTTACTCTGATACCAAGCCCCAGGCTCAGAATATACTGTGCAGTGGACTGCTCCATAGTTTAAATCATACCAGTACCCCCCTTTAAGCTGTTCAGTGTGTCAAACCTAACCTGGGGCCCCATATTTGATTACTGGTAGTGCTTTGGGAACAACCTATTTGGGCTTATTAAACGTGCTTTTGTTGTTCCAAATTAATGTAGAGCTATGGAAAGTAGAAGCATATAGATATTAACATTTAAATCTACAGGAAAAACTATTTAAACATGCTTTTATCACTTTTTTCCCCACTATTTTTATCAATATTTCTGTAAATATCTGTTATTTATCTGCCCCCTATGGCCAGACCGTGCACTGTTACTGTTAGTGCCTTTTAACCCTTTAGGGCCGAGCATCGACTATAGTCAATGCCATGGCTGGCCGAGCATCGACTATAGTCGACGCCATGGCTGGCCGAGCATCGACTATAGTCGACATAACTCTATGGGAATCAGCAAAGGCTCGGCCCTAGGGGAAGTTCTGTAAAAATGTCTCGCCTCCATCACCAGAAAAAAAGATTTTTGTTCGGCCTTAAAGGGTTAATGCCCTTTTCAAAACATTTTCTGATGTATTTATTGATTGTATGATTGAACCATTTATGTCATCATAGCATATTTGGTATCACTGAAAGGCTGATGTTATCACGTTTCAAATGCTATAAGAATCATCATGATCCAATAAACATAGGGGACAGGGTGATGTATACCATATATAGATAGACCTAGCGCTAAAACCGCACATTTTGGGAGTTCTGGGCACGAAAGGGTTAATATCAACAAGATCAAAGTGAATCCTCTCCAGCACTTAGGAGAGGTATATATTCAAAGCAAAAAAAAAAATTCCACTAAATTTTTGCCATGTCAGGATCGACGACCAATCATGTATTCTCCGCCACTTTTACTAATTTAAATTTTTTGGTTGAAATTCTACTTCCACTCAGTCAATCAGCTCAATATTTTAACTGACCATGCCCCTATGGTACTTCTATCATCCCAAATAGTAATTTTGTCAATATTAGATACTTTATTTCTTCATGCTGGATAATTCATTAAGAATCAATGATATACAGTAAAACTTGGCTATAAGGAGCATGGATATAACAAGCACTGGCTTATAACGAGGATAATTGTGTACCCTGTTCTTCTGCTATACATTTCTATAGTAAAGAAACCTTGTTATAACGAGCTAGATTTGTCCTCAACTTGCTTATAACGAGGTAATTACTCCATAAATTGCTCCAAGTATGTAAGAATATAGTGACATTTAAAGATAAAAGAAACCACTCCCATCGCTCCCACCTAACAGGTCCTTACGTGCCCCCCTCCTCCACCTCCCCTGGTCCGGCCACATCATAAGAAGAAGCCATGACATCCCCACCTCCCCCTCCCTCCCCTGGTCCGGCCACATCACAAGAAGAAGCCATGACATCCCCACCTCCCCCTCCCTCCCCTGGTCCGGCCACATCACAACAAGAAGCCCTGACCCCGACCCCCAGACCCCCTTCCCACCTCACAGGTCCGTACCTAACACGCCCCCACTCGCCTTGACCGGCCACATCAAAAGAAGAAGCCATGACAGCCCTCCCCCCCCCCCCACCTTCCCCTTCCCACTCGCAGCTAACAGGTCCGTACCTGCCCCCCACCTCCTTTTTTTTCTGAAATCTTTTCTCGGAATTTCGGGAGTTTTCCCTAAGTGATCATCCATTGGATTAAGGCCCTCATAGAGCCCCCCCCCCCCACACCCATAAATCTATGTCTACCTTTCTAAGACAGGGGACTAAGCTCACCTCTGTTAGAACGAGCACTTGGTTACAACGAGGTAATTTATGTGGTTCCAGGTACCTCGTTGTAACCAAGTTTTACTGTATGCGTAATCTCTGCCACTTCTACTTACTTTATTCACTTATGAGATTGAAAGAATCCATATTGAAGATAATACACAGCAAATGTTAGGATAAACAAGACACTTTTGAGCAAGCTAGAGTAAAATTTGTGATTCTCTGTAAAAATTTCAACATCTTCAAGAGTTTTCGAAAGTTTGTTAACCCACAAAATGAAAAGTCTTTGTCTGGTGATTATCAAACTTGGTATGCATGATTATACATACAGTAGCTACTTGTAGACAAAATTAAAAGTTACTGTAGTGTTTTTCAGACATTCTATCGAATCTGTGATATTTTGGTTGTAACCTCCGCCACTTTTACTCCAGTTATGTTCACAGGATAATAAAAACTGACCCCCTGGGAGTTAAGCATTCCCTTTGGTGGTTTCACGGACCCAAGATACTGGTATTTCAATGTAATTAACTTGTTTTAAGATAACTTGAGTTTACCAAAATTTTCTTTTTGATACCATAATGCCCCAGTAGGGTAGGTTCACCCTAAGTCAAACTCATACCTTGAGTCAACCAATTTTGACATGAAATTACAAGTTCAGTATGCATCTGGTGACAATAAACTCCCACTGATTTAGGAATGAAGTGTTTTCCAAATATTAAGTGCACCTTGCATCCGCATCATCACTCTTTTTCATACTGTAAAATCCGTCAAAAGTACCCCTGTTTTAACAAACAGAGAAAGAAAATCTCTCCACCGCTCATACTCTTTGGTAGTTGATTTGAACTATTTGTCCCTTTTATACACTGTTTCGATCAGTTTTGTGAGCTGGATATGTATCTAAATTACACAAATCATGACTTTATTGAACAAAATTAATTTCCTAAATAATATTTAGGACTGATTTTGTAATTTATACCCATTTCACCTTAAGTCAGCCATGAATTCACCCTAAGTCAGCCACCTCATACCTTAAGTCAACCATGGAATTTTCTTCTCTGGAATCCCCCCTGGAATTCTCTCACCCTGAGTTTTTGTCTAAGAACTCTCCCCCTACCCTTGTGAATACCTCCTCCTCCCAGGATATCCTCTTCTACTAGAGGGTTAAGGATAGCAGGCCTACTTGTGTACTGTATAGAGGGCAAGGGTGAAACGCAAAAAGAGGGGGGAGAAGGGGGTGAGGGGGCAGAGCCCCCGATATATTCAATAGAACTACATACTGCATGTCTATAACGTTATATTTAGTCCTCATTGCTCATACAAGTATTATTTACTTGTATTGATAGCTCATAATGCCGTTGTATTCACTTGAGGTACAGTACTGACTTTCTTTTGATTATTCCATATTCAATAAATTGTTTCTTCTCTATTGTTAGTTGTAACATATTGATATATGATGTATGCATTCATGTCAACCAATCCATTGATGTAAATCAGAAAATTACTGGTTTATTCCACATATTTCTGGTGGTTGTAATATGGCTGACTCAAGGTGCATTTTGGCTGACTTAGGGTGAAAAGGGGCAATTCTGAATACTTTGATAAATCATGGAATTAAATACTGTAAACTGATATAAAGCATTGTAAGACATCATGAATGTTCTTCTCAAGACCAATACCTTAAGTTTGGATTAATTCTGAAGGATATGCACAAAAAACTCTAGGAGCAATTAGACCTGAGAGGTATCTCATGAAAAAACATGGATCAGACCGGTTAAAGTGGTGAAGCTACCCTGTAGAGCATTTTTGGGAATTCTGACTCTCCCCAATTGGGACGTGGAACGTGACCCCCAGAGCGTCTGTGGTCACCAGGACACTAAAGCAGGCCTTACACTGCCACCTAACGTCCCGATCCGCCCCATCTCGACTCATCTCGACCCTCCAGGCATCTCCAGTCTCCATCTACATGTACAGCAAAATCTACTGAACAAAAGTTGCCAGCAACATTTGCTGTAAATTTACAGTAGAAGTTGCTGTAAATTTACAGCAAGTCAGTTGCTGTACACCTACAGCAAAATCTGCTGGAACAAAAGTTGCCATCAACTTTTGCTGTAGGTGTACAGTACTTACTTCTTACAGTGTGGGTGTCAGATTTCATTTCCCCATTGTGGTCAATGGATTGACTGTAATGAGATATACTGAGTTGCAAATTTGGTATTGTCAACATGACGACCCTGACGTTATCAGTGAACTAATCCTGCAAGAGGTGAGAATTCAGAAAGCTCAGCAAAGTTCAGTATATAGTGCGTCCCTGGAAGACCTTGATTGAACATGGAGAGAGAGGATGGGTACCAGGTGCATCAACAGTCGCTGCCGGGTTCTCGGTCCCTAAGCGATGTGCGAGGTAAGGACTTCCTCGGACATCAAGGAAAGTAACAGTCTCTGTTGTGGCAATAAACAGACTTGTAATCTTGGACGCTGCCCAGAAGCTGACCAATATGATATTATATAGTTTGCTCCTTTTCTAAACCGTCCCTCGCTTCTTTGTCCCACTCCAGTCCCCAGGGGCGGACCTAGGGTCCACCAAACACCTTGCCCCCCCCCCCCGGGGGGGGGGGGGTACTCAGGTACTCAAAAATAGGGAGCAGTAACTCAGAAAAAGTATGAATTAGTATGGGCGGTGGCCTATGTAAGGAAGACAGAGGCGGTCACATTAGTTGGGGATCCAGGCGGGCAAAATGTCAGTATTTAACTTTGACCTGACATGGAGACCAATACTTGATATGAAGGTTTGAATAGGGTAATTTGAGTATGCTGAATCCGATTCTGCCATGTGTTTAGCTGTATCTAGGTCGGAACAAGGTCATATCTAAGGTCAAAGGTCACACATTCTAGTTACACACATTTCCATCTAAATACCAAAGCTATTGTAGATAGGGAATTCCACTTTTATACTATTATCATACCCTCATACTGGACACATAGGTCAAGCTGTATCTAGGTCAGAACAAGGTCAGATCTAAGGTCCAAGGTCACTGTTTATGTCTAGTTACACATATTTCCATCTAAATACCAAAGCTATTATATATAGGGAATTCAACTTTTGTAATATTATTATACGTTCATACTGGGGACATAGGTCAAGCTGTATCTAGGTCGGAACAAGGTCAAATTTAAGGTCAAAGGTCACAATTTATGTCTAGTTACACATATTTCCATCCAAATATGAAAGCTATAGTAGATATTAAACTTTCATAATAATGTTATTATCATACCCCAATACTGGATACACAGGTCAAGGTCACATTATAATTGAGAAAGTAACCAGAAGCCATTCACTCAGAATGTCACTTTTTAACTTTGACCTGGTATGGGGCCAAAATATGATATAAAGGTTGAATTAGAGTGATCTGAGGGTGCTATATAGATCCGATAATCTCATGTGTATAGCTGTATCTAGATCGAAACCCTGTCAAAACAGGATGATTCGATAGATTTTGATTTTAGTACTGTATTGTATTTTCAAAAACTCTTGTATTACCACCCCTAGACTGAGAATGTTGTACAACCCGCACTAGAGGTTTGCAGGAATTTATGGTAGTCATGTGTTGATGATTTGTACATCTATTACCATCCATTGAAGTCAGTTTGTCTACATGACAATTACCATACTGTCCTGTAGAAGTGACCATATAGAGACTTGAGTGTGTCTTTGATATATGCATTTTTCAAAAGCACCAAAAAGGTGTCCCATTCTTTGAAATAGGTTGAACCATCTTTACAACAAGATCTGGCTAAGTAGATACATACATACATTAAGTTACACCCCATGCATATTATATTCAATACTAGAAAAGGTGACCTTTAAGCATGATAACAAGCGCAACTACAATCTTGTCATATAGATAAATATCTCATGATTTGCTTGTGCTGTCAACTGGTGGGGAATTCCTGTGGATAGCTAGTTAGTGAAAAGTTAGTCATAGTTTAGCAGACTCTTAGTTGGATTTAATAATGCTGATAGGTTAGTGGTTTTGACTAAGATATTTTAGCATTGACTAACCCTGGAATTTTCTGTATAATGTCATTATGCCATTTTGACTCATCCTCATCTAATCTCATCATTATATATTTGTATCTTATAAATACCAAAGACTTTATGAGGTGCAAAAATCGGATTTCTGAATTTGTTATGACTAAAGGATAATGCCTTTTAAGATTCTACTGCTTTAGCAGTATTTCCCTCTTACCACATTCGACCATGACCTTTCTCAAGGTCATATAACATAACACAAGTTGAGTCCTAAATACATAATTTAGCAGTAGCTGATATCTGGGCATAGAAATAGTCTATTGTGTAAGTAAAGACATATTTGTATTACGTGTGCATAACAAGTATTGTCCATGTCTAAATGACCTTGAACCTAATCAAGGTCAACCATAATGACTCAAGTACTGACACACATACACTTGGATGAATAGCCTTAGTATTTGTCACAAAGTGTATGAACGCTTTAAAGATAAACTGTTCAATCCAATATGTGACCTTTGACCTTATTTTGACCTTGTTCCGACCTAGATATCACTTCAAACATGGCAGAAATGGAATCAGCAGCCTCAAATTACCTATGTCCATTGCTCATACCTAGTATTGGGTGACATGTCAGCTCTCCCCCAGGCTCCCACACTGGCTCCCCAACTACATGCTGCATTTTGGGGATGCGGTAGTTTGGAGGTGGGTAGTTACCATCATAGAGTGAGTGCCCCCCCCCGGGACCTTGCCCTACCCACACCCCCCCCCCCCCCCCCCACACACACACACACCCTGGATCCCTCACATTTTCCCTTGTCTACGTTATCTCTGATCCTTTCCCGTGAGCCCACCCCGTCACCCCTATCCTCCATCCTGCACCTTCTCCCCAGCCCCAGCCTGCTCCGTCTATGTAACCCCTGCCCTGTCCGCCTGTGGCACGTTGACAGGGGAAGCTACAGGTCCCATGCCACACACCATGAAGAATGATCATGTTTCCATGGTAACCTTCTCCATGTCAACACTTCCATTGGAAGAGTTCCCTCTCCCACAGAAGTATAGTGTGTTTCTGGCCGGCATCGTCGTGGACTAATAAAAATCCTTTTTGCACGAGGTGTACAGTCCCAGGGTTATAGCCCAACCAATCACTCCCATGTATATTGCCTTTTAATTTGAGATCACCTGTTATAGGTCAACCAATGTACTGAAAAGCAAGTGCCATGGCATTTGTCATTATATGAGGTGTCCTCTGACCCCCTCTGACTCTTTGTGGTTTACCAAGGCACCTGAGCTCACTGTGCAACCCGAGGATTACCATTAGAGGTCTACAAAGTCTAAACCTCAGACCACTAGAGATGACACCCTTCTATCCCCTCTCCTATCTGATCCTTTGAGGGCATATCACTAAAGTTCCGTCTGACAACACAGGAGGGGTGGCAGAGAAAATGCCACAAGAAGCCAAGTCAGAAGCCATGACCACCCTGCATGACAGACGCCTTGACAGACGCCACTGACGGACACCATGCACTCTCTAAGCAGATCATTACACCCTGACTGGTTCAATGATGCAGTACGCTGTGTTTGGAGAGTGGCCGTCATTGACAGGTTGGTGACAAAGAGTCCCCTATCTAATCTTGGTACCACATGATGACAATAGGGGGCAGCACCACACACGTAGAGGGCGCCAGTGGCTTCCACAGTATGTCGCGCGTCCTATTGTCGTCTTCTCATCCTTGTGGGCTACTGACTTCATCTTCTGATACTAGAGGCTGTGACACCCCTGCTTTATTGTATTACACCTAAGCGATGAAAGCTCTTTTGCAATATATACAAAAGGCAGAAATCATAATACCGCATTAAATACCTACATAACAAACCCACTGTCGAGCTGCTTAGAGCAACTCCCGGAGCAACTCAGATCTCAAATCAAGGAGGGGAGGCAGCAATCTGGGCTATCCGTTAGCTTTAAAATACTTGAACGTTTCAGTATATTGGAGATTTACATCCCAGATATGAAGGTAGACATTGGTCAAGCCCTGGTGCCGGCAGGTGCTCAAATATGGGGGTAGATGCCTAACTTCGACATGGCGACATGGCCATTTAAAATTAACATGCGACATGGAGCTTAGTGACACGAGGGAAAGTTTTAGTGACATGACATAGGGTATTAAAATCGACATGGGACATGTCAGGTTCTTTATAGGGGCGATATGGGACATGGAAATTTTAAGTGACATAAGATGGCCAGTTCTTACATTCGACATGCGACATGGGGGCCCCCCATCTAGACCCCCTCAAATCTATGCATCTGAGCAGAGTAATAATTAAGTATAATCCTCAGAGGTAAAGGAAAGACAACCCTTTAACCCAGGGCCGTCCGTCATAGGTCATACTGAGAGGGCCTGCTCAGCCAAAGAACTGTTTTTCACTTCCCACTCCTGGCACTAGGTTCCTTTTACTTCCGGTATCACATCCGCGCATGCTCAGAGCGTGTCGGCACCTGTCGGAAGGAGTCGGGTTGGGTGTCGGGACAGCTCGGGGCTGCATGACAGACGCGGCGCCACCCACCCTCATCTACATTAGCATGTAGTTTATTCATCTGCAGACTATAATTATGTCTCTTCATTTATAGAGTTGTCTGTTGTTGGTTGGGCATGCGAGAGCCCCCTCTATCTGAACGATGAATATAGCATTTTAAATCTGTTACACAGATGTTTCACCTTCTGCATACAGTACTATAGTATCTAGAGACAGACTCCATGCAGGGTTCACCATTTTATCTGCCTATACCGCTCTCTCCTAAGCTCTACCAGTGTATCTGCCTACCTCTCTACCTGTCTGTCTCTCGGGATTTTGCAAAGCTGGAAAAATATCTTTAACCTGATCTTTAGTGATACACAAAGATGTATTGTGTACCCCAACTGCTTTTAGGAAATCTTCAAATATCTGAAGAAACCTAGAAACATAGAATAAGGCCGGGTTTGGTATTAGAAAGGGCCAGGTTTGGGCGTCAGAGAAGGAGGAGTTGAACATTAAAATATGATCAGCCAGCTGTTGGAGTCAGAAACCACCAAGCGTCGCCATGAAAGAGTATCCTATTTGGGTGTCCCGAAAGAGCACGGTTATAACCCAGTGGGCACAAAACCTTGATTCAACGTTGAAAACTGGTTGATATAGGGTTACAGGGTAGATCAACCTGTTTCAACATTGATGCAATGTTGCAATTTCAACTTGTCAACCAACACCTGTTTCAACATTGATGCAATGTTTGGATATCAACTTTGAATCAACCATGGGTTTTCCCACCTTTCCCACTAGGTGCCTCCACAACCTACTCCTTAGCATTTCTATCTCCATGCTACATCAATTTTCCTTAATTGTAAGCTCTTATTTTCTCATCAATGTATACAATTGATCAAAATGTCATTCATTTTCATTGACAACTATGGTGTGTGCATTTGGTTGACCTTTGGAATTAAATGACAAGAATATATGCACGGTTTCAGTAAGACACCCTTTATCAAGTTTATGTTGCTAAGAATGATAGATAAGGCCTTAGTCATGACCAGGTCAGTTTGAAATGGATGTGAATGCCTCTAAGCGTGATCATCAGAGGTCATTCATGTACCCCTACCCTGGATAGTGCTAGAATTAGCATTTAATCTTAGAGAAATGGGCGGGGGGGATGTTGTAATGAAAAAATATAAATTGAAGGAATGAGTCTACATAAGAATACTGTATCTAATATACTGAATCTCAAATTATGCATCAGCAGTCAATATCTAATCAATTTAAATCCCTTTATTATGTTTATTTGTTGTTGATTTACAATGGTCATATCAATGTTGAATCACTGATGAATGATCAACGTTGATGACCTCATCAATATCAACAAAATGACAACCCTGTATCAACTGTTCAGTATGTCTCCTCACAGTCAATCCATTGACCAAAATGGAGAAATGAAAGCTGACACCCGGGTGTCTGGCCAGAGCGTCTGTGGTGACAAGTACACTGAGAAAAGGAGAGGTACAGGGGCCCAGTGTAGCTTACATAACAGGTTGATGTAAGAGATGGGCAAGATAGGCCACTGTCCCGAGCTACATTGTGTTGATATTATGTCGCTACACACATTGAATCAACATTGAATCAACTGAAGTTTTCCCACTGGGAAAGGGCCAGAAAGGGACAAGTTAGAATCGGCCAACATTGGATGGTAGAAACGGTCAGGCTTGGCCAACAGGTTTGGAAAACAGGTAGGGCCAGGTTTGGAAGTGGTCATGAGGGGTCAAGTTTGGGTGTCAGGAGGTGCCAAGTTTGGGCGTCAGGAGGGTCGAGTGTGGGCGTCAGGAGGGGCCAACTTTTGGCGTCAGGAAGGACCAAGTTTGGGCGTCAGGAAGGACCAAGTTTGGGCGTCAGGAGGGGCCAACTTTGGGCGTCAGGAAGGACCAAGTTTGGGCGTCAGGAAGGGCCAAGTTTAGGCGTCAGGAAGGGCCCTGGGATTAAGGGTCATATTTGAATCCTCCTTTTGTCCTATTCATTCTTTTCCTCTCCTTCTTCTCCCTCTTTGTTGATTTCTAGTAGGAATCAAGGCCAAGATCAAGGCCCCTTCAATCCGTCACTGTTGTATCTGCCTACCTCTTCACCTGTCTGTCTCTCCTAAGCTGTCTCTCTACCCTGGTCTGTATCTGCCTACCTCTCCACCTGCCTGTCTCTCCTAAGCTGTCTCTCTACCCCTGGCCTCTATCTGTCTACCTCTCCACCTGCCTGTCTCTCTTAAGCTGTCTCTCTACCCTTGTACCCGCCTCTACCTCTCTACCTGTCTGTCCCTCCAGCAAGGTCCCTTGTACCTGCCTACCTCTCTACCTGTCTGTCCCTCCAGCAGGGTCGTCTCTCTACCCTTGTACCTGCCTACCTATCTACCTGTCTGTCCCCCAGCAGGGTCGTCTCTCTACCCTTGTACCTGCCTACCTCTCTACCTGTCTGTCCCTCCAGCAGGGTCGTCTCTCTACCCTTGTACCTGCCTACACTGTTAGAAGTAACCACTGTAAATTTACAGCAAAATGTGCTGGCAGTTTTGGTTCCAGCACATTTTGTTGTAAATTTACAGCAACTCAGTTGCTGTAATTTAAACAGAAGAATGTGCTGTAATTTTACAGTATATTCTTCTGTTCAATTACAGCAAAAACTACTGGAACCAAAACTGCCAGCACATTTTGCTGTAAATTTACAGTATATTGTATGCTGTAATTTAACAGCAGAAAGTACTGTGAATGCCATAAGTTGAGTTTTTATCATTAATTATTGTTATTATCAATTGATCTCAATTGATATGCATGGAGAGAACAGTCCTGCATTACTTCAGTTGCATTATGGATATCAAACATTACACGATGTAATGGTTTTAATATGTATCCAGCTAAACTGTATGTGATACCAGCACTACACAGTTCAAACAGTTAAGGATTTAATTTGTCCACAGATGTGGTATATATTATATACTTTTGCTGATATTTGCATTATTTGACACATTTCTGCAAGTTGAAATACTTTATACAATATCTTGCTGAAGTTTGTCTCATACATTCTTATTTTACTATGTTTTGACAGACAGGGGGCTTTATTTACCCCCCAAAATACAGTGTGTACAAGAATTGTTACACAAAATGATATAGTGCTGCCACCATGTGGCAGAAATCTACAGATCATGTGCTGTAGATTTACAGCAACATTACTGTAAATATGATTTACAGCACAGAAGTCAGTAAATATACAGCAAATAGTTCTGTATTTCCGACTACAGCAAAATGTTCTGTAAATTTACAGTATATTGTGCTGTAAACTAACAGTAACTATTTACAGTGTACCTCTCTACCTGTCTGTCCCTCCAGCAGGGTCGTCTCTCTACCCTTGTACCTGCCTACCTCTCTACATGTCTGTCCCTCCAGCAGGGTCGTCTCTCTACCCTTGTACCTGCCTACCTCTCTACCTGTCTGTCCCTCCAGCAGGGTCGTCTCTCTACCCTTGTACCTGCCTACCTCTCTACCTGTCTGTCCCTCCAGCAGGGTAGTCTCTCTACCCTTGTACCTGCCTACCTCTCTACCTGTCTGTCCCCCAGCAGGGTCGTCTCTCTACCATTGTATACATTGTACATGTATCTGCATATCTGCATACACCTTTTATAATAACATCAGTAACTACCTTTTGTTCTACACCTTACATAAAATATAGTAAGTCAGGTGCAGAGAACTAGTGCCTGAGGCAACCAGGAGAGCGGAGTGAAATAGTGAGGAGGGGGGGGGGGGCTGGGCGTGATGAGTCTTAAAAAGCATTCTCGCGGGACCATCAGAAGGCGGCAAGATGGATGGGGGGCTGGGTGGTTCCTGTTGCGCGCGCACTTGTGCCGCTAGTGCTGACTGTGGCGGCGGTGGGGGTCAGTGCAGGGGGTAAGTAGGCGGGAGGCGGCAGGAGCGGCGGCGCCGCGCGTACCGGCCTCCCTGTCTGCCCCGCCCATCATATCCTGACACAAGGGGCGCCAGGGGGTGGGTTGGTGAGGAAGGGAGGGCAGGGTGGGGGGCAACATTGCCTCCAGTCATAATTATGAAGGTTCTCGCTCTCCTGTCTTTATCATGTTTTACATTCAGCCTTGTCTTTCTCAAATCCGTCTCTAGCTAGCTGTCACGTGCGACGTATTTCTCTATCGATATTTCAGGGGTGTGTGCAGGTAATATTTCTCTAGGCCTATACGATGTCTAGGCTACTAGATATATGTATATTTGGAAGGTCAAACTCTATTTCTCATCGATGTTGTTATCGATCCATCGGATAACCATAAGTTCATCCATAACAACCACAACATATTTCTCAACTGAACTATATATAAAGTGTGCCTATTTTATTGCTTGTTCGGTCTACATTGAACGCACCGCCCCCTCCGCCCGCCCGGAAGAATCGTAATTTTGCCCTGCATATCAGTTTCTTTAATACAGTATTTATAAGTAAGGGAGTGCTCATTTTTTAGGGGGGTGGTGAGATTTCGCGAAATTTTTTCACCCCCCCCCCCTAGAGGGGTCGAAAGTTTTAACCCCCCCCCCCCCCCCCCGGCAGGCCGAAAATCGCGCGTGTTCGCGCCCCTTTGTATCATAGTAACGCACTGGCTTTTTTCCCCTCAAAACAGGTTGAATTTTTTTGACCCCCCCCCCCAAGAGGGGTCTAAATTTTTTACCCCCCCCCCCCCGGTCAAGGGGTCCAAATTTTTTACCCCCCCCCCCCCCCCAAATCCACCACCCCCCCCCCCCCTGTTGTTAAAGAATGAGCACTCCCTAAGTAGCCTATACATGTATATAGAACATGGTTCAAACATTGTGCAGGGGGGGGGCATCCGCGTCCCTCCGCCCACCCCAATCAAGTGAACAATTAAAAAGATTAAATAGTGGCCCACTTCATTACAAGCACCGGGCTATGACGTGCCAATATCAGACGATCCTACGTCACGTCCTAACACAAAGAGGTCATCTAGGACGACTGCGCATGCCCAATGCGCCCTCTGGAGGCGGTGTCCCTTTGATCATGTGACCATCTAATACCAGCGTCTCTTCAAAGTGTCACGTGACTGAGACGCCGAGCAGGTGCTAGACATGGCGAGAGGTTCCTCCATCTTAGAACTCAACGTAGATTCTTGCTCCAGTCTCTTCTTTTGATCATTGTAATGCAGACGTAGAGTTACAGATACGGGGGGGGGGGGGGGTATAGGCGTGTGTGACGTCACACTCCCAAATTTGTAAACATTTCTGTAAGCAATACGACAATGCCGAATATATCAACACACTCTACGTCACCTCACGAATGTTATCACAAATTCACCAGATCAGTGCATTTGATAGGTTAGGCCAACTACGTATCCCTGAGCAAGGGACTAATTAGTCACTACATGTACATATGTTCGTGGACCCTTATTTGGACCACGACCCCCACGGAAGGCAGGAGGGCAGACAAGGATAGACAAATCTGCATACACTGGTCATATTGATGTAATATTCTTATTGTTTTCAAGTAATATCTGCTACGTTTTTTTTTAAATATCTTGATACTGTCAATTTCTTAAAAAAAACATTATTTCCAAATTTTACAGTTATATTTGGCAGTTTTATAGCATTACCCCACGATTCATGAGGGCAGGCCTGTCTCGTTTTCTCTGTTTCTTTATAGCTCTCTATG